>CM040173.1:35085648-35390648 GCA_022606695.1 Vaccinium macrocarpon | reverse complement strand
TCGCTGCTTGGCTATGCATGTAGCAAACTTGGCATTTATTTCCCGCTCTAAATGTGAAATTTATAAATTTGAGCATAGCGAAGTATATATAACATGCAACACAAATAAATAATAATCATCATGTGTCGTATTCTCAATGATTGATGATTCTTTAAGTCAATATGGAACGGGAATCCTCGTAAGGAATACTAATATTGATACATAGATATGGAAGCCATGCCAAAGATTAGATGCATGATGACAGAGGATTAAAAATATACAATTATAGATAAGATCACAATATGGTATACCTCTTTCCTTCTTTTTTAAACCGTGAATCTCACTTGATTTGTGCCAGTTCGTTTGGCTTTTTTCCCCTATTGTTGTCCATAGAAACTACTAATAATAATTCTTTATTTGTTGTTTTTTTTTTTACTTGTTTATTTGGTGTTTATGAGTCCACATAAATTATTCCCAAATTGGTTTCTTTTTTGGGTATAAATTACGACCATTTGTAGTGAGGGGAAGACGGGGCAGTCCTCGGCCCGATCATCCAATTCGCTTCACCAGACAGACATGGTTCTGTAGTCAAAGCAACTTTGTCACTTTCGTGTGCCCATTGGACAGCAGCCCATTCGAGAATTTGTTTTAAAATGTAGTGGTAAATTTTGGAAAGACTGCAGTTGTATCTGTTGTGTACTGGAGTATTTTATTAGTGAGGAAGACACTAGCATTTCGCTAGTCTCCCATGTAAGAAAGGATTTGGACTGAAAGTTAAGAATGATAGTGGCAGTTGGGAGAAAGGATAATCTTATGTAATACATTTTTTAAGAAACCATCCTTATAAAAAAAAAATGTTACACAAGTTCCATTTAATGAATTTAAACTTTTCAATAATAAATCTCGAGGCATAAATCATTTATGCAAAAAAATCAGGATAATTGATTATTATTTCAATCGTCTTACTCGTTAGAGCTTTGAATGTGCATTACCCTTTCGACAAATATTAGAATTCATCAAATGGGTACTGATGTTCAATCATTTAAGTTTTGACAATGACGACGTATAAAAACAAATAGTTTGAATTGATTGTCAAATGACGATAAGGTTTTTTTTTGCGTTATATCTTTATGGGAAGAGACTCCTTTAAAAAGATGTTGATTAATTTGCCTCGGTGAGAGAGAGAGAGAGAGAGATTTGATGGATCGAAACTGCTTGAGGATTTTATTCAAAAGAAAAAAGAAAAGTTTGGGAATGTGATAGGATTGATTGAGTCTCACATGAACGCACGAGTGGCTTCACTGGAAAGTTGTGTTCTCAAATCCAATGCAATGTGCCACCAGAGGCTATCATGGACGTGGGGACTCCCAACAAAAAGTCTGTTTGCACATACAAATGGAAACATATCATGCACGTTTATGCAAAGATGATCCAAATGTTCATTTTTCTTAAGACCTTAAACGGAAGTAAATCCTTAAGCCTCAACACAATATCACTTTGTCAACCTCCTGGGTTAGAAAGGCTGACCATTGCCTCCTTCCTCTAACCATTGCTTCCATCTCTCCTTGTCTCCTTCTCCTTCCGTACAAAATTGTTGGTCCTACGTCCCAAAACATATGATCAATTTAAAAAGTTAGAAAAGAAAAGTGTGTATTTCTTTTCTTTTTTAAAGTATAATCATGTACTTTCCATAAAAAGTTGGATTCCCAAAATATTTATCGTTTTGCCACTTAATTTTATTTATCCTTTTTGCCAACAATTTCCTAACCTATGCAATTAATTTCTTTGCTTTTCAATTGTTCTACCCCAATTACATATAAATTGTTGGCACCCATTTTTAAACAGTTTTCAAAAAACAAATTAATTGTATCCCTAAAAGACGAATAAGATTGGAATTATTGAGGGAAAAATGAGGGGTTGTTTTCCCATTTGTTAAAATTTGGTTTCCTCATTTAATAGATTTCATCTGTCTAATGAGAATAAAAATTAATTTTTATGAGATTTTATCAACAAAAATGATCTGAAACAAACTTGATACTTTTCTACCACACCCCCCTTCTCACATGTGGGGGTGGGTCCTCCGGATGGGTCCCTGCAGCGTGTGAGAGAGGGGTGTGGCAGCTATCCGAAATGTGTATGTATTATTGTTCTTTTATCAACATGTATGGGATTTTACCAACTTTATAAAAATTTGGGTAAATTACAATCGACCTCCCCTTTTGTTTTTTTTGACTTGTACATGCGATTTGTACCCTACTTTATCTGAAAATAGCATCGACTTCCCGGGTGTTTTATATTTTAGTATCAAAGCACCCCTTCAATAGATACCGACGCCGACGATGCCGGAGATCTTCCCCCGGTCCCCAATGAAACGATCTGGAGCCGCCCATTCGTTTCGATCAATTCGAAAAAGGGTTAACGTGAGAATCACCTCAATCGGACGATCGTAAGTGCTCGATCCAAAATCACCCCATTTCATTCAAAAATTTTGGATTGAGCACTTAGGACTGTCCGATTGAGGTGATTCCCGCGTTGACCCACTCAGAATTCGATTTTGGAAGGAACGGACGGCTTGAATCGATCGCTGGGGACCCACAAGCACCGTCGGCACTGTTGAAGGGTGCTTTTGATACTAAAATATAAAACTCAGAGGAGGTCAATGCTATTTCAGATAAAGTAGGGGTGGTCAATGTACGAGTCAGAAACCTCAGGGGAGGTCAGTATAATTTACCCTAAAAATTTTCATTTTAGTAAACGAGAAATAAGTAATGTCCATACGTTTCTTTTTGTGTCATTTTTCTGACTAAAATAAAGAGGGTTAGGGGTGTTCTCACCCTTTACAATGTAACGAAGGCCTCCTTTGGGTAAAAAACCAAAAACTGGTATTTAAAAAAATTATTTTGTTCTTATTCAATTTTTTTTTGCATTCGTTAGTTTTGCGTCAAGATTTTTTAAATTCTGGATTCCTCTCGATAAGACGAATATAAAAAGTATAAATTTATGGTTAAAACCTAATTTTTTTAATAAAACCAAAATAGGTTCAATAATCCAACTATTTTGGCTTTATTAAAAAACAAGTTTTGATCATAATTTTATACTCGTTAGATTTGTCTCGTCGAGAGGAATCTAAAAATCATAAAATCTTGATACAAAGCTAACGAATACAAAAAAAATTAAATTAAAATAAAATAACTTTTTAAAAAATTGATTTTTGATTTTTTACCCAAAGTAGGCAGAAGTGAGAAAGGTACTAGCGGGTCCATAGGGATAGACTCAGCTTTATCATATTTCTTTTTCTGCCTCTTCTTTAATGCACAGCTTTATCAAACCTCTCTATAAAAAGTCTCTCTTTTTCTTCTTCTGAACTTGGACCTCTCTAAAGTTTATACCCAAGATTTCAAAAGTCACTCTCTCTCTCTCTTTCTCTCTCTCTCTCTTCCCTAATTTCTCTCCCGCGAACCAACCGAACCACCTTCTTTATTACGGCCGACAACGCACCTCCATTTCCCATTCAATTCACTTAATAAGTCTATATATATACTCGAGAGATAGAAAAGAGTATATCGTGAGTGTGAGTAGAAATCAAACAAAACCCAGATGGAAAATCGGTCTGATATTCTGCTGTTAGTCGCAACAATCTTGTTTTTCGCCGGAATAATATTGTACCGCCGTAAAAGATCAAGTGGAAGAAGAAACAGAGTCCCACTTCCTTTAGGGACTCTGGGTTGGCCCTTCATCGGCGAAACAATTGAATTCATCTCTTGTGCCTATACGGATCGACCCGAGAAGTTCATGGACGAACGCCGTCGTATGTAAGTCTCTCATTTCATCTCTTGCGCCTATACGGATCGACCCGAGATGATTTATGAAAAAGATCGAATTGAATTTGTCTTTTCAGATGGAACAGAGTACTGTGTCTCCAAAGCCCTTCTAAAACCCTCTGTTTCATTGTTCAATGAATTTTCAGTTGCTTCTGTAATCTTATGTGCTCAGTTTTTCATATGGACCGATGTTTCTTCAATTACCGGCCAACCTGCACGCACCTGGTTAATTCAGCCGGCTTAAGACTTTTCTGAAGCCGCTTAAGTTGGCTGCCCAAGCTCTATAGCAAGTAACCAGTCTGGAATATTTGGCCTTGGAATTTGAACTTGATACCTCCTTGGCAAGCCCGGTCAATCTTCGATCTCAACCGTTACATCCCGCAATCAACGGTTCAGATTCACAAATGAATTCTTACCGGTCAAAGTGCATTATTATTGGTGATAATGCATCTGCGAATCGAAATTGTTGATTGCCGAGATGAAAGGTTAGGATTGGTTGGCAGGGCCTACCGTCCCTACCTTAGACAGCAGAGCCCTGGGTTCAGCCTTTAGTTGTTCTCTCCTACCGACTTGGCCAAACCTCTTGGGGTCTGGAACCCTGCAACACACTAGTTACGTTGTACAGAGCAGTGTAGAATCCTAGTAGTCTAAAATTGTTTTCAATAGTTCGGATTTAAAACAAACTCTTTGCGCAAATAGTTTTTCTAGTTGCCCTCTTGTCTTAAAAAATTGCTTGTTACCTTCAATGTTTTATGTGAGTATTGCTTTTCGGAACCCTTCGATGCATAATGCAAGCGGGACCTGCAGAAACACATATGTATTTGATTCTGTGTTAATTTTCAAACCCGTTGTAGATGATTAACAAGGCTTTTCAATATGTATGTTGAGATACTTCTCCAAGTATCTCATAGAAATTCCTCTATTGTAGGTATGGGAAGGTGTTCAAGTCACATTTATTTGGGAGCCCAACAATTGTATCAACAGATGCAGAAGTGAGTAGAGTTGTTTTGCAAAGCGATGCAAAGGCTTTCGTGCCATCGTACCCCAAATCTCTCACTGAGTTGATGGGAAAATCCTCTATATTGCTCATCAATGGAAGCTTGCATAGGAGATTTCATGGACTCCTTGGATCCTTCTTCAAATCTCCACATCTCAAAGCTAAGATCACCCTTGACATGCAGAATTATTTGAAGGAATCGATGGGAAATTGGAGAGATGATCACCCCATTTACATCCAAGATGAAGCCAAAAATGTTAGTTCTCTTTCTCTCTCTCTCTCTCTCTCTCTCTCTCTCTCTTCCCTATCCAAGAGGAAACAATTCTTAGAAAGTGAAGGAATTGGTCGTAGATTCCTGGCCGAATCTATGACCATTCGGCCACGAATGGTGCATAAATTAGAGAAAAATACATGTGGGTCCCATCAACATAGTGCAAAACTCTATCCTCCACGCATTTTTTTTTTTTGTACAAGAGTGTGGTTATATGTCTTGTGTGTCATAGCATTGCTATATGTTACGTAAAAAATGGCTATTTGTTCTTTTCCCGTTGAATCTAGTATACAAACCAATACTTTTGAAAAAACATTTGAGAAACAACGTGACGCATTGTATCCGTTTTGCAAAGAGTGCACTCAACGGTTGCCAAACACTTGTGCTTTTGTAAATTTTTGCTTACTAGTATTTAATTTGAATATTTACTTGCTCGGTGTCTGAATCTTTAATCTGTCTTGATTCAATCATAAAATGAGCAAATAAGCAATGACTACAACAAACTCTTCGTATGTAAAAAATAACTAATAATGCGCTAATTAAGAATCATACTAATCACCTTTAATAATAGTACTATGTAACGCTAGTAATTATGTTCCCTACTCCTGATGGGATATTGCTAAGATCAATAATTATGTCTCCTCACCCTTTCACATCAAAGAAATTACTAAGAAGTCCCCATTTCTTTTCCCTTTTTTTTTTTTTTATCAGATTGCCTTTCAAGTACTGGTGAAGGCATTGATAAGTGTGGATCCAGGGGAGGACATGGATTTTCTGGAGAATCAATTTCATGAATTCATCGCCGGTCTCATGTCATTACCAATCAAAATACCCGGAAGTAGACTCCACAGATCTTTACAGGCAAGTTAATTAAATGAAATTATCATAGGTTCACAATATTAGAATATTGCTTTGTATTTTTTAAGGAAGGACAAACTTTGTGAATGCATTTTTAAAGTGCAATTTGGACTAAATCAATTATTTTTTGAACTAGAATGACTTGTGTAATTTTGAATGAACTTGAATTTCAGGCAAAGAAGAAAATGATTGAGTTAGTGCAGAAAATTATCCGAGATAAAAGGAGCAGGGGCGTTTCAGTTATTCCACTAGACGCAGTCGATGTTTTACTGAATGATGCAAGTGAAGAGCTAACTGACGATCTAATTTCAGGGAATATGATAGATTTAATGATCCCTGGTGAAGCTTCAGTGCCGGTTCTTATAACCCTTGCCGTGAAATACCTTTCAGATTGTCCTTCTGCCCTCCGACAATTAATAGTAAGACATTTCTTTGCTCTCTAAAAACTAATATTGAGATTTCATGTAAGAAATACGGTATTTTTGCCAGTTTGCTGCAGTTTATTTGTTTAATCTCAAAATTGAGTCATCTTGTTTGACACTGTTTCTGCTTTTGGGGAGAAAAAAATTGAGAACTTCCTTTTTTAAAAATTTTTCTTTTACTGTAATTGCTTTTTCAAAAGTTCAGCTACAATGAACACCCCGTATAACTTTTGAAATTCACAGGAAGAGAATTTGGAATTGAAGAGAGCTAAAGACCTGGTTGGCGAGCAGTTGAGTTGGAACGATTACCTATCCCTTCCATTCACACAAATGGTTAGTTCTTACTGAATTAACATATCAACATACAGTAAATCTGTTTGGTATCGTATTTTTGTTTTCTTCCAGTTTGTATCTTTCCACACCAAAAATAAATAAATAAATAATACAAAATCGATTCCTACCCGGCCCAAATAGCTTGACAATATGTTTTGCTTGTGATTTTGAATATGTACATTAAACAGGTGATTGCGGAAACTCTAAGGATGGCGAACGTTATTGTAGGGGTAATAAAGAAGGCTGTGAAAGATGTGGAGATTAAGGGTTATCTGATTCCAAAGGGATGGTGTGTTTTAACCTACTTCAGATCAGTTCATATGGATGATAATCTATATGACCGGCCTTATGAGTTTAACCCATGGAGGTGGCAAGTAAGTACTCCGAGTCTCTCTTTTCTCAAGTGATTTAGTGAATTGTTGGTCATAATTGTATTGTTATTTTCAATTCATTTCGACGAGGGGAATGGTGCAAATTTGAGACTCTGAAATAATTTTGAAGAAATACGAACCACATATGCTTATGTGTTGGGCTGATTTTCGTTTCTAGTGAGCTATTTTGTTAGGTTTTGTTCAAGATTTTCTTGCAGTCAAATTCATCTCATCTAGACAAATCAAAAATACAAAATGTCGGGAGAAACTTGAAAACTTTATTTTAGAAACGACAAAAATAAACCGGCTATTGTTATCTGTCCGAACTCTAATACATGTTATTTGTCTGAATTGTGGCCTGATTAAACTGATCACAGGACAAAGAGATGAGCTACAACAGTTGCAGCTTTACGCCATTTGGAGGGGGACAAAGATTGTGTCCTGGGATTGACTTGTCCAGACTGGAAGCCTCCATCTTCCTCCACCATTTTGTTACTCAATTCAGGTATCCTCTTCCTCCTCCTCCTCCATAATGCATTAGAATGAACTAGACATCTAAATGACTTTGTACCAGTAGACAAAGTCAAGTTTTGACGAGTTTTCTTGGTCCTAATTCTAGCGAATCGCCCGTGCCCTGAAGGCACTGGACCACAAATCTTGGAACCTCCATTTTAAATTTTCAGCCCCTCCTTTTCCTCTCCAAATGAAATTTTTTTCTAAACATTTCGTCCTGAGATTTTGAAAAATGTGAAAGTTGATACCTTGGATTGATTTTTCTTTCTAAAACAAGTACCCTGCATGATTAAGTTTTCTAAATCGGTCAAACGTATGAACACAAATTCTGTAGTTACAAACACAAGCATTTTTTTCTTAAAAAAGGATGCTAATATCCGTCACTGGTAAGAAAGTATCAAATGTAACACACAAATGCAATCACCATAATAGATTATGTCAATTTTCTTTCTGTGATCCTTTTCAAGGGAAAAGAAATACTGTACAAGTAAGTCCATGGAGTTTGAACACATTTATAATATGTCTACATCATTGGAATTTGTCTTCATTATGGAGAGTTAATACACTGGGCCTATTGTGACTGAGACACATCATCATTATGGATTGGGACGCAACACCTAATTGAGTTTAATGAATTTGAGTTTTTTTTCTTACCCCTAGTAATTAATATAGGAGCAGATATGTCAATTTTCATTTTGTGAGATTGTCGTGTGTGCAAAAAATTGCACTGGTTAGACACATTGATTCCATTCCACATATCTAAATAGAAACTCTAAAATGATATGAAAAAGAAAATACAACTTGATGGATAAGGATACACAAAAACGTGTGCTTTGACGTGAAATTGCCAACTACGAGAGAACTCGGCCTATAGAGCTTACAGCATTTATGAACAGCTTCTTGAAATTTCTGGAGCCGGCCGACCACTTCTTGCAAGCCAGGATGGTGTGGCACAACAGCCCCCAAGGTTGCCATGCAATTGTACGAGGTTTTTGATGCACTTTGATATGTTCTTATGTACTTTAGACATATACCATCACCTTTTTTCATCTAAAGGACCGATATTATGCCTCTGAATGTTATATTAAAATCCATCTCTTATTCTGTTTAACCGATTCGGAACTTAATATCGACATATGTTCTAGCACGTCTTATGTATTCATTGTCTATGGATTTTGTACTTGCAAATACTTATGAGAGAAAATGAAATAACCCTTTGAATTTTCTTGAGCTATATGCAGATGGGTAGCTGAGGCTGATTCAGTTATCCACTTCCCAACTGTTGGAATGAAGAAACGAATGCCAGTTTGGGTGAAAAGGAGAAGTGAACTCTGATACAGAAGTATGTACGTATCAAGATTTTGCCCTTTGAATCAAGCTTTTGAAGGGGACAAATTCCAGAAAATTTGATTGAAAGACAAACCAACGTGGAAACAGGGACATAAAGATTACAGGAAAAAGGTGCTTTCTGAAGTGCACACGTTGGGTGGAGGCATCTGAAGTTACAGCATTTGTCCTACTTAAATTGGAATAGGAGTTGATATGCACATGTAGACAATAATCACATTTGTCCGGGGACCCACATGTTTTTCCCTTGTGCTATCTTACTTCCAACTGCTCTATTTACCTTTTGTACAAAATTGGTGTACCTTTTGTTAGGAAGATGGCATAGAAGTAGGTTTGTGCTCCTGGGTCCCATAATTATTGGAAGACTTTTGTTTGGAAGAGGAGAGAGAGAGAGAGAGTAAAGATCTGGGCAGTGGGTCTGCCACTCCCACCTAAGAATGTAAATGAGTCGAGCCAAGTTTTTTAGAGCTCGAGTTCATTTGCTAAATGAGCCAAGTCAAAAATCGAGCTCGAAATCAACCTATTTGTAAATGAGCCAAGTCAGGGTAATTTACTTAACGAGTTTCCTTAAACGAACCGAGTCTACATAAACGAGTTGAGCTTTATGGAGTTCGTTTACCGAATGATTCTATTTTATTTTTTTTGGGTTTCTTTCTTTGATCTTTTTGTTAGTTTATTAGTTGGTATTAATTGGATTTGTTTTATGTCTTTTGGGTAGAAAAAATTACAATGACAGTAATTAAAAATATAATTGGATCTGGTTTGCAATGACCACTCTTTAGTGATTTTACAGGAAAAAAAAACCCAAAAATATACTGCAAATAGGAAGAAAATTGGGAGGAGTGCAGGGGCCAAAGACTCCCTCCCGCACCCCCACCCCCGGTCCGCCCCTGCTTTAGGCAAGATTGTTCGTCAAGCAATTTATATGCGTCAACAAAAAAAAAAAAAAAAAAAAAAGAATTCAATACTAATTTGATCCAAATGGTTTGACAAATGCATTAATTTGCTTATGATTAATTAATTTTAAACTCGTAAATTAAACAGGTGATTACAGAAACTCTAAGGATGGCGTCCATTATTCCAGCAGTGATAAGAAAGGCCGTGAGAGATGAGGAAATTAAGGGGTATTTGTTTCCAAAGGGATGGTGATTTTTAAAATCTTTCACAGCAGTTCATTTGGATGAAAATCTTTATGACCAGCCTTATCAATTCAACCCATGGAGATGGTGTTGGAATTGTGCTTGAATTTTTCTTTTTCGGAGAATTCCAATTGTGTTTAGGATTTTCTATTGATTGTGCTTCTTATAAATAGAGGCTTTTGGGGATCCTTTAGATATCTCTCATATTGTGGTCTCTCCAGAGTTACGGATTATAGCCGGCTCTTTATATCTCTTCTTCACCATTGTTAGTGAACTCTCTCTCTCCTCGCCCGTGGACGTACCTCAATCTTGGGGGAACCACGTATATCTTTGTGTCGTGTGATTACTTGTTGTTTTGTTTGTTCTCTCCCAACTTAGTTGCATTCATAGCGTTTGTCACAATTAACTGGTATCAGAGCTCTTGGTTGAAAAAAAAACTAGGGTTTCGTTTCTGCTTGTGGCTATGGCGGCAAAGTTTGAGATTGCGAAGTTTGATGGGCAGAGCAGCAGCTTCAGTCTTTGGAGAGTTAAGATGAAGGCTTTGCTAGTTCAACAGGGATTACACAAGACTTTGTTGGGGCAGGAAAAATCCGGCATCAGCTCGGAAAATTGGGAAGACATGGATGCTAAAGCTCTGAGTTTGATTCGGTTAGTCTAGCGGAAATGTTCTTCAGCGAGGTGGAAAAGAAGTCTCCACCCAGGTGTATTTGGCTAAAATTGGAGAGCATCTATATGACGGTCGCCAATCTAACGAATCTGTTATATCTAAAACAACGTTTGTATACTTTTCGTATGCGTGAAGGTACACCTGTTAAGGATCATTTAGACGAGTTCAATCGTATTTTGATGGACCTGAAAAATATTGATTGTAAAATCGAGGAGGAGGATCAAGCCCTAATTTTGTTATGTTCTTTACCGCCCTCGTTTGAACATTTTGTTACAACGTTATTGTATGGGCAATACACCATATCCATGGAGGATGTTAAGGCCAGTGTTCATTCGAAAGAGTTGAGGAAAAAGGTGTCAGGAGAGGTTGATGATCATGCGGAAGGATTGTTTGTTAGGGAAGAAACGGCGGTAAAAGGGTGGTATGAGTAATAGGGAAAGATCCAAATCAGCATTAAAAATAAGAAAAAGGGAAAGTGCAATTATTGCAAGAAACCTGGGCACTAGGTTAGAGACTGTTTGAAACTTAAGGAGAAGGAAAAGGAGGACCAAAAAGGGGGTAAAAATATTGCCGGGGTTGCCGAAAGTTCTGATGAGTTCGATACTGTATTAGTAGTTACTGTGGGAGATTCTCGCGGTGATACCGAAAGTGGATTTTGGATTAAGGTGTTCATATCACATGTGTCCGCGACAAGGGAGTGGTTCGCCACTTATGAGGCGGTCAATGGTGGCACAGCTTTTGATGGGTAACAACATAGCCCAAAACCGTTGGTTTGGGAACGATCCAACTCAAGATGCACGATGGTATTGTGAGGACTTTGACGGATGTGCGGCATGTTCCGGAATTGAAGAAAAACCTTATCTCTTTGGGTGCTCTAGATTCCATTGGTTGCACTTTCACTGGTGAAGGTGGAGTTTTGAAGGTCTTGAAGGGTGCATTGGTGCTGATGAAGGGTCAAAAGCGCAATAATCTCTATTCACTCATGGGCAGTACAGCTACGGGTTCTACAGCAGCGGTCGCTTCTTCAAAGGTTTCGGGTTCGGATTTGACACGGTTGTGGCATATGCGCCTTGGGCATATGAGCGAGAGAGGGATGACAGTTTTGAGTAATCAGGGTCTACTTTGTGGGCGTAAAAAAGCGAGAAACCAATTTTTCGAGCATTGTGTCTCTGACAAGCGGTCGCGGGTGAAATTCATGATACTGCTTCATCGCACCAAAGGCACGGTGGATTATTTTCACTCAGATCTTTGGGGTCCCGCTGAGGTAACTTCTTTAGGTGGTTTTCGATATTTTATGAGTATTATCGATGATTTCTCTTGTAAGGTTTGGGTGTATATGCTAAAACATAAAAGTGATGCTCTAAGTACATTCAAACAGTTTAAAATTTTGATAGAGAATCAAACGGGTAAGAAAATAAAAAGGTTGAGAACTGACAATGGTATGGAGTTTTGTCTTGGCGAATTTGATAAGTTTTGCAATGATGAGGGCATTGTGCTGCATCACACAGTGAGAAAAACCCTCAGCAGAACGGTGTGGCTAAACGAATGAACAAGACTCTTTTGGAGAAGGCAAGATGTTTGTTGTCCAATGCCGGTTTGGGCAAGAAATTTTGGGCTGAAGCCGTTTCCACAGTTTGCTATTTGGTGAACAGGTCTCCGTCAACTGCTATTGAGTGTAAGACTCTGTTTGAGGTATGGTCGGGTAATAAAGCTGATTATTCCATGTTGCGTGTGTTTGGGTGTCCAGCTTATGCTCATGTCAATGAGGGTAAGTTGGAGCCACATGCCAAGAAGTGCATTTTCTTGGGTTATCAGGCAAGTGTGAAAGGGTATCGTTTATGGTGTCCAGAATCCTCTAAGTTTTTTATCAATAGAGATGTTACTTTTGATGAAAACTTTATGGTTAAGGAGTCTAAGCAGGTTGAAGGTGCAGTTGAGGAACCGAGGGTTCCAAAGCAGGTGGAGTTTGTGGACCCGATCTTCGGCTCGGGGGAAGAATGTCGATGTCGGCCAATTGAAGAGGAGTTCAATAGTTCAGACACAGAGGATGATATACCAGCAGAGCAACCACGCACTATTGCTAAAGATAGGCCAAGGAGGGAGATTCGGCCTCTTGAACGGTATTCGGCTTATTCTGAGATGGTGGCCTATGCTTTATCGATTGATGAACAGTGGAGTATGATGAGCCTTCTACCTATGCGGAAGCTGTTTCGAGCAATGAGAATGCACAGTGGTGTGTTGCTATGAATGAAGAGATTGAGTCTCTTGAAAAAAACAGAACTTGGGAGTTGGTGGAACCGTTGAAAAATAGGAGGATTGTTGGGTGCAAGTGGGTCTTTAAGCAAAACCGTGTATTCCGTGGGGTTGAAGAGGCACGGTTCAAAGCTCCGGCTAGTGGCGAAAAGGATTGACCAAAAGGAAGGTGTTGACTATAATGAGGTATTTTCACCAGTTGTAAAGCACAGTTCCATTCGCACTTTACTTGCTATTGTTGCATGTTATGACCTTGAGTTAGAACAACTTGATGTCAAAATGGCGTTTTTGCATGGGGAGCTTGAGGAACAGATTTATATGCGTCAACCAAAGAGATTTGTTGTTTCTGGTAAGGAAGATCATGTATCCCTGCTTCGTAAGTCTTTATATGGCTTAAAAATGCGATCTCTAGGCAAAGGTATAAACGGTTTGATACATTCATGATAAGCCAATCATATTCTCGAAGTGAGTATGATAGTTGTGTGTATCTTCGAAAGCTCCAAGATGGTTTTTTTATTTATTTACTGTTGTATGTTGATGATATGCTAATTGCTGCCAAGAGTGTATCAGAAATCAACAGGTTAAAGCAACAGTTGAGTGGTGAATTCGAGATGAAGGATTTGGGTGCAGCAAAACAAATTTTGGGTATGGAGATTAGCAGAAATCGAGTAGATGGCAAGTTGTTCTTGAATCAGAAGTCATATGTTCTCAAAGTGCATGAGCGATTTGCCATCGCGTAAACTCAAAGCCGCTTAGTACCCCTTTTGCGGACACTTTTCGACTTTCAGCAAAATTGTCACCACAGTCAGAGGATGAGGAGAAGTATATGTCTCAGGTTCCATATTCGAGCGCAGTTGGGAGCCTTATGTATGCCATGGTATGTACTCGTCCTGATATTTCACATGCAGTTAGTGTCGTAAGTCGTTATATGGGGCGACCGGGAAAGGCACATTGGGAGGCTGTGAAGTGGATACTTCGGTATTTTTGAGAGGACCTGCAGATGTGGGTCTTTTGTATGGGGTTTCAAATCCGCAATCAAGTTGTGGGTTATGTTGATTCGGATTTTCGCCCAGGTGACCATGATAAAGAGGAGGTCTCGACATGTTATGTGTTCACTCTATCCGAAGTGCCATTAGTTGGAAAGCAACTTTGCAAAGGCTACTGGCCGCTGCCTGCCACAAATGAAGCGAGTATATGGCCATTCTTGAAGTCAGTAAAAGGAGGCATTGTGGATGAGGGAATTCTTTGCGAGCTTGGTATTGTACAAGGGGGTTACTTTAGTGTTTTGTGACTCTCCAGTGCTATACATCTGACTAAAAATCGATGTATCATGAGCGTATTCAAGCATATTGATGTCAGGTATCACTTCGTTCGAGAGATCATCTCACAGAAGCAAGTTGAGGTGAAGAAAGTGGGAACGGCGGATAACCCAGCGGACATGTTGACTAAACCGATTTCGGTTGCCAAATTCAAGCATTGTTTGGGCTTGGTTGGCATTTGCAGTTGATCGCCCTTTGGGGGCATTGTGGCGAGGTAGAGGCGGAAGAGGGTTGCTATAATTAGTGATTTGGGTTAAGTGAAATTCAAGTCAAGGTGGAGAATTGTTGGAATTGTGCCTTGAATTTTCCTTTTTCGGAGAATTCCAATTGTGTTTAGGATTTCCAATTGTGTTTAGGATTTCCTATTGATTGTGCTTCTTATAAATAGAGGCTTTTGGGGATCCTTTAGATATCTCTCATATTGTGGTCTCTCCAGAGTTACGGATTATAGCCGGCTCTTTGTATCTCTTCTTCACCATTGTCAGTGAACTCTCTCTCTCCTCGCCCGTGGACGTACCTCAATCTTGGGGGAACCACGTATATCTTTGTGTCGTATGATTGCTTGTTTTGTTTGTTCTCTCCCAACTTAGTCGCATTCATAGCGTTTGTCACAACAAATGGCAAGTAAGTATTAGAGCATCTCTTGTTAATCTAAATTTGGATTGTCTTAATTAAAATGAATTACATTTTCGTACGTGACTTGTTAGTTTTTTTACAGAATTGTTTTCATAATTTTTTTTTATTTCTCATGTCATCTCGTTTAGAGGAATGCTAAAACTAAAAAACCCTGAATTAATTTGGAAAAGACATATATACGTAATATAAAATAAATGAATAAAAACCCGCATAAGCTTATGTTTTGGCTGATTTTCATTCTTAGTGAAGTTTTTATTAGTTTTTTACCCCAAAAAAATTGAATACAATTTCAATGTTTTTCAGGAAACCAAAAAAAAAAAAAAAAAACTCAAAACTATTTTTAAATAATTTTGTTTTTCTTTGGCTGTGTCCTGGTGTTGACTTGGTCTGACTAGAAACCTCCATCTTCCTCCACCATTTCGTTACTCAATTCGATCAGGTACAGAAATTTTCATCTACCAAAAAAAAAAAAAGACAGATACATCGAGTGGACAGTGGACTTATCTCGGATCTTATACAAGTGATTTTATTTTGCGGATAATACTATTTATACTTTTAATGTACTTTTATAATTAACTGATTTAAATTTCGTATTAAATCCAATATCGATGAGATAAAATGAAATAACCTTATGAATTTTCTTGAGCTATATACAGATGGGTGGCTGAGGCTATCGATTCAATTGTCAACTTCCCCACAGTTAGAATGAAGACAAAAATGCCAGTTTGGGTGAAAAGGATCAGAAGCCATCAACTTTGAGATATATATGTATATACACACAACTATATATACTATATAGCAATAATTTCGCAGAAGAATCAACCTTCCATTGGGGACTTCCTTACAATTTGCTACTAGATGACAGACAAACATGGAAAGAAAGTAGACATAAAGAGTCAAAGACTACAGATAAAAGTGTTGATGAAGTGCACACGTGTGGGTGGAGGCATCTGATCAAGTTTTCGACACATTTGTCCTTTTTCCTTAAAAGAAAAACTTGAGTTCCGGTCGGGTATGATCACGTGGTATTTGACTGTACATTTCGACTGTTCAAAAATATTTTCAACGTTCAGCTTGTTGTTTCTCTGATCTTTCTTCTGCCTAATATTCTATAAAAGGTTGTCCTGTCCCCTATGGACCGAGCTTTCTTTTGTTTGGTGGTTGGCATAGTAGAATTTATTTTTGGGATCATGGGTCCCAAAATTATTTAAGACTATACTTTTGATCTGTCATTACACCAACTTGTGCGGCACTAGTTTAAGTATGCATATCTCGTACGACTTGAGATGGAATTATGACATTAATAATTTATATGTAGGTCGATCACTTCTTTACCAGGGACCCATCCAATGAATTTGTGTCCCGGGTCCGGCAGCTCTCCTTCCACGCTACATGGTATAATATTACACTGTGAAGTGCGGAGGAGGAGCTACAGGACCTGAATTTCCGTAAAATAATCAGAACTGAGTTGGAACAATTTTGGGAAGTGAGCATCATCATTATATCTTTCACATCAATTTTTACATTCACTTTTCACTATTGCCCTTGATCGAGACACAATCATTAAACTTTACCCATTAACTTTTCAAAAAAAGAATCTACTTTTGAGGGCAAAATAAGAAATGTACTAATTTTTATCTACTAACTTTTTAACGTTACACTTATATATTACTAGGAACAACCCAAAATAGGATACACTACTTTCTTTAAGGAACGAAGGGAGTAATAATATCGGTTGCAACGGGAATCTTATGTGAATGTGATTGGAGTTGCAAATCTACAAGGCCACCAATAATTTGACCAATCTTTTTGCTTATACTGTATTAATATAGTAATGATGGATTAATTTTGTGTTTATCTGGCCATTAAGGTCGTAGATGTGTCTATTTTGGCTTTCTTGGCGCACTAATTTTGTCTACCAGTTTACCACTCAAAAACCTCCTTTTGAGAACCTCAAACCAAAATTTTGTCTTTCTTACTCTTTGGTAACCTCTTTTTGTGACACTCAAAATTTATGAAATGGAAAGCATCGTATGAACAAGAGACAAAATGTTTCGGACGTGCTTTCTTTCCCTTTGGACTTGGAAAAGTGCTCAATTTTCCCTTTTACTTGTTGGACTTTTAGACCATTTTTTGGCCTAACGTTTAATGAATTTTTTAAAATTTCAGGGAAAAATTTCGACATAATTTGATTCGACTAAATAGGAGGAATCCTGAAAATATGAGTTTTGATATGGGCCAGAATGTATGCTGAGTCTTTTTCACATTGGTCCAGAAAGTTTGACTAATATGGGCTGGGCAATCTTGACCTTATTCCGGGCCAGATGACTGACAAGCCCAACAGATTCCCTTACCCTTACAAGCAAAATACCCTTTGTCAGAGCCCAAGTCACTGCTTGGATCAGTAGTTGTAGTTTCTGGGCCAGGGCCCATTGTTCGCTAGCCCTTATGGCTTGTTTGTGCGAGTGATTATGACTTCCTGTAGTTGGTCTACAATTTAGGTAAAGAACTAAGAGAAATAGCCAGAGAAATTTCTCGTGTTTTTATGAGCAATTATGATCTGCTACGCAAAATTGATTGAAAGCATCGCCACCGGTTGGGATAATACTTTTTGTCAAAGTCATTTTTTATACCAAATTTCGACATTGTGGCTTTGACAAACGACAAAACTGGCCACATGATTTTGGGAAGAAAAAAAACTTATGCATCAGATGGTGAAAAATGAGCTAGTAACCCACGGAAATGGCTACAATACACACTCGTTATTTGGGTGTACCATATGCACCTATTGTATGGTCTAGATTGTGCCACCTCATCGACAATCGTAATATTTTTTAGTTTTTCGTAACTTTTCAGTAATATGATTCGTATTCACAGAGCAACACAGTAAAACAAAAGTTACAAAGAATCATTTTAGCTAAGTCAAGTTTTTATTATGGCATTGCCAAAACGACGCAAAACAAATACGTAGTCATCAAGTAGATACTTTTTTTGTTTTGTTTTGTTTAGCAAACCAGTACTGTTAGTTGTGGGGTTTGAACCCCGGCCAAATACCCGAGAGTACACGGTACTTATCATTGGGTTACTACTTCAATTGTCAGGTTGACACTTACATCACACGCACTTTGTTATCTTGGCATGCTATCGTTTTGAGGGAGGGGAAGTTAGGGATCATTGTTGCAAAGGAAGGGAGATAGAGGGTGATGGTAGGTCGAGGAAGATTGATTGGATTTGACTCATATTTTTACCGAAAAATTGGTAGTTTTGGCGATACATAATTGGTTGAAGCATTGCTATTGGTATGTCTAACTCTCTGCCATTTAGTGTGCTAAATTTGTTACCAAGTTTGGTTTTGGCAAATGGAATAAATTTACCATACCTAGATACTTTTGTCCAATAGTTAGCATTGAAGAACTATAGCAACATTATGAAATAACGATAAAATCTAATTGTAAAACGTTAATTTTTCTAATAATGGCATTCCCCAAGTGATACAAACTAATATTACTCCTCACTTTGATAGTCCCATCTCTAACATGTTTTTATGTCATGGTGACGGAGAAGAAAGTGCAAGTGTGGGTTGGGTCATAGGTGAAATTCGTCGATGATGAGTATCCGAGGAAAATTGTTTAGATTTGATTTGATACGTGCTGTAGATGTCAAATAAAAATGTCTAACACAATGTTGAGTTGAAATCTGAGATTTATAACAAATTCAAAGAGTTAGATAAACCCTGCCAAAAAAATTTTCCCTTCGTTTAGATAATAAGTAAAATATGCGCTCAGTGATGTAGGGAAATGTATGGATTGGGGGCTCGAGTCTCCCCCAACCTTAATAGAAATACACTATATGACCTACTATAAAAAAAAAATACCCATCAAATATTCATAATTTACTATATCGCCCTCTACAAACATCAAAAAAATAAAATAAAAAGTGTGGTTGAAAACAATAACTTCATTCTATGTGATAGGTATGTTTTACGAAATATATATATATATGAGTAGAAAGTGGTTAATATTTTTCTCATGAAATATTATTGCTTAAATTTCATTCTAGAATTTCAAACTGTGTATATAAGAAAAACTAAAAAAATTCAACGATCATGTGAATATGTGGCATTCCAGGTTCTAAGTTTCGGTATCCATATGTAAATCCTTGCTACTATGCGTAATTTTTAAAATTGGTTCTATTTGGAAGTTGGGGAAAGAAGTGGAAAAGAAGAGAAAATTATTGGGAGGAAAATAAAGAGGAAAGTTGAAATTTTTTATTTGTTTTGTTGTCTAAAGAAAATGGAAGGAATGTTATTGAAATGGATTTTCTCTTATTTGGTTTCCAAAGGAAAATGAAAAGAAAATAACATTAAGGTTGTTTTAATTAACTTTTAAACTTAAATTTTACTGCTTATACACACACCAGAGAGCAACATGAATCTATTAGCCACCTAAAAAATGGACATTTTAATGACAACAAAGGCATATTAGTACGCTTTTTTTTTTCTTCTCCAAATTTGGAATTTTCCTCTCTGTTTCACCTCCCCTTTTCTCTCTTTTTCCTCCCATTTTCCCTTTTATTTTCCCTCACTCCCCACATCAACAACCAAACAGGGGAAGAAAAGTTTTCTTAATTTTTTCTTCCTTTCCATTTCTTTCCTCAAAAACCAAACGGAGCCTAAGGTTTCTAAGTTGCAAGTTGCAACTGAAGAAAGAACCAATAGTAGGAGCAATTTGTGATTCGGGTCAAATACCAGGGTTCCCTGTATAATTTCCCCCAAATCGTGTACTACATCAAAACGCCTGAGCCCTAATTTACAAATCGATCGGAATCAGAACCACCCCAAAAATCTTAATCTTCAAGCGAACAAAGCTCCATCAACGTTAAGAACAGGTCTCTCTCTCTCTCTCTCTCTCTCTCTCTCTCTGATCGTCTATCTCCTTCTGTTTGTAGTTTTATGGGTAGATTAGAGGCTTGACACTCCTTTTTTCGATCAGTAAAGAATGGATTACATCAAAAGTTACTCTTGGAACTCCTTCTGGAGCAAAGGCATGTCAAATTCACAAACCAGGAGTTAATCCATTCCAAAAGGTGTCAAGAGAATTAGAAATTTACGGGGGCCTTCTCTATGGGTAGATGTGGGCTCCAAAAGGGTTTTGACGTTCAGATTCAACGAGAATAGCTCGAATTTAGCTTTGATGTCTTACATACATTGATTTTCCAGGGTTTATCGTGACAAATTTAAAATAACTAGGAAAATAAGGGTGATTTAATAAAATGCCTCGTGTTGATTCAGCTTCGAAAAATTAGACAAAGCCCAGGTGTTGAAGTCAAGTTATTTAGATGGAATGGATGGTCTTGGTTGTGTTCTATGAACCTTTAGCTGCCTCTGCCGCGTCAAGTGGATAATCAATACAAAACAGTATGTAATTATGTCTTATTTTAGCTGATTTTTCTGCACAGTTTATGAACCACCCAAAAAGTGCTTTTACACCCCCTCAAAAGAAAACTTATATCCAAAAAGACTCTTCTCAGGGGCTTAGCGTGATGACTAATATCCTAGTAAATAAAACTATTCCAGCACTTCTTTTTCGTTTTGTTTGTCATACTTTGTATTGAATCGCGGTATGTTGATATTACTGGTAAACACTCAACATAACAGGTGCCATAGGCCCATAGTTGATAGATGTTGTTTCGCTACATGGAATAAGATTGTTCTCTTGGTCAATGATGCCAACTTTTGTTGGTACTATTTCAACCCCAGTCATAGTGATGGCTTCTACTGATGTTTTTGTATGTGAGATTATTGAAGCTAGAGGTAAAGGTAAAGGAAATCAATTAGCTGTACTTGTTCAATTTTTATTGTAGTGAAACACTGCTATATTTTTTGGAGATGTCTTTCCATTGTTCTCAAAAAAGCTAGCCAGCCAAATGAAACCAAAAAAATAGCTTTTCCACTTGAGTTTCATTTTCAGTTCTCATCCATTTCCTTTTCATTTCCCTTTGTATCCAAGAACCAAACATCATAATTCATGTCCAGTTGTACAAACTTCTTGTAGGATGTTTGATTTCGTTTCACACTGCACCTTCAATGAAGACTTGAATTGTTAATTGTTTCGAGGAGTTAATTGTTGTTTTATATGGTTAGTTTGTGTCTCATCCTACTTCAAATGGCTGGAAGAAATCGCATTCCTCGTGATGCATTCGACAATCGGCGTGGGTATCCACCAGAAGGTCCTCTTGTCCGAGTCCCTTTGCCTCGTCAAATGCCACCTCATCCTGCTATGTTGGAGGAAGAACTTGAAATGCAGCATATGGAAATCCGTAGGCTTTTGGGTGAAAATCGGAGGTTGGTTGAAGATCGGGTGGCTCTGCAGCGTGAACTTGGTGCTGCTAAAGAGGAACTTCATCACATGAATGTTGTCATTGGTGATATTCGTGCAGAACAAGAAATGCATTCAAGGGAGCTTATTGAGAGAGGTTTGAAGCTGGAAGCTGATCTTCGTGCTACTGAATCTATTAGAAATGAGGCAGTACAACTTCGCGCTGAAGTAAAAAAGCTGAATGCTACCAGGCAGGACCAAGCAGGGCAAATCCAGAATCTCTCACAAGACCTTGCAAAATTGAAAGCTGATAATCAGCAGATTCCACGTATGAGGTCTGAAATTGATGGACTGCACCAGGAGCTTATGCGTGCTAGGTTTGTGCTCTACTCATGTTCAATACATCCTCACATATTCTGCCTGGTCTTTAGATTAACGACACCTCTTGTTGTAACATAAGTTAGACGGTAAACTTGGCTTGCAGAAATGCTATTGATTATGAAAAGAAGGCAAATATTGAGCTGATGGAACAGAGACAAGCAATGGAGAAGAACCTAGTGTCCATGGCACGTGAAGTTGAAAAGCTGCGTGCAGAACTGGCAAATGGTGGTGATGGCAGACCATGGGGTGCTGGTATATTATGGCCTTTTTAAGTTTTCATGATGTTCATTCAGTGGGATAAAAAATAAATAAAAATGATCATTTGGTTGTTATATGACTGTATGTGATTGTACTTCCCCTAGCTTGTTTGGAAGTTGAAACTAGTATTTTTGGAGTTATGGAGTCATACTTGTTTAGGGGAATGCCTCTGATGTCAACAACGATTTTATTTGCTCTAGCTTCCAGATACTTTGAATAGCTTCTAGATACTTTTCAAAGGAGTTTTGACTACTATTTGTACTCACGATGAGCTTTTTCGGGAAATCATTGAGTTAGTATCAACTATGATGCATGGGTTACTCATAATAAATCAAATATCCATATCACACACTTCACTTGACACCGGGATAAGGGTGTAGAACATGTGTGTGGTAAGTTCCATTGGATTCTAAAAATACCATGGTCAGCTAATAAAGCATTCTGATTTGACCCTGTCATTGTATGTTTATTTTGTTGCACAAATGCTAAGAAATAAGTAAAGTCTTTTTTTAAGTCACTGCATGAACACTAGTTTATTCTGAAAATTAGATTAAAATACACAAATATGATATCTTTTGGCTGAGTCCACCATCAATTAGAGGTTTGACGGGTCCAACACTAGACATATATCCATCCTTGATATTGGTACGTGACTCTAGGCAACATAAAGTAAGCTGGATAATTTCATAATTTTGATGCAGTCATGTTTATAAGGGTGTCAATGTAAAATTTTGCATTCTTGCTTCTCAGTAACAAAAAAGGCAGCATTGTTTTTGCCTTTGTCTGTGTTGCGTAACTTTACAATGCTGCCCAAATGGAGTAATTTTTCTGCGGTAATTCTAATGATTAACTGATATCTTTCAACCACTTACTCTTGTGTCTGGTGGCCAAAGGTGGAGCATATGGGATGAAATACAGCAGCCCCGAAGGGAGTTTCCCAGGACCTTATGGAGATGGATACGGGGCTCATTTGGTATGAATGCACATATTCCTGATAATGAGTTGTTTGTCTAAGCGCGGATTAGTATGTTTGACTATATGCCTATGCTGCTTCTCAGGGTGGTGCTGACAAGGGCCCTCTCTATGGTTCGGGTTCTGCATCCTGGGGAGGACTTGAGAAATCACGGATGACTCGCCGCTGAGAGCTGGTTTTGGTTTGCATTGCAAAACAAGCGCCTTTTACTCGTTCTGGCTGTCCAGTATATAAATGGGCTAGAAGTATTTAATTCTTATTACGCGTGCATGTCGCATCAGTAGTCTTCTATCTGAACCGTGTTCATTATCTTAGGCAACTTATTGGGAAGGTGACTTTACTTTGACTTATTTACCTGCTTGTTTATTTGCTGAGATGACATATTATTATCTTAAAATACGGCTTTACTCTGTCCTCCTGTTGTAGTGTCGTGTGTCAGAATACACTCTGCGTTTTCTTTACAAGATCAGATAAATCATGTCCTTGTTAGTCTAATTTTGGATAGTTTTGGGTGATTGTTATGTTTCAATCTTTTCAAAGAAACAACTAGTGTGTTTCTGTATCTTAATTGAACGGGATCTTAAGGAAGCCTTCTCTGAAAGACAGATTTATCTTCTTGAACAAGTTAGAAAGATGCTTGGATCTTTGAATTGAATTGAGCTGTTAGGAAACCGTGTCTGGTTTTAGGTAGTGAAGTTTCTACTGCGGTGCCTGATGCTTCCTGTTAAGAGAATGCAGTTGTATTGAAAGGTGTGGTGTTCTTTTATGCTCTCCCATATGTTTTAGAATATGAGCTGTGCTATGATTAGTGACATGGCAAGTCAATTCCATGATCGAGCACCTTTCAGCATCTTTTTTCGGATTTTTCTGGATGTTATTGTTGGAAGTGATCCTCATTCATTTGGATATTAAGGAGTTCTATGGTGGAAGACCACCTACTTTTTTTTGGATCAGATGACTTCAAATGCTTCTTTGGTTCTTCCTCTTGAAGTGTTGACAGTTCAAGCTCAAAGCAATCACTTTTTATCAGCTAATGTCGTGGAAAGATGTGATATTGGAGGTAGAACCCTACAGCCTTATAAGTTATGAGGAACCATAGAGCTTCGAGAATGAGAATCTCTGTCCCAGTAATATGATAGAATTGGTCTCTTTAGCATACCCAGCAGTCTTGATGGACAGAAAGATGACGAGTGGAATTTTAAGAGTTAGGTTCCAGAACTGTCTGTGACATTGGCGTTGTTCGGTTGGGAGTTTTGAGGGAGTTTAGTTTAGTTTTGATGATGTAAGTAGGTGTAATAAGTGGAGAGATAGAGAGAAAAGTGAGAAAAATGATGATGTCAGCGCAAAGCAGAACTTGACAAAGCCGGAGCAAAGCTCCCAACCGAACATGGCCATTATGTCTGTAATGTTATGTTGCCTGGTTTCTAGTTGGTTTGCAGAACCATAGTTGTATCTTTCAGGAGGGATACTACACCTTATTCTTGTTAGTTATGAAATTCGTGAAATGGGCACTTTCTTTAATGAAAACAATGGAGTTGTGCCAATGCAAGAAGAACCTCTAATTATGTACTAGCACATTTTATTGTGCTTTGAGAGGTGGCATTTGAAGATTGGATGGGGCTGTCATTGCCCAAAGAAAGAACTGGCGATGTATGTGTATTCGTTAGTTGTTCATTGTGCACATCTTTGCTTTGTTTTTATCACTGTAGTCAATCCTTGGGACCATTCTCTATCATTTTCTCTTGATAGTGTCCAAGGGTAATCCCATGTGTTTTAGTATTCGGTCTTGGTTGGAGCTGCTTCCAGTGGAAGTTAGAATTATGGCTTTACTGTTCCTCTACAAAGACAACAGACGCTCTCACAGCTAGGCGTCTGCTGCATATCTGGCAATATCAACGGCTAGGCGTCTACTGCATATCTGGCAATAGTTCTAGTGGTGTCTATCGTGGAAGCTAGTCATTATTGTCTTTTAATAACGTGGAGGTTGGAGAGATAGGCAAGTATGGCTTTAAAAGTTAAGAACATGGTGAAGTATGCCATTTGACTTAGTTTTTGGAATCCTTGAGATTCCTAATGTACCGTAAGCATATATCTTTGGGCATATGAAATTTCATTAGTTTTGTGGAAGTAGGATTGATGAGCTTGTTCCTTCACTAAATATGTGGAATTGGTCGAACTTTGGAGCCACGCATTACCCGAAGTATATAAAGATATCTGGCACCGCCCCTGGATGATTTTCCACTTAATAGTTTATGTGCGGAGATGGAACTGGCATCAACAAATGTGGCACGCTGGTATGTTGGATGAAAGAGTTCAACCTGCCATATCTGACTCAACTTTGATGTTCAGATTATGGTTATGCAGTATCCCTGCATCTCTTGTTTCAGTGTGGCCTTTTTAAATGTTCATCTAATTCTTAGTTCTGCGGTATCTTTCAATGCTCAAGATATTCTGGACGTCTCATGGTCAAAGATTTTGCTCCTCTAAGCATTTAAAGGAACCTCGAATATCTGAAGAAAGGATGTTGCACCCGCCATGTGACGAGAATTTTGTAGAGGCAAGTAATCCTGTCTCTATTCTATATGTTTACTGGTCCAGAATGTTGTGTATTTGTAACCTAGATTTCGTAGTTGAATCTACTTTTCCTTGGGACATTTCCTAACGTTTATACAAACACACAAAATTGATATACACAATGATTTAGAATATCATAATGGTTCGTTTAAACTAGGGTTTTTTGGTTTTTGGGGTTTGATTATTGGTCTTTTCAAGTGGATTTTTGTACTGTCATGTTTTCCGGTCTTCCCGCTGTACCCTAACAATAGTCTGAACTGTTTCGGTATGTTTGATGATCAGGGCTTTCATTCACCCTTCTCCTTTTTTGTGCGTTCTTCGACTAGTCGTGATGACCTTTAAAAGTTTATTGCTCCACGAGAGTCCATATTGTAAGTTTCACGATTAGTGGGTACTAGATTGTACAAAGGATTATGCAGTCAATAATGAAGTTTTAATTAGTTGTGTAAGTTTCGGAGGTTGAGGTGATCAGAGATTTGTGTGGTGGTTGTTTGATGCCATGTATGGTATGGCAAAAAAACAAAGAGAATGGATTGCTTGTGTAACCTGCTGATGCAGGCTACTTACAGAGGATATGTTATATCCAGTATTTCATGGACTTGTTTTCTTGGGGAAATACTCTTACTTATGGAGGTGGGAAGTAGTCACAAGTCCCATGTGCAATTTCACCCGTGGGTGCAGGTATCGCAGCAGTTAACAAAAGGTCATTGTTTCAGTGTAGAAAGAAAGTCTATTTTTCACGGAAACCGTAGAAAGGATAAAGCTTGTTCTGGTGAGTGCATGAATGTAATTGTCAATCTTGAATGAAATGAGTGAGTGAGACGAAGAGCCTTAAGCTTTCAGTGCAGCACTACCCATCCATATGATGGATTTTGTTTTGGGGTTGCACAACTAGTATAATCGTAGCATTCGTAGACCTTAATGGAATGGTTGACTGAGATCAATACCCTTAATCTTTTAGGTTACAATTTATTTCGACAGTGTCTTTCAATTGGAGTATTGGACGTGAGAATTCCTCTCATTAGATGCCACTTCTAGGGTTGGTAAGTGGAACCACACTTTTTAGGGTCTAGTTGATTACATTATGGTGGCAGTGGATGGTGGTTCGTTTAGCCCTTTACTATCGAATCTAGGTTTGAGGTCAGTTTGAAGGCTGGAGTTCTCTCCAGCTTATGGAAAGTTGAGCTGGATAAGGCGGAGATTATGTTATATGGATGTGGTAGAAGACTAGAAGCGACATGATTAGAAATGAAACCATTCGTGTGATGGTAGGTGTAGCACCTATAGAGGAGAAGTTGAAAGAAAGACTAAAGTGGTTTGGACATATCTACCGTACACCTGTAGATGCAGTAGGTAAGAGAGTTGATAGGATAGCTGTGGGTAGTATTTGGGGAGGGGAAGACCCAAATTGACATTGGATTTTGTAGTGCACAAAGATATGTGTCTCAGTGGAGCCCTTGACAGAGCTTAGTGGAAAAAAATATTCATGTAGCCATCCCCAATTGATTGGGACATAAGGCTCGGTTTGGTTTAGTTTGGATTGGAAGTGAACAAAAGAGATCCTTAGAGCTAAGGTAAGTGTGTGCTGCATACACCTGAAGAGACATAACACTAGTGGTCTTGTGAAGCGGTCAGGTTTTTCATCGATCGGTGATAGTGTTCCATTGTTTTGTTAGTACATCTTCATATGGGACCCTTTGGATGTTTGGTATAAAAATGTGGTGTCTAAGCTGCACAAGGTTGTTTTCTCCCATTTGCAATTTATGTTATTTTAGCCTTGCCTGGATGGTGAATGGAAAGCTTCTGTGTAGGTGTAGGTCTTCACTAGAAGTAAAGATGAAGGAGATACATATTGACTATGTATGTTTGGATGGATGCCCTAGGATATGCTGAAGTGGTTGAAGTTTTAGAGACTTTTGTTTACAGAACAAGGCTTGTAGTTCCACCGGGTTGGATGCAGTATACTTATTATTCTATTATATTGAAAGCAGTATACTTACTCTGATCCCCTTTATAATTACTTAAACTTCCTGCACTGGAATATTTTTTTGGTTTGCATTTTTCTCACAACTTCTAGTTTTTTCAATTTCCAGAACTGTGATAATCAGATACAATTTACGTGTTGCATATTTCATCTGATAATTTTTTTTTCCCGATATTGCAGGTGGAAGCAGGTGTATCTGCTGTCCTAGGTATTGAGTGAATTAACTTCTTGAAAGGTCACAAGGATAGTAGGTATCACGATGGTAAGATTCTTGAAACAGACTGTGTTGGTGGTGGATTTTTTAGGAGGGATTTTCAGAGAGGAAAAAGTGTAGGAAACCAAGAGAAATATCGAAGTGGTGAAGTGACTTTTTCTTTTTCTTTTTCTTTTTATTACCCTACCATTTCCCTCGTCCTCGGTAAATCCACTAATTCATAATGCAAGCACATGAAATAGTTGGAGAAAAGGAGACAGATGGAAAACGATGCAACAACTGTTTGTCAGGGGGAACTGTTGGTGGCGTGACTCTTTGCAAGGTTTTGTGGAATCAGTTTCTGCAAGGTTTAGTGGAATCGGAATGTATTCTGGGTTGATCCGTTCATCGTTTTAAATGGAGCTAAAGATCTCCGCAATGCCAGCGGAGAGTATTTAGGATGTTCTTGCTGCTATGAAGTTCAATTCAGATTGTGTTGTTTTTCACACACACAAGAAGAGTCTTTGCATCCAGTCTTAAAGATCTTTCTTTCCCTTAAGTTAGCGACACGAAGTTAGCGGGTTAAGGTCGGCTATTTTTTACACGGAATACGAATAGGACACGATAAGGTCACACGGAAGACTATATAGGTCAAGTTAGGGTTGAGAGAACTCTAACACAAACATGAGATGACACGTCACGGGGTGGAAATTTATGAAAGGACACAATAACCCGACATGAAGTTAGCGGGTTAAGGTTGACTATTTCTTACACAAATATGACACAACACGATAACACAAAAAGGTAAACATGTCGGGTTAAAGTTGAGAGAATTTTGACACTAACACAAGGTCACACAGCTCTTGGTTCTCTCTTTCGGTTGTTTTACGTTGAGGAACTGATTGTTCAGTTTCAGCCATGGTGGATGCTTTTTATCTTCACCATGCTGACGAAATTTTGTACGACTCCAAATGTTTGGGACTTGGAAGGCTTTGTCTGGTTTGGTTTATGGTGAAGGAATTCCATGTATATTCATTGTGCAATTGTACAGCCAATGTCTGCTACATATTGGTTGATTGATGCATTGCTTAATACAATGGTGAAAGTTGGCACAGCTCCTTTACTGAACAACACTTGTTCGAACATGGCCCGAGGCTTTAATTTTTGCTGTCTTTAAATCTAATTGATAGAAGAACAAAGTGCCCGATCGTTCTTAACCAGGGTGCATATTTAGCTTGAAATGAATAGATTCTAATCCTGTGTTTCTAACTCTTTTTATTTATTTATTTAATGTTTAAAGCTGTTTTATCAGCATAAATTCTTTCAAAAAGGATAAAATATGTTCTTGCCCCATAAATTATCAAAGTTTTGTTTACTTCTTCCTTAAACTGTCAATTGCACACGGTAGTCTTTTAAACTATCCAATCATTACTTACCAAGGCCAAAACCCATTTCACCCACTTCTTGGACGGTAAAGTAAGTGTCAATGTCTTTTAACCTACCATGAATGTATACATCGTCTTCTTCGTTCCATCTCAGTTTCAACTCAAATCACAGCCTAACCAACAGATTTGTCCTTGTGGACAAAGGTCTCCGTTGAGGACATCCTTTAGCGAAGAGAACTCAGGAAGGAGGTTTATCAGTGCATCCACAGGAAGGAGGCTCCGCGAGTGGATCTAATGCACTCAACACGCGCCAATGTGGAATGGCTCGTGAGGGCTATATACCACTCCGATAAAAAGGGGTCTTGCTACATTCGTATCTTCTATTGATGCCACACATGACTCTGGAATCAAATCGATTTTCATATCAGATTTGATTCTGCTTGTTCTCAGGATAGAATACACATCGAGAAGAACATGAAAACTGAGTTTTGCTCCCGACAACACCGTCAAAATCGACATATGGGCTCCAATTTTTATTTTTTTGTGTGGGTTTTTCGGGTCTACTACGTCGAGATTGCTTGTACTCATGCATTTGTTTTAGTGCATGATTTTTTTCCTGTGATTTTTACCTGAATTTGGAGCTTTCCACTTAATTTTACCTGAATTTGGAGCTTTCCATGTAACTTTAACACGTGTTTTGTTGCCGCTGGTACAAAAGGAGTGTGAATCACTACCTGCTTCATTAAGAAATAATTTTCGGAGACATTTAATTTCTAAATACACATTGCTAGCCAATACATTAGTAACCCAACAAATGAGAACATGAAATGTTTGGCTGAGGTTTGTTTGCCAAAGGAACGTGCTACTCACAATTATGTACTGTTGGAAAAGAATATTTCTCTACAATTGAATACAAACATGAAAAACCAGAAGCAACTACGGACACAATCTAAATTTTTATCCATCTTTCGCAAACAAATGCGTCAAAGACTCTAATGTAAATGATCTGATCATGAAAGATTTATAAATCGATCGTTGTTGTTGTAACTACGTGGTGAGTACAGGAGGTAGAATTTTCGATCGCTTCCCCTTGACTAGAGTTCTTGTATCTGGAAAAAAACAGCCACCATCCTCTAGATCCTCGATGGAACCATCGGTATTGACACGGACAGGATAAGTAACTAAATGAACACCTTCCATGTCTATAACTTCATCTCCGCGGTATATTTGCCACATCTGCTCTCCTATACTGCGTATTCTTCGAATGCATTCGATGGTATGAGGCTCCCGGAACAATTCTTCAGCTTTTCTAGTATGCTCATACCATAGTGACATACGGTAAGCGTGGATATCCCCGCGAGTAATCATCTTCTTCCCATTTTGCAGTTGGTAGCATCCTATCGCGATTTCAGTGTCTCTTTGCCCATCCATTGATCGCTGGTTCACATTCGCAGATCCTATCAACATGTAGGTGTCGTCCACTGAAGAGAAAATGGCAAATCACTGACGACTTAGTTTTACATATTCGATAAACATATCAAAGTAGTCAGTTATGGGGGTATGCTTGAAATTGTTTTCTTTCGAAAACAAAAACAATGGACAGCTAGGAAAACACACACGAAACTTCGAAAACAGATTTTCTGTGTATTTGAAAATGGGTTCTTTGCAGAGAACTTTCCTGAAAATGGTGTGTCAAACAAGTTTTCGAGGTTTTCCATGAAAATCGAAAATAGGAAATGAATACAGAAAACAAGAGGAGTATACAGGAAATTAAAGTTTTCCTTGAAAAGGTCCAGAAAAGAGAAATCAACAGTTTAAATTCGTACTTATGTGAATCTGAACCATTGATTTCTCTTTCCTAGACCTTTTTCAGGGAAACTTTTCATGATAACATTTTCGAGAAAACAAAGGTCATATTCGTACCTATCATGAGCTTGGAATGAACATAAACCATGAACCTCCGATGCTTTTGAGCATTCCAGTATTGTGTTGCAGGATGAGGAGAATCTGGAGGAACAAACTCCTCTGTAGTCTTCTCTTCCCTATTCGCTAGACAGAAGAAATTCAGGTAATCTCTCGGGTGCCCATTTTCGCCACTCTCTTTTATCGCGTCTCCAATCATTTTATACATCATCCTCATCGTCTCCCTTGTCCAATGCAATATATCTAGAACGGGTTCGCTGTCCGGTGCTCCTTCTGGCCACATTGGAATGACAACATACACCGAAAACCTCTCTTTTGCTTTGATTTTACCCACCACCTTAAGTGCAATCTCGACCGGAATAAAGTTTGTGCATCCGCAATGTTGATCTTTCTCCCAAAAACGGCAACTTCCAATGAAATATTGGTTCTCTATGTATATAAACCTCTCCGCACGCCTAATTGCTTCTACGTAAGCTTCATGAATGCTCCGCTCAGCAGGATAATTTTCCGGCATTTGGGTTGATGACATATGGTCAATGGATCGCAACACTTGAACATTCCAATTCCTTTCATCGGACATGGTTTCTGGATTATTTTGTTGGTAGAAATCTGAGATTGTTTTTGGTGGGACTAATAATGAAGGATCACATTGCTTTTTCCACCTTTGCTCAAAATTCTTCAAAACATCCCAAGCTGCTTCGCCGATGATACAAGCATGAGCATCATGCCATGGTTCTCTGGGGCCACCTTTGAGAAGACTACCTCCAGAAAGGCTTGTTTGGTAGAAATCATTGGAATGTGATTCAGTATTAAGATCCCGAAAGAGGGAATGCTCCTCTGTATCATACCGGCCATCACAGAGATCCAATCCACCAATGAAGCTCGTTATTTCTCGGTTTGTAGAAGGAAAGTTTCGTCGAGTGTCCAATGTTATGGTTTTTTGGTGGTGAGCGAAAACTGTGGGGAACTTGTTGTGCAGCCGCAGGCACAATCGGCAAATCACTTTGGTGTTTTTGAAATAGGAAAAAGCGTCTTCGTCGTGAGTTCTCATTAGTCCTTTGTTCTTGATGATTGGTAATGAAGTTTCGTCATTCCAAAGCACAATCCTTACAGCTACACCTTCTTCTGCTTTCCGCTTCAGCAGCTCACCAAGCATTATTCCTCGTGCGTGAGGGATGTTTGTATGTGGATCACGAACCTGCCCAAGAACACATCAGACCCTAAAAGCAAAGGGGTACACAAATTGATGTGCAATGGTAATGCAGTTCCCTCATATAATCTACAAACGGAGAGATTCTTTCACTGAGAGTGCACATAATGCAGGTAAAATTTATCCATGCTCTTGGAGCAAGGCTACACGCCAATCCCTCGGTGATTACATGCACTCGTGTTTCTGTCTTTTTCCTCAATAGTATCTTTCATGAAAAGTTATTTAAGAGTGTTTCCATTTACCAGGATCAACTTTGGATTGAAAGACCACCCTGCAATGTAAATCAAATGCTTTGCATCTTCAATGGCTCTGTACACATCCTCCCAAAGTTTTCTTGGGTCACCACAAAACCCAAGTGGTGGCTTGAAGCTAGAGCCCTGGTGAGCATCTTGGTACAGCCTAACAATGCAATTGGATCGTTGAGGAAATGTAGCGTTCTTCAAACCATTGAATCCACCACTCCTGAGTAATTTCCCCCAGGCGGGTTCGAGTTCAGCTGGTCTAAACAAGACCATGAATCTCAGCTTGAGTTCTGTGTTTGGCTTTCTATTTTCCATGTTGAGTGGGAAGAATCCATCGATCAAGCTTGCTTCATTTAATAGTTGATGGGCTTGAATTTGCATTTTCCCCAGGACGTAGCACTTGGTCTTCAATGTAATGGTAATTATGGAATCGGATGGATGAGCACATAGGATTTGGAAGGTTTGGTTCCAAACGCGGTCACTTTCTTGGCTTGTAGCTGCTACTTTCTTGTCATCTATCTTGATAGTCACATAACTGGGCTTTCCATTTCCTAATATACACTGAGAAATTGAATTTGTTAGGGGCAATATTGCATGGACTCTTATAGTACCCTGTCTATGAGATATAATGGATATGACAACATGAAAAATCGCGTCGTACCCAATTTGAATACTTCAATTCTTTCAAGTTTGCAATATTGCACAAAGAGATGCTCCCGGTGGCTAGGAACTAAGTATTTGAAGCCTCCCACACGGATGAGAGAAATTTCACATTTTTTCAGGATCCTAAGGATTTTATGAACATTTTACAGCATAATATATCAGACACAAAAGGGTTTATGATATGTTTCATACCCTTCTAACTTTCGGAATAATATACCAATATCATAATTCCCAAGATTTAAGTTTTGAAAGATCTGATACTCGGACACGTAGATGCACCCGATACTTATACGCATGTACCTGGTTTCATGTAACTTACGTTCATGGAAATGTGCTACTTTGTGCATGTAGATAATTCGTTGCAACTACAAAACCGATCTTAAACTCGACTTGTATCAGGTAAAGAGAGGAAAAACAATCCGTTATCAATGCAATTAAAATAAAATCCGTGGCACTTACATTCAAGGGGAAAGGTGGTGTGTAAGGCGTTGCATGAAAGATAGTAGCTTCAAGTGTGCCATGGAGGATCCTGTGCTTTCCCTCCATTGTTCGAGTCTTCTAAACAACCCTTTGGGTCTGAGGGAGAGAGAAAAAAATTGCGAACCGGAGTGGGTTGTGCAATTTGAGGTATCAGAGGTTGTGTCATCATCAGTTGTATTTAAAGGCAGGTAAGTTTGGATATTCTTTTGATTCAAAACAATGCTTTTGGTACATATAAATGCATACTTGGAATGCAATTGAATTTTCAGCAGTATGGAAAAACTTGTGAAAATCTGCATTTCTAGGCTTAGAGACAACCCTGAAGTCTCCCATAAGATTTTTTCTTTAAGTTAAAGTTTCTTAATCTCCAATCAAACTTACTTCCAAAAGAATGAAAACAAAATCTTCAACAATTAGACTTAGTATTCCCTTTTCTAAGATTACACAATCCATGTTATTGATGTGCTTCTTCCACACACACACACAAATAGTGGAATCTCCACTATCCAATTTAAGGGTAGTCGGAGTAGTTAATCGATTCCTCTCGACGGAACTTACCACGCAATGGTTACAGGGTTGATTCTTCACAGCAACGATTTGTCTTTGAGGCCACCTCACCTAATGTAAATGTGTGAAAAGGGCTATGGCAAAGACTTGAGAGATTAATCCGGATTATCAAGATAGTCTTCATTACGGATAAGGAAAAAAAAAAGTCTACCTATCTATTTCGGATCTCGCAGCGTTTTGTACATTAAATACAACTTTGAATAAGATACAGGAATCATCAACAGTTTTTGGCACAAAATCCACATATCACCAGTTGTGGGGCCCAAAACAAGTTTTTTTGGTATATTCTCTGCAAATTCTGTGCTTGTGTATACATAAGGTTTTCCTTTTTGCGTGGTCCAAGGAATGCTATCATTGAGATGAAAGAAGAAAATCGGTCATTCTACTTCTAGCTGTTTAAGACAAAAATCAATTTAATAAATATACCATTTTAAGTTAGGCCAAACCCAGCATCCAAAAGTACTACTATTGATTTATGCCCTATTTTCCATTTACTAAAATAGGAATTTTATAAAATCAACTGGGGATTTTAGCAAATGGAATTGGGTTGATCTTAGCAAATGGTTTCCTCATTTGCTAAAATCAACTCAGTTGATTTTATGGAATTCTCATTTAATGTTACAATATTTAATTTATTTTGGTATTTAGTGACATCATCCGGTGCACGTGACATCATCCTTCGCCACATGGCCAAGTGTTGCCACCTTGGCATTCACGTGGCGCCAATTGGATCGGATGATGCTGGTAGGCTGGGCTTGAATCTTGATCCAACATTACCAATGTCGGCATGCCCACTATGGGATAGTGGGCTCAAAGCCCTTGACTCAGCTTGTCTCTGTCCAAACTTTGGGCTGTACCTTATTATTCGGCCCACTACAGAAATATACCCAAAATATAACAACGCGATGTAGATTGAACTCGTCTCTCTAATCTCTCCCGAGATGTATCATTTTCCCCAAGTCTTTTGTGCATATCCTTGGGTAGTTGGGTTGTCCCCAAATAAGATTTTCTTTTCTTTTTTCATTTTTTTGTATAATCGGATGTGCGGGTCTACCCACACCTTAACTAATTCCGGAGTTTTGAAATTACCGACCGGACAAACCCTCGAACCAAGGATAAAAAAACGCTTTACTATTTCAATTTTTATAGATAGGGAGCGACTTGTAAACATTCACTAGATTAAAGTTTATTTCGACGACAACTTTGTCGCAGCTTCCCACATGGTGCCAAGTGGCAGACTTCATTGTTTACTAGCCATCTTTACGCTCTCGCCGTCCCCACCGCCGGCTGTTGTGCCTGTAATTTTAATTGATTTTTTGGGACAATAATAAGTGGGGTCAAATTGGTAGTATGATTTTAGTAGATTAGATTCTATATTCGTATTAACAAAATGCACCTCCCTGATTTCAGACAAATATAGACTTCTAGAAATTCTATTACATTTCTTTTCTTTTCAAACTAATTGTCACTTACCTTCTCTACCATTACTTTAACGCTAACGGTGTTAACTTTTTGCAAGAAATGACCGTAATACCCGTAATATTTTAACATTCATTACTTGGTATCAAGTGATTCACCGCTATTGTGGCTCAGTGACTCCACCCTTGTTTGTTCTCACCTTTACTTTGGTCCCACGCCCATCTTAGATGGACCCGAAGGAAATCAAGATCCACTCTTGTGATTCTCATACTACATTAAATAAAATTCCCTGACGTTACAAAACGGTCACTTTGTAAATCTAGATGTGTTAGATATAGTTGATATGGGAAGTCATATGATCAGAATTCAAAGCTGAAATATGGAGGTGCACTGGTGCAGAGTATACTGTTCATATGAGAATTCAAAGCTAAAATATGGGTTTCCAACCGGATCGGTTCGGCTAAAATAGAATTCATCCCAGTTACACTTGACATTTCCAATTGTTAAATTTATTGACGTCCACATTAACACCTACAAAATGAACGACTTAAATTTGTCCCATAAAATAAAATTGTAGTAGATCTTATTTTACGTCTCGTAAAACAACACATTACAGACTGTCACGTAAGAACCCGTCTACATGGAACTAGGTGCTAGACATCATAAGCACCGCGTTACTATTCAATATATTTTGACATTTTCATCCCTTCCCTTCTTATTCTTCTCCCTCCCACATTCAAACTCCATACACAGAGAGAGAGAATTCAGAAACTTCAAAAAACTCGCCGGAAAATGACAACCTACGGGACAATCCCAACATCATCATCACCATCAGCCACCGGCACAAACCTAGAATACATCTCACGAGCAAAAGCCCGTATAAAAGCCGGCCTCGGAACTCGCCGGCCATGGAGACAAATGTTCAACCTCCCCTCCATAACCCTCCCTCCACACTTCACAACCGCCTTCGCACGTATCCGAACAAACCTCCCTTACTTCCGAATGAACTACGTGATCGTAATCCTCCTCATACTCTTCCTCAGCCTCTTATGGCGCCCTATCTCTCTCATAGTCTTCGTAGCCATGATGGCCGCGTGGGTCTTCCTCTACTTCCTGCGCGACGAGCCCCTCGTGGTTCTTAATTGGAAGATCGGGGATAGGGTGGTTATCTGGGTTTTGCTTGTTTTGACGATCGTTTTGCTGTTGTTGACTCACGCCACGGTGGAGATAGTGGTGGCGCTTTTGGTTGGGGTTTTGCTTGTGGTGGTTCATGCTGCGGTTAGGAAGACTGATGACTTGGTTATGGATGAGGAGGTTGGTGGTGGTGGTGGCGGGGTGTTTTCCGGCGTCCCGTCGTCTTCTTCTACTTAACCTCAAGTTCAGTTAGTTCTCCTCTTAAATTGATTGTCGCCACGAAAATTCCTATAATTTTCGAACTAAAAGTAAAATTCTACTACTATGTATACTTTTCTGAATTTTGGGTTAAATTAAAGGAATTTTTAATTTGGTGCAAAAATTCAAGAAAATTGTACACGACAATAATTCGTTTCTTTATTTGAAAATTACATGTCTTTTGGCAGAGAGCCATCAATTTGGGACCGAGTGTTTACAATTTGTAGGATAAAAATCAAAATACTTTTGTGCTTACAAGTTTGTGCATCAATTTGAAGGTTTTAACTAATTTTTGAAGTCGATTTGGGCTTAATTCTATACCTTTGTCTATACCTTTGTCTCTATGGAGAGTCGCTTCGATTTGACTATTTTGAGAATTTATTAGAATGTGTAGCTCATAAAAACAAGTTGTTGCACCCGGTCTTTGTGTGCGTAAATTCTGAGATTGGTCGAGATAAGCGCAGGTTAGCATGAACAATCCAATTATCAAAAATAAAACTAGAAAACATGCTGCTGGTAACTGGGTATCCACAGCACTAGAGAGAACCCATGGTGAATCAATGTTGATGTACTGGAAGTGAAGTGCAGTACGAGTCGACCCCGGTTTTGCACTTTGCTAAAAAAATTTAGGAGACCAATCCCGTCATCCACTAATAGTTACCCCGCCTCATTATTGGTTAGGCGGCAGCCATCCAAATGGGAATTGGCTTGACTGCTCTCCAAGAAATCATCTTCCATTCCCTCTCCCCTTCCCACTCTGGACGGTAAACTCGTCCACAGCAATTAAATCCCCGATGAGTAGTAATTATACTTGGACTGCAATTAGCGTTGCCTTTTGTCCATTGTTCTTGTATACAAAGTATGTGGCTCTGTCCAAATCTCTTAATGGAATTTCTAAAATTTCTTCTAAACAATAGATCACTATAGACGTACAATGCACTAGAATTTCAAGACATTTGAACCGGGTTCCAACCTTGCCATGAAAAAGGAACCACAAATACCCTACAGGCTACAATACACATCTCTGATTCCGTCATACTATACATGAAAGCGAATTCATAGATCACGTTGGACCAAAGAGAACGATGAATAGCAGAAACGAACACAAAAAAAAGGAAATACTATATAGGCAGTGGGAGAGGTGGAAGAGCTCTGTACAAGTTATTAATTTCCACATGATGTCCTCCTGTTCTTACTATCCATTTCCCAGAAAACTGGCCTTTGCGTCTCAAAGGACAGCTTCCCTCCAAACCCTTCGAATATTTCGGTCGACATTGGACCACTGAAATGTTGATTTTGTCGGTGATGTTCGAGCCAAATCCTTCCGCTCCGACTACCCACTTCATGCCCAGGAGTTGAAATTTGATTCGAGTCCATAACCACATCTCCCTCTAATATACGTAGCACCTGTTACAGAAATGCAAAACAAAATTATGAAAAACTTATCGAGGCTTAACTTGCACGCTATGAACCTACTTCGTGGAATGACATAGACGAATGTTTGAATGATGTTATTTGGCATTCCACAAGCTGAAGACCGATTTTGTTGAACACAATTTGAACCAGCTTCGCTTGCGAATGTTATTTACCAGTGAGAATCAAATCTAAACGACTAAAATATCTTACCTGTGACATCCGAGGCCTTGAATGAGGATCTCGCCGAATGCACAACGATGCAGCATGTAACATGCAATAGACCTCGTGTTCATTGTAGTTGTTTCTTAGCCGCGGGTCAACCAGTTCGTGGATGGCATACTCCTCCAATAGTGGACGAGCCTGTTACAAGACAATAATATGATTAAGTGAAAAATTTGAACTCCAAGCGATTCGTTTCAGCAAGTTGCAGTGCTTCTGAACCATATTATATGCTGTCTTTTACGGGTAACATTTCGTCCTTAATAAATAAAAAATCATCCACACGTACCCACTCTGTCAGGCACTGCTGACCCTTAGGCCGGCTAAGGTCTACAGCTTTCCTTCCGGTAACAAGCTCCACCAAAACAACCCCGAATGAGTAAACATCTGCTTTTTCAGTTATCTGTCCACTTTGAGCATATTCTGGAGCCAAATACCTAAATTGAAGCATTAAAGCTTTTTTGATATCATGATTCCACAAAGATGGGCTAAGAAAAAATTAATCTTTATCTCAAGATATACCCGAATGTTCCAAGTACCCTTGTTTCCACTCCTTTGTCTCCATCTGGTTGCCATCTTGCCAATCCGAAGTCTCCAACCTAGCAAATGCATAGTACGAGAAAACGTTAAAAGTTTTTTAGAACATGTCCCTTTGGATGCAGACATCCTCAGACAGTATAAGCATGTTTAAACATTAGATAGGATGGAAATATTTCATCCACAATTACATTCTCAAATTTCATGGTAATTGAAGTTAAAGAGTGGATCAGCAGAAATTCAGAGCGTACAAGTCAATAATGTATCTAGAAACCAAATACTGCTAATGAAGGAGTTAAAGAGTTCATTGAACATTACATCCCACCTAAGATGACTTGAAAAATTAAATTATTGAGCAAAACCTTTAACAAGGAGCAGACATTAGAGTACATCGGAATGAACTAATATCTTCAACCCCACGGACCACAGGTTCTTATCAACATAACGTTCCTTAATGAAAGGCCAGAAGGGGAAGATAGTGTTGTACGTGGAGATTCCATTCAGTAGGACATTGAACACGATTTCCATGCGGAGTGTTCAGCTCAGGGCCAACTCTGAATTTCTTGAGGCCTAAAGCGAATTTTTTAAAGGAAAAAGGAATAGGCCTTCAATCTTTTTTGCATAGTGAATGATACTTGAGAAAGAAAAAACATTCATATGGAAGGCAATGCAATAATTTGAGACCATAGGTACCCATAATCAATACATTAAAAATTGTCATTTAAAGATTACTCTTCTCGCGTTTTTAGCCGCAAAAGTACTAATAAAACTTGCATAATTAAGTTTCTCCACCATAGCCTTTTCAATAGACAACATAGCCAATCCGTTCGGTCTTTTTCTTGTGACATCGTCAACTTAAGATAGGTTTTGATCAACTTTAACTTCAAAAAACCTATTTCACCAGAGACAACTGTAAATCAGAATAGTCAACAGTATTCTGTACGCAATCCACACATTCAGAAAAAAAAAAAAACTATCCATTGTCTTTAAGTAATTGAGCACATCAATGGGCTTTCTTAGCTCTTTTAGTAAAAATTCTCTCAAGACTTTCAATTCCGAACATAATCCTTTCCCTCAATATCAGAAAGCTCATTTATTTCCAAAATATTTTCAAGATTACATTTGGGTCCTTTCACTTGGGCCTTATTTTAAATTAGGCCCTCAAATTTTTTAGACAAATTAAACATAATTTTTTTTATTGATACCTAGTAACTATATGGACCTATATTATTAGGGGCCCCAAAAAATAGACAAAATTTGGAGGCTTAAAGCGGTTGCTTTACGGGCTTTAGCCCAGAGCCGGCTCTGGTTCAGCTGAAGGCTCTTATGAAGATACTAAATACAACAACAACAAAAAGGGAACAAGAAAAAAAGATCAAACGTACAGTTGAGAACTGTCCAAACTTCTAGCAATAGAATGGTACGTCAGTTGCACGGGAAGAACCGACTTTAGGTGTTCTACATTGATATCAAATCAACAAAAATAAAATTGTATACACGGCGTTAAGAACTTTACGCACCAGTGGTTCAAAATCATGGGTGATGAGGATGTTGTTAGGCCGCATGTCTCGGTGCACAATGCAACCCACTCTGCATTCTTCATGAAGATATCGCAGCCCTCGAGCAGCTCCCAAAGCAATTTTTTGACGTGCAGACCATTCTAATGGGTCCCGATTACGACCTGAAAGTGCCGAAATCTTGTACAAGCCTATCAACAGTTATAAGAGGACAAAAAACTATAGCTATTCTCAAGTGAAACTATTCAAATGGACTTGAACTCTGGATTATTAGGTTGGACTCATCAAAGATTCAAAATAAATGTGGTCTTTGAGAAATGAAAGAGAGAATATGAGTTCAACATCTGGTGAGTTCATGCAGAAGCAATTCACATTTATATGTGTACACATGTTTTACTTAATGGGACAGAAGATCAGGTTTCATAAGATCACAGCCTCATAAACAGAGTAAAACAAACTCTTCCGCTAATGAGTACATGTGACATCACAAAGGCCCAAATTTTATATTCTACAGTAAACTCAAATGTAATTACAAGTTCACACCCAAACTCTGAAGGCAGAAGGTTTATTCATAATGGAATAGATGTTGACTATGCATCTCTGCAAATACACTGCATCCAATTTAATTGCATAAAATACTGCGGACCCAAAATAATAATAATAATAAAGCTTACCAGATGAAAAATGAATAAAATACTCCAGAATTGGGGGAATGACATATTACCATATAGATGAGAATCCAGTGATCCATTGCATATGTATTCGTAAACAAGCAACCTTCTCTTCTCCTCAATACAGAATCCAATTAACATAACCACATTACGATGCTGAGCACAACTGAGGACTTCTACTTCTGAGCAAAATTCTTGATCCCCCTGAGAGCTAGCCAACTTGTGTTGCTTAACAGCAACAGCCTGACCATCTGGAAGGACACCTCTGTGGACAGATCCATATCCACCCTCCGCCAAAAAATTAGCTTGTGAAAATCCTCCAGTAGCAAGCTCCAGCTCAGCATATGTGAACCACCTCGGGGGTTTTCCAAATACAGGTGCCTTGTGCTGACATATTGAACAGAGAGGAGGGTGCCCAAGAGGTATATTTCTTGCAAGAGAAATCGCCTCTCTCACATTTCCTTTGAAGTCTAGATCACGTCTATTATTCTGCAATCTACAACAAGCATCTCGATCAAGTTTAGAGAACCTCTCCAGCAGAGCCTTTGTTGTTGATGTTTGAGATCTCTCATTTGATGTATGTGAGCTTTCTTCCAAGTGTTGGGATGATTGATGATGAGAACTGGGAATTTCTGCCATCCATGGTTGGAACCTTAAACTTGATGATGATGAAGATACATCCCCACTGTCTGTATCTGAACTTGATTCATCAAGGTCAGGAGTTTCCTTTGTGCCCAATGAGATTTCTTTCTTCAGCTCCCCATTAATTTCAGATATGAAGAATGGAGAGGTCCCAGGATCTGAGCTTGACACCGATGAAGTTCCAGCTTCAGTTGCAGTAAATAGCTCTGGACTACTCGTCGGAGTAACAACGGGTCCTGGAATTGACTCCATTGAATCATTCTTATTTCGAGATTGTTTCTCAGATGATTGATTTATTGAACACAGTGCTTCAGCTTCCTTCTTGGGTGACCCAACCAAGTTTAGACGCAGAACCTTTGGCTGGGAGCGCTTCATAACCACAATGTTACACTGTAGATCTTCCATACAGCGCTTCTCTTCGTGCTTGAGATGTCTGCAAGTAACGCAGATAGTCATGATTTAAAGAATATAAATTAATAGAAATAAAATGCATGACAAGTCAAAGATAAAACGGATGAGAGCTAATCATTTCCAAATGAACAGAAGAAATCCATGGATTCAACATCCATAGCTCCTATCTTATGCATGTTAATGGCATTAAACCAATTACCTTGAGCTATCTTTGCCTCAGCAGCTAAAGATATGCTGATGAGAGCAGACAGTATCCAAATTAATACCAGAAATTAATGGAATTCGAAACCCATATCACCCATAATCTCATGCATGTTAATTTGCATTATTTCAAAAAGTTATCCATACTTGTCCAACACAACCCAATTAGCTTGAGCTCTCTTGGCCTCAGAAGCAACTGCCCCACATGGTGATCCAGAGACAACTTTTATCTTCACATTAACCTACAAAGCAGAGTCAGGATATAAGTCAGATTATAAGTTTTGGAGTGTGTTTAGTAACACCAAACATAGAAACATAAGCAAAGGCGCTGACTTTGTTGGGATCATAAACATCATGTAGCTGAAGGATCATTTGGGAATAGGAATCTGCAAGATCAGATTTCTGCTCCGAACTTGTTCCTGTGTGAGATTTTCGGTGGCCGTTGGCACAGTCTCCTGCAAATCTGGGGAGACCCCATACTTTCCTACCTGAATAATACAGAAGCAACAATACTGCAGTCAATGATCAGTAAAACATCTGATCTGAGACAAATAAAATACAGAGAGAGTTGTCTTTGCTATGTTAAGCCAAATGAACAATCAGGCAAGATTCAAATATGACAACTAAGGCAACATGGACAAACGAAATCACCTTTTCTAATAAAAAGTTAACGAGAATATGTCATAAAATGGAGAAAAATAAAATCTATCACAGACTAGAAACCCAATAGAATGTTCAGCGTTTACGTAAGAACAAGGAGAATATATCATGACAGAAGAGAGCAAATTTTGAACAAATACAGCATTTACCCAAATGATAAATTTAAAGTCAATTCAAGTACCAATACGAACTTGATATTGATCCGCTATGTAAATACGATTCATTTTGACGAGGGAGTCAAGAAAGACCACTAGGGACTTGTAGACCCCATGTCTCATATACAAAGCTATAGAAAAGAACCTTGGAATCGCGAAGATATCTCAATCTACAGACAAAGAATGAAATTCACTATCAGAAAAGCATGAACGCACCTGAGCTCTCGATCGAGACAACAACTACCAGCGTGATACAATCCCCAGGCTGAACAACATGAGTCAAAGCCCAAATCAGAGCAGTCTTTGGAATTTCTTTTGATGCCTTGACGGCAACCACCACCTTCTCTTTGACATCCGAGTCCTTCTTCTCTTGCTTCCCTCTCTTCAATTCCCTATTCATTGACCCAGAAGAATGCTATCCTATCCCTTTCCTTTCTCAGCGGATGTCCTCCTACAAACCAATCAAGCGAAATTCAGCAACATGATATCAGAAGAACACAACCCCACAACCCAGAAAACCACACACGTTATAGAAAGGACTATAAGGAAATATCGTTTGAATTATTGAGTACTCTGTCCGCTCCAAAACAAAGCCAGGACTCCCAAATAGGTAGAGTCGACATGCTCCTTTAATACTTTGAATATGACAAGGCTAGTTTAACCAATAATTCCAACCAATTTTTTAAACCAATTCAAATCAACAAATGCATTGTTCTATTTTGACAAACAAAAGTAGTCCCCCACCGCAGTAAAGCTACCCTAGAAAGTACGGGGTGTTTCGTCAAAAATAATCCAAATCTTTGTTTAAAAAAAAATGCATTTGTTAATTTTGCGTTGATTTTTTGTGGATAATTGAACCATGTTGCAGGTGGTAGAAATATCAACGTCTTGTACAAATTCTGGAGTGGTCGCCGTGAGGCACCTTGATCCATCACAGGTGGTAGTGAAGTAACAGTGTTTGGCACATGGTGCACAGCAGAAAACGACACTACACTAAAGAAGACCTCGAACCCTAGTGCATCTTTATAGATTTCCATATCAGAGAGTCAAATAGGTCTCTCTCTCTCTCTCTATCTCTCTCTCTCTCTCTCGTGAAAGGTCGATCTCAGATGTCGAAATTTCAGCCCTCAACGCAACAATACACGTCCATATCTAAAAGCCTAAAATGACCAAAACATCACTCACGACACATCAGAATACCTCAAATTTCAGCTCAATGTCTGTCGTCTCTCGCAAAAACTAGTCAAATCAAAAACAAAACTGAAAACACGAAAATCAACTCCACAGCATTCAATCATTCACAGAATCGTACACAATCATACACATACATTTCCATTCCCAGACAAAATAGCCAAAAATCACCGATGAAACATCAGAAAATCGCAACTCTTCCTTTTTAAAAGCCAAAATTTCAGCTCATTCTCTTTCAAAACAAAACTGAAAACACGGAAATAAACTCCACAGCATTCAATCATTCACAGAATCGTACACAATCATACACATACGTTTCCATTCACAGGCAAAATAGCCAAAAAAAATCACCGATGAAACATCAGGATATCGCAACTCTTGCTTTTCAAATGCTAAAATTTCAGCTCATTCTCTATCAAAACAACACTGAGAACAGGAAATTTGAATGTGCAGAAGAAGAGTAGAGACTTGCCGCATATGAATAAACTTGAAGTTATTATCAGATGATCACAGTAATGCTCCAAAAAGAGAGAAGAATCGCTGGTGTTGTTTGCTTTTCTGGGGGTGTGGATTTCTTACCTGTAACTGTTGCTGTGCTCTATCACATCAAAACAGGAAAAACACACCCGAAGAGAAAATATGAGAGAGAGAAAGAGAGAGAGAGAGAGAGAGAGAGAGTGGGGAGCGCCAAGCCAGGAGTGCAATAAACAAATTTATTTTGAGAGGGGTATTCGTCAACTACCTCACCGACCCATCCAAAATTTTACTTCCGACTCATCGCAAGCCTGCAGGAGTGTGCCGTGTGCGTACATTAACAGGCCGTTTGGACGGGACGTTTAATTTAAAGCTCAAACGAACTACGCTCTTAAACGTCTCCGTCCAAAAGACATTTATTTTTGGATCCGACTACCCGTATAGAGGTTGGGTACAGAGAATGTACTGATTGTGTTCATAGATTCACTTTTGGATTTCATATGAGTGATCTGAATCGTTCATTATTTTTAAAACATTTTTCAAGGGATTCCACAAAATTTCAGCTCAATTAGATAGTTAGAAGTGCTATAACCAAATTCCCACCGTTTCAAACGAAATTTTTTTGTTTGAAATGGTGGGACTTTGCTTCTAGCACTTTTAACCGTCCAATTGAGCTGAAATTTTGAAGAGCCCCTGGAAAAAATATTTTAAGAACAATGAACGGTTTAGATCACTCGTGTGAGACCCAAAAGTGAGTCCCCAAACACGGTCGATACATTCTCTGTACCTCAACCTCTGTACGCATATGTTTACCGTTTATCTTTTTAGCCCGTTTAGCAATTTTACGCTATGTTTGATACCCTAGAAAAGAAAATAGAAGAAAGGAAAATGAAAGGAAATAGTGAGAAAAGTTAAAGAGTAAAATTTCTAGTTAAAATAGTTTAGATTAGTTAGTTTTTCGCTCCTTTTCTTCTCAATTCAAACAAAGGGAGAGGAAAATTCTTTTATTTTCACTTCCTTTCTTTTCCTTTCCAAGCTACCAAATAGAGCCTTAGTAATGTTAACATAACATTAGAAAATATATAATGTTCCCATGTTTCTTTATAAATTTTCAAAATAATAAATGATTTTTGGTTTTTGGATTGTTTTAGAAGATATTGAGAGAAATGTATGTGAAAGGTTGCAACACATTTTTGCATAAGTTGTGACTTTATTGAATGATGATTAAAACACTCATTAGATTGGGATGTGTTTTATGTGGAAGGGATGTGATTGTTAGGAAGGAATGTGAAGGGGTGTCTCCAAGAGTCATGACTCTTCTTGATTAAATTAATTTCTACTAGATATGTGATTTTTCACGAAATGGTGTCATGTAAGAGACACGACTTCATGAAACAATGTCTCGTAAGAGGCATGACTTTCACTTATGAAGAGGCACATGACTTTTCTTTATTAATTGTTTTTAAAATACATGACTCTTCCTTATTCTTGTCTTTAAAAGACATGAAAATTCTTAATGTGTGTCTACTAAAGACACAACAAGTCATAAAAGGGTCCCTAAAAGTCTACAAATAGGCCATTTAGAAAATCATTATGGACACTGAAAATTCCATAGCGAATTGTTCTCTCTCTCTCTCTCTCTCTCTCTCTCTCTCTCTCTCTCTCTCTTCACACTATATTCATAAAATTTTAAGCATACTGATATTCTGTTATTCTGCAAAAATATAATATCAATTATTGGTTCTCTTATCCTCATTTAGCGAATATTATGTTTGTCTTCGTTTGTGCAAACACAGTCAGAAACAACCTAGAGTTCAGTTTCGTTGTATTTTGAAGGTGAATTTGTTATTAACCTAGTGCGCACCATTTGGTGGGGCAAATACTGTTTTTAGAAAAGCGTTGTTACAACGTGCCTCGAATATGATTTATTGTTCCAGATTTTTCTCTAAAGACGACTCCATCAATACATTTTGAAGACGTATTTCCAAGAGTTTCTGTCTATTATTATGTTTCCTTTTATGATAGATTATTACTCGTGTTTCCAAGTTAGTTTAGGTTTTATTTTGTTATGTATATTTCCTTAGTTGGTTTCAATTTCTTGGTCACAAAGACTTGTCTATATAAAGGGGACTTAGGGGGTGTTGTGCATGGGATGCACATCACCGTACTATGCAGCCCCACGACGGGGCCACGCCGGCATTTTTTTTTATAATAGGAGACATTCACCGTGTAGACCTCATCGAGTACTACAAGTCTAGAAAAAATTAATTTGATCAAATATCTTTATGTACGTAATCGGAACACAAATACTTTGAAAATAAATGGAACACAAATGGACACAAACACTGGATCAAAACCACTTTTTCATGTTATTTGTGTGCCGATAAGGCACTTAAAGATATCCGAACAAGTTGATCTTTGGCAAACTTGTAGTATTCGACGAGGTCCACGCGGTGAACGTCTCTGATCATCAAAAAAATGCCGGCGCGGCGACGCCGTGGGGCTGCACATCACCCCCCGGCGTTTCCATATAAAGGCATCTTAGGTCATCTCCAATATGCATTATCTTTTTAGAACGTTTAGCACCTTTTAGGGGCGAGCATGGACCGGATTGGTTCGGATTTGTAGTAAACCAAGAACCAGTCCACTACCTACGGATTATGAATTTGGAGAACCAAACCAATCCAAATCATTAAAATACGGATCGGATCGGTTTCTAACCACGGTTTGCTTAAAATTGAGATATCATTTTCGTAAACTATTTAGTGAACTTAAAATTGTAGAGATTAATAAACCAAAACTGCTTTAAAAAAAAAAAAAAAAAAACCAAAATCAAATCCGATTCCATTAAAATAACAAATACTCACCAACATCAACCAATTAAAATAAGAGTAGAATGCCTTAAGTTTTATTGTCTTATCTTAATAAATGAAATATTATAAAGTCACCATAAGGAAGTTAGATTAGTAAGTTACTTTTTTTTTTAACATCAATTAGGAAGTTAGTTGACTTATAATATACACGGTTCGGATCGGATTAGAACCAGAACCATAAACGTAAATCTACAAACCAATCCATTGAATACGGATTCTAATTTTTATAAATCATGACCAAACCACGCTACTAAAAAACCAAACCAAACCAATCGGTTTGAATCGGTTTGGACTAGATTCACGGTTTAACGGATTTTTTGCTCACCCCTAGCACCTTTAGCAAAAACAGGAAACTATCTAGGGTGCCTACAATTGGATTTAATTTAAGATTATCGAGTTTCAGAGCCATATATAGTGTTGTCAACTACAGGTCCAAGAAATGGTCTGATTGCGAAATGCTCGAGCAACTCCAAATCAAGGCCAGCCTGGGCCTAGAGCACTTAAAAAACTCCCAAAATTAGGGATACTCCCATAAATTTTAGTGTTAGGCTTAAGTATAAGTCTTTTTCAAAGTTAGCCCAAACAAAAAAAATTATGAGGCAGTTAAGAAAAAATTTTACATTTAGGGGCCGACATGAAAGTAAGTGGAGTGGTGGTAGCTTTATAGAAAAAAGGAATGGTTGCTGAACACTAATTTTTCAATGTGACTATAGTTAATGTCATAATTTCTTTTAGCCCTTGCATATTACCTCTTGCTAAGCTTTACAGAATAACGATCTAAGATCTTATGGAATCCAACGTAATCCAATGAGACTCCCTTCTCTCCAATGTCATAGTTTATTCACCACTTGATCAATTTTGGTATTTTGTTTTGAGCTCAAGCTCAAGTATTTTTTTAGTGAGCCGAGCTCGAGCATTAGAGAACTCGGCTTGTAGAGAAAAATTATGTTCCTAAAGATGAAGTTTATGAGGTATATTTCCTACTTTCTATTGAATTTCAGCAAAATAATATTATCAAAGGAACATTTTACATTTTTTTTAACTTGCACAATTTGCATCGAAGCTGTTTTTGGCCCACGGTGTTCTTATGCAATATTTAGTAGAGCTTTATATGGTTTTGACTTGCTCGGATTGTGATTGTTGCTGGAAAAAAAATAAATTTAAGCACATTATTTAGATTAGTCTTATGGCACTGAAAATTCTTGGGCCAACCCTGCTCCAAATGTGCTCAACCCAGCACTGCTGCAGCTTATGAAAATATCAGCTGGGTCATGGGGTTTTAAAGCTTACGACTTTTACAGCCACCAATATTTATACGTCCAAATGCAAAGAAAGTTATTCAAGTGGGTTCTTACCTTGCGTCTTAGAGTACAACTTATGGGTTGTGGAGCAACATAATCAACTCCAAGAATTTTTCTTCAACCTAGACTCAATTTCTTCAGTCAACTTTCAGTGGATTTTTGAAAGAATCTTGAAAAACTTGAGAATTCAAGGGCCTTGTTTGGTTTGGGTTCTTAAGAACCGATTCTCTAAATCATTATTCAATTAGTACCCCTATTTTTAAATATTATTCTTATTTTTCTCTCTATCTCTCTCTAATCATTAATACCTATTTTTTAATTATTACCCCTATTTCTCCCTCTAATCATTACAAAAATCAAAACCCAAAACCAAACCAAACACAACCCAAGTCTTTGGCGGTCAAACACTTGGTGTGGTGAACGAGGAGTCGGCAATTGGTTATTTGATCAATTGTGAGGAGTTTCAATTTACACGATATTATTTTTTAGTATTTAATTATTTCCGTGGTTTTTTTATCCATTAAAGTTTTCCACATATATCCCTTTTGTTCATCATTGTTCTTCAATTCCTATTTATTTGTTTTAATTGATTAGATAGCAAAATGGGAATTTCAAATTTAATGTGTATGAATTTTTTATTAGTACTTGAAGTCTACCGGCATCAGATGACTCTTCGAGTTCGAATTTATGCACATGTCCATCTGTCTAACATTGCTTTGTGTGCTAAAAGAAGATTACATGGGATGGATAAGTCATGAATTTAACGAGGTAGTAAATACTTGGGCAATCGTTAAAATATTAAAATTAATGAGAAGAAGAATAGAATTTAGTTGTTTTCAAGTCATACTTTTATTGCTACTTGCGCAAATTCATTATCCAAGAGCCTATAATTTTTAGTCGACTAATCAAATGCTCAATCATTGTTTGGCAAATAGTTTGACAATATTGTTGTAAGAGTGACCAACCAAAATAAATATTGTGCTAAACTTTTTTTGGTTGTTTTTTAGTTTTTTAATAGTGCTAGACCATTTTTTTGGCACGACTATTAGTTTATTGAATTGGAATTGATTAATGACATGGCTATTGACAAATCAAAAGCCTTTGTTTGGTCGAGAATTTTTAGAATAATATTTTGAGAAATATTTTTTAGATAGTGTTTGGATGAGTTTTTGAAAAAAAGTAATGATTAGATAGAGGTCCAATAATTGGATAGAGGAATATGAGTAGAGAGAAATGTGATTAATGATTGGATAAATGAGAGATGAGGAAAGAATATTTTTCAATTTTTTTTTTTGGAAATGTGAAGTGAACAGAGTATATCCTCTCATATGTCACGCAAAAATAAACCTACCACGGTTCTACTTGGTGGTCATATTGTTCATTTATAAGTCTAAATTGGTTTATCATCCATGCAAAAATCAAATCGATAAAAAAAAAAAAAATGGTATTGGCTTGATCGAAACTTGTTGGTTTTTTGTCCCAAATTTGTCTGCGCCTTCTCATGGCTTAAATTGTGTATCGCTTTGGATCCTCTGCTTCCACGTCTTTGACGGGCTCTATTTACCAACCTTGTTGTTGGTCTACTTTTACAGTATGTGCCTTTGAGCCTGCTAGTGTTGTGCTCCGGTGTTATTTGTTGGTAGTTTTAGTTCAATCTATTTTATTATATTGAAATCTGTAATGCTGTAATGCCCGTCAGGCTGGTTTAATGCCATTTGCGATGAGTTCAAAATAAAAAATAAAAAAATCTTGTTGGTTGTTACAAAGGTGAACTGTTATACATTGACCATTGAGTCATGCTCCATTCATGTGGAATCATGTCCATTTAATTTTTATTTTGTGTCGTACGAAATGAATGACTTGAATGATCAAGTGAAAACGTAACGGGACATATTTTACATCACACGAGAATATCTTAGAGAGATCAACACAAGATCATCACATGATTCTATCCGCCCTTCAATTTGACATGCCATTTGGTAAAACAACTCTCAACTAAAAAACCATGCCTCAAATTGGAGATATCAAAGACAAATTTGATATTTGAGTGAGGAAATATAAGAAATGCGATGATCAGTAAGAATTTCCCCAGCATGTTAAGGCCCTATTAAAACTTCGAACACTGACTCTCATATTCCTAATATTGGAGAAACAGCACTTCCAATTTGTTTGGCAATAACAAAACCACCAATTGTTGATCGATTACTGGTTGATCAAACAAAAACTTCAATGTTAGCTAAATTTGCTCACAAAATCCTCGTAATGCCCTTATTGCGAAGTTTTGAATGTCCAAAAGCCAAATTCTTCTAATGTCAGCCCTTCTAACTTGGAGACTGAGGGGGTGTTCCACTAACAAAAAAAAATTTAAAAAAATTGAGACATGTCATTCTCTCATAATACATCACATAAAAACCCAATTTTTTGAAAAAACACCTTAGTGGAACACCTCCTGAAAGTAATAAACGAAGTCAACTCTAGTGCTTTACAATTCAATATTTCTCGATACTTAACCGTCCCGTGGAATATCTTGCAAATTTGTAGTTTGCCGATGATTCACTTGTATAAATCTGAAAGTAAGACGAGTAGTGTTGATATCCAATACTATTACATATGAAATCTAAAAAAATTGGTGGTCCTCTGGTATTCTTTTTCGCTTGTTTTCAAGGATTTCATGAGATGTCATTTTCATTACACACGAGTATTAACCAAAAAGACCGAACAGCTGAAATAATTTGAAATAATTTGATTTTTTTGTCGGTGTAACTTAAAAACAAATTGTCGTACGTTAAAATTAAGGCAAATATCAGAAGTGGGTTTGATTAATTTTGGGGATAAGAGGACAAGAGGTCCGAACTTGGTTGAAGTGGTCCACATATTGTTTTTGAAATAGGGCAGTGCCTTGGGAAGTGAGGGAAAGGCAGAGCTCTTCTTTTGGCTTTCAACTTTGGAGTTCTTGAATGAATTATTTGATTTTATTATTTTTTACGAGTATATTTTATGAATCATTTTTGAAACTCATAGTGGTCTACACCTAGTTTATCACCTAGATTTTATCTATTGAAAAAACAAGGCAATTTTATCACCCCTCTATAAAACACCAACTAAAATCAACTTTCTCATTTTATTTCATAAAATCCATTTAAAAACTCCCATAGTCTTTTATTTATCACCAGACCTCCATTTTACTTCACAGGTGTACGCAACCCCTTCCCAAGGGAAAAGGATGTAATGATGTTTCCACAGGCTGTGACCCAGGACCACTTTCTGGGCTGATCCCCTTCTCATGGATTCATGCAAAAGTGTTGATAATTAGTACTCCTGTCTCAATTTGTTGTGTCTATTTCTTTTTTCGAACATCTCAAAAAATCGTTTATATCTTTCAATCTATAATATTTTTTTATAATCAATATCGATCTTATTTGATAGATCTCAATTAATTTTTTAAAACAAAGATTTTGAAATCGTAAAAAATATTATAAATTATGAAATATAGACAATTTTTTGAGAAGTTCCAAAAAGGAAACAGACGCAACAAATTGGGACAGAGAGAGTACAACAACAGTTTCAAACATTGCTCTAACACAATCTCATGGAACCGGGAGAGGTGTTGCGCAAGGTGTTGTGGGGCCCATTTTGATGCCGCTCCGGCGTCGTTCCGACAATCAAAAACGTTTATTGCGTAGAGCTCGTCGAGCACTAGACAGGTATCAAAAATCAACTCGATCAGGTATCATTAAATGCTTCATCAGAACACAAATTAAGTTTAAAAAATAGGAACACATGTCTTGAAACACTAGATGAGTACTATTAAACCCATTTTTTCAACTTATTTATGTTCCGACGAAGTACTTAACGATATCTGTTTGAGTTGATTTTGGTATATTAATAGTACTCAATGAGTTTTACGCAGTGGACGTCTCCGATCATCGGAATGGTGCCGGAGCGGCACCAAAATGAGCCGCACAGCATGCCACGCAGCACTCCCCTGTTGTGAGGATAACAAATTCTCTATTCGACTGCCTCTGTCCCACCCATCTACGCCATTCATTCGAGCAATGAATAGCTCAGATTGCAGATGAACATGGACTGCTTAGATTTGTTCAAACTAAGACGGAATTTGAATTGTTGATTACTCGGATAGACAACGTAAATAGTTGGGACAGAGAGGCCAGACAAAAGCAGTCAGATTGAGGATCCGTTGCTTGATGTGAGGGAGGGAATGGTTTTGAAAATCTAAAATGAAACACAGTAGTACTCTTTCCATCCCAAGTTATCCCTTTCAAGAATTCCAACTAATTAGGGAAATATAATTATTACACTTATCATACTTTTCCCCCCTTATTTGCTTCAAAACTTCATCATTACATGTCAAATATAGATATAGTTTAACAAATCTCGATTAGTTATATAATAGTACAATGTTTTCAAATTACATAAAACATAAAAAATTATAAAATATAATCTTTTGAAAAGTAACACGAACTCTCAAAATCCGGACGAAATATTTTTGGCACTTTTATTTTAAATGATTAAGCACGTGACCCTCACTATAATTATCTAAATTGTAAAGATGTTGGAATAACACGTGGCAAAATTACTAGTAATTATTAATGGCGTGTTTGGGAGCCCATTTTTTAACTTTTTATTTTTTGGTTTTTTAGATTATGATCAGAATGTGTTCTTAATATGAGAGAACTGTTTGGGAGAAATGTGTAAAATGCATTTTGCAACAAGTGTAGTGTTTGAGAGAATAATGATGAGAATGAGTTATGGATTGGTTGTTTACTATTTTGCCCTTGTTTATTTATTATATGTATTCAAAATGTGTACGGATATTTTTTTTAGGAAGTTTTTTAAAGTTATGTTGGAAAATAATTTTGCAGACGTGTCCCATCCAACTATTTATTTATTTTTTGGAAAAAAATTTCGCTCTTCAATTTTATATTTTTAACCGAATGTCTCCCAGTTAATATAAATAATGTACTATAAAATGGGAAAACCAATGAAGTTTAATTTTAAAACCGTTGTCTATTAAAATAGTATATCCTTCTTCTTTCTCTTCCACATTCTATCTCCCTTCTCTCAACACAGTGAAATAAACCAAAAAACTAAATCAACATTTTCCATAGACACAAATCAATTTTTTTTTTTCCACAAACACAAATCAATCTCTCTCATGTAGTTCAATTTAATGAACACAAATCAAAATCCAAGCCAAATCCATTCACGCCCAAAATCCCATTTGGATTTTTTTTTCTTCCACTTATCCCTTTTTCCACCACACCCAAACTCCGAATCGCCCAAAGTTAAATCGGAACTCCCAAATTGTTGAAGGTTTGAAACCAGACACAGTCCATTCAAAATCTCCAATCAGTGCTCAAGTTTTCGCCGTCGATCATATTTGTTTTTTTTTTTTTTGCAAATATAAAAAGATATAGAGGAGTAACGCAAACACTAAACAAGGGGTGATGGGCAGGATTAGGAGAGAAAATGAGGGGAAAATGAAAAAAAACAACAAGAAATAGAAAAGTAGCTTCTCAATTCTTTTTCACTTCTGGCTTGGAAACACAAGATTGGAAAATGAGTTATGTGTGTTTTGGGTGTTTTGTCCCAAACACCCATAAGTGATAAAAAGAGAATGCAAAAATAGGAAAAATTAGCGGCCAAACAGGCTCCAACAGTGATTATTCCTCGCATTACCCAGGAATCCATTTCCAATCTTGAATTCGGGAGCCTACATTGTGGGGACTCATTACTGGGAGGTTGTTCGTCTCGGCACCGATGGCTCGAATTTAATCTGAACTTCAAGTTATTTAATGTTTAGATTCAAATCTAAACATTCATTATCGAGATAGACGGTCGGATAAAATCATCACACCTCCATGGTTAGGGGTGTACTGAATTCCTCGTCAGAGTCCCTTGTTCCCAATATCTTGATGTGAGCCTGCAGCATCAATCACGCATGAGGTCCTTCAAAATATTGGGACCCACAGCCGTTATCCGTTTCCCATCAAGAGAAGCTCACCCACCTCACTTGTCCCCTCACAGCTCTACACTTAGACCCACGGTACCCACCGTTTTGTCACCTAATAACTCACCGTCGTTAACTGCCCACCGTTCGAACCGCATTTACTTCACTGCAGCTGAAAACCCTGAACGAGGCGGTAACTACACGCCAGTACCCGGCGGCTGAGACTCTGGCGCCACTCCCAATGGATCGATCTTGTCCCAGCTTTTCTAACTCAACATGGCGGAAGATTACGGAGAATTTTCCAATGAATTTTACGAGATAAAATGAGAAATTTAATTTTAATTAGTATTTTGTGGAAGGTTTATAAAATTACTTTATTTTTTCAATAGGTAAAATTTAATGTGATAATAGTTGTGAATAATATAGTGTGATACAATCAACTTTCTTTTATCTATTCGTAAAAAATAATGATAAAATCGAAGATGATAAAATCGAATAATCTATTGGAAAACTCCCCCTATAGAGTTTTCCTTTTATTAAAAAAATTGCTTTTAGCACCCCATTTTAACTTATGCCAAGTTTTAAGATTTGATAAAATCACTCATTAATTTTATCAAATGTGGAGGATGGTTGATAAAATCAAGAGGTGATTTTATTAAATTTTAATAAAATCTTTTGAAAAACTAGGCCTTAATCCAAAGAATGAAATTTGACCCTCTTTTATTTGTATGGGTTTTGTTAATATGTGTCCCCAAGGCACATGATAAGATTCATTAAATAAGTCTAACTAAACCCAATTTTTATTAAAAAATAGTAAAAGTAATTAATATATTTAGATTTCCCATGCAAAAATAGTAAAAGAGTTTGTACTTGTGTTTAAAACTTAGATTTTTCATACAAACAAAGGTTTAATTAGGCTCATTTAATGAACCCTATCATGTTCCTTGGGGGCACATTTTACTCCATCCGTCTCATATAGTTTGATCACTATGAAACTACGTGTAATTTTTAAGCTAAAAAATAACATACTTACGAAAATAATTTTTTAGTCAATATAGATCTTATTTGATAGATCTCATCGAGAACTTGTATACGATGCAAAAAAAATTCAAAAATTATTTTGGTAAATACATAGATTTGTCTTGATGTCAATCTTTCAGATGTTGAATGAAAAGAAGCGTGGTAATGTCTTGCGTAAATCAAAAAATGATTCTTGGGAGTCTGCCCTCTCGATCCTTTTAGGCTTTGATTTGAGGCATGATTTTTCAAAGAAATGTGGCGGTATAGGGGGCCAATTGTTTTGATGGTATTACGTGAAAAGCCAAATTTGTGCATTCATTCTTCACCGAGTTTAGGTATCTCTCGTCCAATCCATTTTGATGGTATTACAGGATTCTGCGGCAACCACTTTTGTTATTGTTGTTGTTGTATTTTGGTAAATACATTATTTTTTAGTTTGAAAATTGCGTGCAGTTTCGTAGTGATCAAACTTTATGGGACAAATGGAATAACAAAACCCTTTGTATTAATTCCGAACTTTTCATTGTCGAAATTGACGGCGGAATGCACTACACCATCACTACACCACGTAATGAGTTTTGCACACTACAGCCTCCTCTTCCCAAATATGGATAGAAAGTACAAAATTTTGTGGACCTAGTCCAATGTATTATTATGAATAAGAGTTTTTGGGCACTGCCAAGTAGTGCCTAAGACGATTAGGATGGAAAAATTTGTCAATTATCAGACCCTTGTCCATCTGTCTAATTTGTTTGGGTTAACTATAAGAATGAAGCGGGAGGATTTTGAATCAATCATTTAGAGCATCTCCTACTCATCTTTCACACTTTTTACATTTTGGAGACTCAAAGAAATATATGTTATTCAGAAAGTAAATATGGAGAATCAACAACTCCAACCCCAATTCCCATTTTTCATCGCCCAAATTTCCTTCCAAAATTTTACTTGTATTCTCATTTCAAATTTCAATCAAAGTACTCCTTTTGTGTTTAAATTAATTATTGGTAGAAGTAAAAATAGTATTAGTAATATGAAATACCCACCATTTTGGTATTGGCTGAAATATGTATAATCACTATAATTTCATTTTTTGTCATCCTCCATGAATTCTTTTTCTTGATGTTCAAGTAAATGAAAAAAAAAAAAAAAAAGACAAACAGATGAGTAGGAGGCAAGTGGTGTAAATGAAAAAAAATAATTATGAGAGTTGAAATAGTTTGAATTTACATTTAAGGTAATTTCAAAGTGTATTTATATCTATTTAATATTAGGCCCATTTTGAAGACACTATTAATATATTTTCAATGATATCAATTTTATAAAAATTGAGTGTATAATGTAAAAGTTATACGTCATTGAAGAATATTTACCAAAAAATAAATAGGATGTGATTGGTATTCTAATTTATTATCAATTGATACAACAACAATAGCAAAACTCATTAAGTCCCCAATAATTGGGGTTATAGGCGGGGGATGGATAGGAGGCCTAACCTTTCTTTGTGATAAATGCACAAAGTGGGCCAACCCCTGAATACCATTTGAAACAGGATGGATTGGAGACAGGCTAACGCTTTGTGAATGAATGCGCAAAGTGGGCTTCACGAAATCTGGCTAAAAACAAATTTGGTCCCCATTTATCTTTGGTGTTTTGCCGCTGAAATCATAAATGCTCAATTCAAAGTCAAAGGGCAGACCCAAGAATCATTTTGATTTATGTGCACATTACCATGTTTCTTTCATTCAGCATCCAGAGCATTGACATTGCACAAATTTGTTATCAATTGATACAACGGATAAAATACTCCCTTCGTCCCAATTTCTTGGCCCCTTTTGGGGAAGCGGGTTTTTAAGAGATGTGAAAACTTTGTATTAACTTTTTTATTTTACCCCTAAATCCAGTCAATATTACTGTGACCAAATTTGTGTGACTAATTTATTATATAAAAGTAAAAACATATTCAATATGGATCTTGTTTGATAGATATCAATTAGTTTTATTATACAAAATTTTCAAAATCATAAAAACCGTTATAAAATAAAAGATAATAGACTAGCCAATTAAGATGGGAAAAATACTTTTTAAGGGTAAAATTGGAAAGTGACCCAATTTTGATGGATATTTTTAGAAGTGGGACAACTATTTTGGGACATCCCAAAATGAAAAGAAGGACCAAGAAATTGGGACAGAGGGAGTAGTGATTTTAAGAGAAATGGGAAAAATGGAGATGAGTCTCCATTTGGTGAGAGATTTTTCAAATATGGAGGATGAGAGTTGAGTCTCCATATTGGTAACCCTAAATTGAGATGGGTTGGAGGGTATAGATTCTCCAAAATGGAGATTTGGTGCTTCAAAATGGAGATTTGGAAATAGGTAGGAGATGCTCTTGCGCACGTCTGATGGAGCTGATTTCTCGCTGGACCCCTCGAAAAATCGTTGTAAGATAAAGAACAGTTCGGATCATTTGTGTTGACTCACAAGTCAGTATACCATAGCGAGTACCAATAGCAACACAAATTTTCACCCTCATTTTTTGCAAGGAGAGAACAAAAAATATTTTAACACCTTGGGTGAGGGGATGGGTTTTTTCACATTCCATTGGGCAATACTCTCGGATTGCAAGGGATTTGAGGTGGCTGTGGTGCACCATTGGAGTCGTAATTAATTTTGTCATTCGAATGCAAAGGGCATTGGCTGTTGTGCAGTCACCGCACAACACCGATTGTGCACTATTCGAGCCGTTTGTTATTTAGATAGACGACCTAGATTTCATCTTGTATGCATGACAACGAACGATTCAGATGCAAAGGTGCTGAGATAAAATCTGGACCGTCCATCCGAAAAACGAGCAACTCTGATAATGCACAACAGGTGCTATGCGGTGCCCCTTGGATTCGTGGTTCTCGTGCTTTATCTATTTGGTAGTAGTACGTAAATCCGTAAATAATGCTCTTTTCACATGGTAAAAATCACAACTTCCCATAGGTTATGATAATGCCATTATTTGATGTGATGATGATTCAAGTGTGCAAGCAAGACACCCCCAAAAGACAGAATTATTTACATCAGGGATATTGTTAATGAGTGCTCTAATGATATTGGATAAGCTTGTAATAATGATGAGGGGTAACATTGTAATAGTGGTTTTGGTGCAATTATTGAAGATCTAAACATTTATTATCGGGACCTAACCCAACTTCCGAGAGTCTAATTATTTTATGATCCTGAGGTACTGTCACTATTCACTGCATATTGTACTACGTCTCCAAGAATATGTGGTGAATGATGTTAGGATTTTCACAACTCTACAACACTCCTATAAATTTTGAAAACAATGAATTATTGAACAGAAAAACAAATAATCGTGCATATTGAAAAATGAAAAAAAAAACGAGACACAGATCTACGTGGAAAACCTCAATGCGAGGAAAAAACACGGGAGTGACATCAATCCACTATGAAATGGAAATCAAGAGTACAAGTCTTCTCGCAACTTTTCTGAGATCTGTGTTTTCTCTCGCTTCTCTCTCTGTGTTTTCTCTGAAAACATGTTATCCTAATTACACCCTAACATCGAAATAATTAGCTAGGTTGGGCCTATAGCCGAAATTACACACTGAGATCGCTCAAATATCGTTTTCACTGTAGTACGGAATGCGACTTTAACACTCATGTCCCTAGGGGCTCTCGCCCCCATACTCTCAGCACTGCTGTAGGTTGTCTGCATACCAAAAAATGAGAGAGTTAGGCGGTGCCTCAAGTCTATGGCAAAATTAATCCTTTCGAGGCCTAATCACGAGTCTATCGATAATGGATGGGCCTACTTGGGGTTTTGTAATTATCGACACATATTCAATGCAAATGAGCCTTTCTTGATGCTGAAGCTGTGGGTGCTCGTGGTTGGCATCAGACACGAAGACAATATTCAAACCATTGCTCCCATCCCTAGTAGTAATGTTGAAGTCAAGTATTGGCTTGCTGATTAACGCCTCGGACTAAGTTAGTTTTTTTTTAATAAATTGGCATTTCGCGGTTTTTTATGTAATAAATTATGAGAAAATGACGTGTCTCAATTTTTGAAAAAAAATAAAAAATTGTTAGTGGAACACTCCCAAAAGTACGAGATTACTAAGCAATTATTCTACGGTTTTAAAGCACTACATGTGGTGCCCCAAGACCATGAAATAATTGGTCGAGATTAGTTCATACCTAATTTGACTGTCAGAAAATACTCAATGTGAGCTAAAGTTGACATGGACATGAAAATATTGGGATTCGAGAGTATGGAGAGACTTCGAACTCTCTTTGGTTGTTAAGTCATTAATTTTCTCATTAACCTCTCAATGATTTATATCTTATGGCAAAAAAAACTTTGATTCAAATGTTAGGGGTGCTTTGGAAAAAAAAAAATTTGGTTTTTTGGTTGTCTTAATTTAATTTTTTTTTTTTTTTTGCATTTGTTAGTTTTGAGTCAAATTTTCATGATTTATGAATTCGTCTCAACGAGACAAATTTGAAAAGTATATAATTATAGTCGAAACTAATTTTTTTTAATAAAACCAAAATTAAACCAATAAACTAAGTTTATTTTCGGCTTTATTAAAAAAATATTACTTTTGATAATAATTTTACACTCGTTGGATTCGTCTCGACGAGACGACCTCGAGACGAATCCATAAACTATAAAATCTTAACGCAAAGCTAACAAATGTAAAAAAAAATTGAATAAAGACAACGAAAAAACCAAAAAACCAGTTTTCCGCTTTTTTGCCAAAGTACTCCTAAGTCCTAACATTACTTGTAAAGAACTGTTTGATGGGGTGTACTTTTTTATTATTATTATTATTATTATTATTATTATTATTATTATTACTATTCGTCATTCATAATCTATTACATAGGGAAGAATAAGACTGAATCTTAAAATACAATGTGAAACATCAAGAATTTTACTACATGAGTTAGCCATCACTTGATGGGCCGGTGTACATGTTTGGTGTGCTAAATTGAGTTGGTTTTTTCTCACTCGAAGGGTCGTTTTCCCTTCCATTAAAGCGTTTACCCAAACATTTCCAATGCCTTGATTCATATCGCACGATTTAAATCATATGGACCACTTGATCAGATATTCTTTCGGGTACACATGAAAAAATGTACTGGAAACAAAAAATGTATTGAAAAAATTAGGTACGTAAAAATATCCACAAGTACTTACACATATTGCACCATGAGGTTTGTATGTGGGACCTCCAACCGATGTAAATGTGTGTCACAATTAACTAAGAAAAACTTGAGTGCGGAGCAGGTAGAGTACACATGGCGTCAAGCGCACATCTCAACAATTTAAAAGTGTTTTGAACGATTTAGATTTTCTCATCACTTCACCTCTCTCTCTAGAAAAATTTGGGCTCTCAAAACACTTTTTGATGACTGAAATATGCAAAGAATACCGCCAAGTGATATCCGTTTGGCACTTAAGTTTTTTGTTGTCACAACCATTGTTATGAACAATTACGGCGTATTCCCAATAATAAACACAAATGCGCACTTGCAGTGGGGTTGTAAATGAATCAAGTCGTTTGTCATCTCGATCAACTCGGCTCAATAAGAGCTCAATCAAACTCAGTTCGTTAAGTTTTTAACCAGGCTTGGCTTGAGCTCGAGTTCATCGAAAACCTTAACAAACAAGCCTACACATGACAAGACTCAGCTCGGCTTTATAAAACTTATTTACTTTTTAGAAGAATAAAATAAAATAATTTCTTATTCCAATTGGATATCTTAATGCACTATCTTTTCAAAAACTTATTAAATTTCACTATTATTTTGAAATTGAGACTATTTTCCTGTAGAGTACATAAATACAAAACATATATACATGCACAAGGAGAATTTTCTTTATTGCAATAAATAAAGTTTTACTTGTACATGTACATATGTATATACATATACAATATATTTTTTCGTTGGCTCATGAACAAGTTTGAGCTCGAGCCGAGTCAAAGCTTGAGTCAAGCCTAGGTCAGCTTGGTTCGTTAAGTTTTCATTGAGCTCGAGCTCTATAAAAACAACAAACTTGAACACAGTAAGACTCGACTCGTGTGCAGCCCTACCTGCAGGATGCATGACTCTCAACTCTAATACAATCTCATGCATTTTTTGCGCAATTTCAAAAAAATTATAACAAATTTTAGTATTTTTCGTCCTTTATTAATCAGATAATTTCACTACAATACCTCGAAATCGGTTTGGTTTATAATCTCTTTAAAGTCTACTCTCTTCGTCCCTTTTTAAATGTATTATTTCATAAATTCAACTTATTGATGAGACATCATCATTAGACATTTACATAATATTGCATTTGACTCTCTCCCTTCTTTGCGTCTCACATTGCTAGCCAGAAATGTGTATGAAGTGCATTTTTGGGTATGAGTATACAAAAAAATGAAACGTGTGTTAATAAGTATTTACTCTCTCTGTCCTCAAATTTTGGTCTACTACAAAAATACGTGTAATTTTCAAATTTAAAGATAGTGTATTTTGTGAAATAATTTTTTGATTTTTTCCCACCACTCAATAGATTTCATCGAGGTTTATCAAACAAGATTTATATTTCACATAAATTTCTTTTTGTAAGTACATTATTTTTAAGCTTAAAAATTACACGAAGTCTCGTAGTGGACAAAAATTTATGAACAGAGAGAGTACTAATTATTTTTTGTTAGCAGTTTCAACAAAGATGTATGTATTCTGATAAACATATGTTCAGAAGCATTCGATACGTGTGTGTATGTGTGCATGATTTCAAATAAAAATGCAATTGTAGTTATATCTAAAGTTGTGTTCTTAATAAACTTCTTACAAAAATTACCGATGGACTGTTGTCTAGAAAGAGAGAAACATAAATTTCGGTGATGCCAACTTTTAGGGCAATAAAACACAAATTATGTCATCGGGGATAGGATGTCCCTTGTCCGGTGAGACAAATCCCCAAGATTTTCATATGGCCAAGAAATTTAGTACTCATCAAAGAATCAGAATATTTCTAGAGAATTACCCAAAGAAAAAACCAAAAAACCTCTCTCTTGTTTCACTCGTAAAGAAAATTTAAAAAACCTCACTTGTTTTGACAAATGTCAGAAAATGCTCTTGGGGAGTAGGAGTACATATTTTCACCCATGCAGCTCCAACAAAATCTACACGGGTTTACATGCATATATGCCAAGTTGTATATGTATAGGTTGCCGTCAATAATGTACTATCACAGAGGGTGGGTCCTTGGGATTTCTGTCTACTGCACATTTTACCATGCAAAGCTAAAATGCACATGGAGGGTACTATAGCGTCCGTTTTAGGTCTCCTTTAGGTAAAATAATTAGTTTTTGGTTTTTTCATTTGTTTTTATTCAAATTTTTTTTGCATTCGATAGTTTTACATCAAGATTTCGTGATTTCTGAATTTCTCTCGACGAGATGAATCTAGAAAATATAAATTTATAACCAAAGCTCAATTTTTTTTTAATAAAACCAAAATAGGTGAATTATTGGGTTAATAATCCACCTATGTTGGCTTTATTCAAAAAAATATTTGGTTTGATCATAAATTTATACTTTTTAGATTCGTTTCGTCGAGAGAAATCCAGAAACCACAAAATCTTAATGCAAAACTAACAAACGCAAAAAAAAAATTGAATAAAGACAAAATAAAAAAAACCAAAAAACCAAAAACCAATTTTTTACCCAAAGGAGGCCTTAGGAGTGTTTTGGCTTAAAAGCCATAATCTAGATTATTGGATTATTTGTTTTGTTTTTATTTATTTTTATTTTTTTGCATTTGTTACTTTCGCGTTGAGATTTTATGGTTTCTTAATTCCTCTCGGCGAGACAAATCTAACAAGCATAAATTTATGGTCAAACCAAATATTTTTTTGGATAAAGCCAAAATACTTAAATTATTGGCTAATAATCCAAGTATTTTGACTTTATTTAAAAAAAATAGTTTTGACCATAGTTTTATACATGTTAAATTCGTCTCATCGAGAGGAATTCAGAAACCATAAAATCTTGACGCAAAACTAATAAATGCAATTTTTCTTTTGAATAAAGACAAAAAGAATAATCCAATAATCTGGATTATGGCTTTTAAGCCAAAGCACCCCTTAGATCCCTTGTTCTGGAAAAATGGTGTGCCTATGTGCTAAAGTTTTTTTTTTTTTAGTAAAAAGCTAAAGTGTTTTTTTATCGTTGGATGGTATTCGTTTTGTTTTTTTATTTTAAAATTTTTATGTGATCCAATTGCTGAAAATGCACCGAAACAGAGGAATGAAAGATTTTTGGAACAGAAGATTTGATTTCATACAATGGTGGTTGCTTTTTCTTTTTCTTTTTTGTTACCCGATTGTTGCCGCTGAAACCCTACATATCATACCGACGGAGGGAGAGAGCAAAGAGAGTTGGCCGGAGAGATTGCGTTTCGTTGTATGTGGGTATCGCTAGTGGGGAGGAATCTGGTGGTGGAAGATGGAAAGAAGAGAGAGAAAGGGGTCTGGTGGTACACGATGGGAAGGGAAAGAGCACGGTGATTTGGATGAGTTGGGCTTACGTAATATTATCAACCGTGTGATCAGTATTGGAGGGGCCTGATTTATGTAGACAAAATGTGTTTTTTTGAAAACCGCAGTATTTTGTTATATAGATTAGAATGGGAGTATGGCTGCTGAGTGATAGAATAAGAGAGAAGAATTGGGGCGGTTGGTCAAACGGTATGTGTCTCTTCAATTATGTGCAATGAGGTAAACTCATATCAAAAGGACGTTGATAATCTTGTTCATGGGCGGTTGGAGAGAGATAAAAAGTAAAGGAGTTCAACTCTTCTTGGGGCATTGGATTTGGGTACCACGTGGCGGTGCCCTAAAACCATGGAATAATTGGGTTGTGTTTGGCTGACACATTTTCACATTTTCAAGTTCTCCTTTTCACCTTTTGACTGTTTGGCTGGAAAACCCAAATTCATTCATTTAGGAAAAACACATATCTCAAAATTTGACAATAGAGAGGAGAAGTCAACAATTAATAGGCTGGAAAGAGCATTTTACTTCTCATTTTTCACTTTTCACATTTTGATTAACAAAAATACATACAAAATGTATTATTCACATATTTTTCAAACACTACTCCTGTTGCCAAATTCATTCTGCATATTTTTTCGAAACACTCCTACTAGATTCAAATTTTTTCTAATCATAATCTAAAGAGTTCAAAATGAAAAATTAAAAATGAGACTCGTAAATACCCCGATCTTTGTCATGTTATTTTGGAAATTGGTAAAGCAGATAGCCCACCAAGGATGGTAAGTTAAAGCCCAGCTCGTGCAACACTCTCCAACATGGGCCGGCCCATCCAAAAATTGAAGCACAGTGCACAGAGTCCATTGCCACTCTGCCAGTCCGGCTGCTTTATGACCAGGGCCCGCTTGTCTTTTTGTGGTATGTAAAACACCAAATGATTCTAGGACTGTTGGCAAAACAGTCCTCGAGCATTGTGAGGTCTCGGGTTCAAGTTCATACAATACAATATTGATATTCTAGCAGTAATCTATTTCGACAACATCGTTGATTATTTCTACTCCATATGTTGTTAGGTATTTCTCAACCAGTATCATAAAGTGGGAATTCTCCCGTTTCCTGGTTAAAGACTAGGTTGGATGTTGAATCAAATTAGTGTATTGTGTGTGTTTGATTTTGGACATTCTTACATGAATGCTATCCGGCGAATACCGTAGCTACCTTATGCTCATGCAAGTTTTGTGCCAATAAGAAAGCAAAGAACACGCTACTTTGAACTTTGAAATTTATTAATTGAGTATACTCTTCTGCGTTGGCGACCTTGGCGAATACCGTAGCCGCCCTATGCTCGTGCAAGTTTTTTGCCTTAATAAGAAAACAAAGAACACGCTGCTTTGAACTTTGAAGTTTATTAATTGTGTATACTCTTTCATGGAAGAATTAACTTTTAATTGAGTATACTCTTCGGCGTTGGCAACTCCGGCGAATACCGTAGTCACCCTATGCTCGTGCAAGTTTTGTGCCCTAGTAAGAAAACAAAGAACACACTGCTTTGAACTTTAAAGTTTATTAATTGAGTATACTCTTTCAGGAAGAGTTAACTTTTAATTTAGTATACTCTTCGGCGTTGGTGACTCTGGCAAATACTGTAGCCGCCCTATGCTCGTGCAAGTTTTGTGCCCTAATAAGAAAACAAAGAACACGATGCTTTGAACCTTGAAGTTTATTAATTGAGAATTTCATGTAAGAGTTGACTTTTAATTGAGTATACTCTTTGGCGTTGGCGACTCCGGCGAATAATGTAGCCGCCCTATGCTTGTGCAAGTTATGTGCCCTAATAAGAAAACAAAGAACACACTGCTTTGAACTTTGAAGTTTATTAATTGAGTATACTCTTTCATGGAAGAGTTAACTTTTTCTGTGTGTGAGAGCCTTTGATAAGCGTAAAAAGTGAAAACTCTTCCGACAATGAGTTTATTTTTGCCTTATTGTCAGCCCAGTGGACTTACAATAGAAGGACTATTCACAATGCTAGTGCTAAAATTTTATTTTGGATCATATTTTAACCCGCAGCCTTTAGAAATTAATGTTTGTATGATTGTATCCTTATGTAATTCAAAGAATTGTAGTTAAACCTCAAACATATTGGGCCCAGTTCTAGTGCACACTATTTCATAGCTCAGGATATAACAATATCAAACTATTATAGAGGTGTCTGTAGCACCACTGTCATCGAGCCCCTAATGTGTAGCCGAAAGAGGTTGAGGCAAGGCGTCATGCCGCCGGAATGATCCTCTGAAACTGGCATTCGACCGAAAACAACTCTTGTTTTCTTCCTGCATTGAAATTGTCTTAATGAGATGGAGAAACACGAGCTCACCGTCGCTCCATTCGTGGATCTCTGCCTTGATTTGAATTCTGTTTTTGCAAATCAAGTCCCAAACTGGGTAGTTTTTCCTTGGCATCACGAATTCTCCTTGTTTGAGTCTCAAGCTAGGGCGCGATGAAATCGCCACTTCCATTTCCAAGGTAGATTAGATGAACTTCTTCTTCTTGTTCCCTTCCTCAGCTAGAGAGGATTGCATTTTTTCAATTATCAAACCCTGAAGAGGGGAAAATAGTCAACTACGAAACAAAATTTTTAACTTACGAGTTATTAATGTACAACCATAAATTGTAAAGTGACAAATATTTTTTTCTATATTGGCACAATTTTTTATGAGCCAAACCTAACCTAGCCTTATGTTCCAATCAATTGGGGTCGGCTAAGAAAATAACGTATAAACCAAACTAAATTCTATGATCAGCTAACTTTACGAAAATAACAAGGGACACCTCTATACTAGTTGGATTTGTGTTGATTTCAGAAAAACAATCACTCATTCACTCACTCCCAAATGCTTCACGATTGTCTTGATAAAGAAGGGATTCACATCGCTTATGATCCTCAAATCACACCTATATATGTATAATGAAGCCTCATAATTACTACAGTATAATTTTCAGTGAAACAGATGAAAAGGAAATTTTAGATTGGAATCTTGGATCCCTAGAAAAGAGAGACTAGACCGTCCAGTTGGGCCTATTAATTATGAGTTTTTTTAAGACCTTTTTCACTTTTAAAATAGTTTATCTTTTAGAGCTCGTTGAGAACATCATCCGCACATCTGGTGTTGATTATTATGTTTCCAGAACAATTGAAATGCTATTTCGCAATTCATTTTCTAGTGCATACATAATTTCTACTGGGATCGATGTTCTCAAAAAGCTCTAAAATGAATACTTCCGAGCATTAGGCGGGTCAAGAATGAGCCCTCACTGGGGCCTCTACTTATTGTTGAAGATCTTGTTCCTTTTAAAGATTAGTGTGAGGGAGATATGTACCCTAAAGCATGAGCTGCTTTAATGCCTGGGACGATCCGAGGGTCAATAGAAGCTCGTTTCAAGACCTCCACAATGTCGCCAATGGTTGTCACTATCCAAGTCAATAATCGTCTTGTCAAAGTAAAAAACCACAACAATATTTCCAGCCATTCTGGGATGTAGGATCACTAATTTTCTCAGCAACCAAACAGGTTTTTGAGAAATTTCTTACACACAGACCCACAAAGAAAAGAAGAGAATTTGGCTCTTGTGTTTACAAGAAAACACGATAAAATGCATTTTGCATACATCTCTAAAAAATTCTACAGATTCACGGTACATTCTGACCATTATGCAAAGGCCAAAAATGTAAATAACAAAATGGGGGAAAAAAATGAGGCTCTCAAACATCCCGTTCATTAACTTGGTGTTTCCGAAATGATATGCTGGTTCCATACAGAACATATATATAGGGACCATCCGTTGCTATTATTCCCCAGGAATTATAGGAATTGTCCGGAATGAGGCAAATATTTACTCTAACCAAACCTAACGAAAAACCTGAGTTTCATGTTGTCCCACTATATAGAATCAGAACCAAAATCTGGCTAAGGAATTTATGCTAGCTCTTTCTAGAGCATGTGAGTATAGTTAATGAACACTACGACTACGAGTATGCATCCAACATTAGTGATGTAGTACCACCTGATTTTGCTGGATTAATTAGGGCTTTTCATAATAAAACATTACACCAATCAAACATGGTCCAATGGTTTTATCTGGGAAGACAAACGTTCGTACAACTCCCAACACCCTCACTAAAGTGATGGATATATTTTAAAGAGATGTCGAACATAAAACTCAGTTTGTTTGTTATTATGATTGGAACATTGTTACACCGGACTTTATTTCTTTGGAGTGCATTGTATTTTTCCCAATAGCTTTAGTTTTCCGTTTGATTTTAACAACTCAGATGCTCAAATCATGGTTTATTTTGCTTTTTTTTTTTTTGAAAAGCTATGCCTTCGAGCATAGGATCACTAAATAATTTCTCTATACCAAGGCTCGAAGACAAGGGAATCCATGATGTAGGCCCATTTCGTGGAGTGCTTCCATTTGTACATTTGGCCCATTTTGCATAAAGTTGCAAACTGAAAAAACCCCCAAGCCCAAAAAAGGAAGAAATAGTTTCTTGCTTCGGTAAAACGAAAGGCACAGATGTGCATTTAATGCATTGATTTGAGACTTGAGATGGATGGGAGACTCCACTTTGGGTCCCCACACGCCTGCAGATTCGGAGCCGTTCATTCATCTCAAAAATCAAATTCGGGGGGCTGGCGGAGATCAGAGTCGATCGGACGTCCACTAAGTCTTTCGATCCCAAATCGCCCCATTTAAGTTCATTAAAGTAAATGGGGTGATTTTGGATCGAGCACTTAGGGACGTCCGATCGACTTGATCTCCGCTTTAATGAACGAAATGGGGTGATTTTGGATCGAGCACTTACGGACGTCCGATCGACTTGATCTCCGCTTGGGCCCCTCGGAATTTGATTTTGAGATGAATGAACGGCTCGGATCTGCCGTGTGGGACCCAAAAGTGGGTTTCCGAGACCCATCTGTGCACCATCTGTGCATGCACATCTGTGCAGGTAGAAGGACTCTTCTTGCTTTCATACTACATTTTTCCTAATTAACGTGACAATAATCTCTTGACCATCAGTCGTAGTCATGACTTTCAACGTGACACAAATGAGTTAGGCAGTCCAAGGATTTAAATACTGGCCGATACGTGACGTATCGGCCAATACGTAGCGGTTTTTCAAGAGAACGATACCAATATGAACCAGGCATCTGGTCCGCTACAGGCCGACATTGGTCGTTATTTAACCGTATCACCGATAACTGTACGCATTCCGATACTGAGATTTTAAAATAGTTGTTAATATTGGAACTTCTCTTCTTCTTCTTATTCTTCCTTTTTCATTTATTTATTTTTTAACGGTAAAAGAAAAAAAGATATTTGAACTCTATCTTTGTAGCCCATAGCTCCAACAGTTTTGAGGCCAGGACTCATGCACCTTTGAAGGAGATCAAGAATTCGAATTTTTTAACCCCTCCTTGTTGGTATTACTTCCTCTATATTTGTTGAGATTATTTCTCCCGTTGATGGGGCTCTCAGTTGAGTTGGACTTATAGGAGTAATACACGATTGTAAACTTATTTCCAGATTGATTCATACTTTTATTCTCCTACAGCTTGTAATAACAATAAAAAAAAGTTTATCAGATCAAATAGAATTCTAGGAGATTCTAACAATTATGGACGGAGCTGCGTTATGTTAGGTAGACACCGTAATATCATTCATACTATTACGCTCTGTTTGTTAAAGGGATATGTATATGAGGGATGAAGAGGGATATAATAAGAGGGGGATATAGAGGTGGATATAGTTGACAGGGGTATTATTTTTGAAGAGGAGATTAAAAGTTATTATGTTTGTTTTGTTGTTGTAGAAAAAGGATATGAGGGATTGTATAATGTAAAATGTCCATTTTATCCCAAATAAATAAATCAAAAAGTAATGCAATTGGTGGGGTGTGGGGCACCAGCCTTGCCTCTCTCTCTCTCTCTCTCTCTCTCTCCAATAAAGGTACCAACTGGCATATGGGTAACTTGGAAAGAGAGGCCGGATATAACAAAACTTGGGAGGGAGGGGGCCTATATTTTATCCCTCCTCAAAGGGATATACAAATCCCAAGATATTATATCCGGGTAACAAAAAACAAAATAAACAACGGATATGAAACACCCGAATTTCTATATCCGGCCTCTCTCTAAATCCCCCTTCTATCTCCCTCAAATAAACGGGACGTTAGTTTTTATAAAACATGTAACACGTGAAACAAGTAAATCCCACGTTTCTTTCTAAATTGGCTGAAAAGTTTTTAACGCAAACATAAAAAAAAAAAAATAATGGTAGAGACACACCACTCTACTACTCCACCAACTGCGCAAGCCTACGTAGCCACACAAGTCTACGTGGCACTGCAATAACAAAAAGGGCTTTCCTTCCAAGCCCACCTCATGTCAAACACATTTTGCTTAAACCCATTTTCATGCGCAGAAGTTAATAGCTACAACTTTTTCGGCAATAATAAATGAGTAGGTGTTGTCACATCAAGTCAAGAGGCGGCAGGCATGTACGTGTCAGGCGTGTAGTCACGTGAGTAGGTGTTGTCACTCTCTCTATCTCTCTCTCTTCAAACTTTTCGGTTGTAAAAGTCGGGAGACTCTTTCTCTTTTCAAACATTTATCCATGCCCCTCTCTCTCTCTCTCTCATACTCCCTCTGTCCCAAATTGGATGTCCATTTTTAAAACCCGTGCCATTTTCAATCGCTTATATTTTTCAATATGAATCTCCAAAAATATTCAATATAGATCTAGTTTAATAGTTCTCGACAAGTTTTATAATACAAAGTGTTCATAATTGTGAAAAACATTATAAATTGAAAGATATAACAATCGAAAAATGTCACGGATTTCAAAAATGGACATCTAATTTGAGACGGAGGGAGTATTATATTTTAAAATAAAATAACTTTAATTATACATAATTATTTTTTTATAAAAATTATATATTTGGAATCTACTTGATGAGATCTTTCAAGTAAGATCCCATTTGAATATGAAATTTTGTACATGTAAAAAAAAGTTGTTTTATACCCATTAATACTAATTTACACCATTTCTAAACAATTCACACCCTCTAAAGTGAAAGAATTCACAGACTTTAAATACATAATTCACACATATCACAACTCAGTCTCCAAAATACACAATTCACAAACCCCCCCCCCCCCAAAAAAAAATAAATAAATAATAATAATAATAATTTACACCTCTTTAGTGCAGAATTCTCACAACTTCTAAATAATTCACAACCCGCAAATGCACACGATTCACACCCATGCAACAATTCACACGACCAAAATAGCTCACAATTCACACCCCTTGTAACAATTCACATCCCCAATAACACACAATTAACACCCCTGCAACAATTTACACCATTAATAGCACACTTTCTTTTTTGGTGTGAATTTTGTATGTTGGAGAATGACTTATGATGTGTGAATTCTGCAATTCAGGTATGTGAATTTCTTCTTCTTTTTTGGTGTGAATTGTATTTTTTGCAAAATGAGTTATGATATGTGAATTCTGCATTTGAAAGATGTGAGTTCTTTTATTTTGGGAGATGGTAATTATTTAGAATGGGTATGAATTTTTAATGAACGGGTATAAAAAAAAAATTTACATGTATAGAATTTCATATTGACAATGGATCTTGTTAGAAAGATCTCATTGAGTAGATTTAAAATATATCATTTTTATAATAAAAAATGCGTACAATAAAAGTTATTTTATTTTAAATCTAAAATAAAAAAAAGGGAGGGAGAGAGAGAGAGTCGGAAAAGTGGACGTGTGAGTGTGACGTGGCATCCCTGTATGGAATGGAAAAACTCTATCACGCGTGCACAAGGTTTATTTAGGACCGAAAGAAAAATAGGATTAAGAGAAAGCCCCCACAAAAAGTGAGGGTGGCTTCGGATTTCCCGTAATCCATCTTTACAGCCGAAGGCTAGTTACGTGATATTATTATTATTATTTGTTGAACAAAATTACTTGAAATTATTTGTTCTTTCACGTTGTGGGCATATCTCTTTAAGTGAATTAAGGGCATTCCATTAAGTTTTGGCTTTTTAGTTAATGTGTGACGTGTGAGGAGACTGATTTGTCAAAAAAAACATTAAAAAAAGAAACCCAAAAATGTGAGAGATTTCTTACTGCCCAATGGCATACACAACATCCACCAATATTATTAGGTATAATGGCACAAAAAATATTCACAAATATTAGATTGTAAGATTTATTTCGATTCTTGGGTCTAATGGCTCAAAATCCACAAATACTTACACATATTGTATTGCGAAGTTTGTGTGTGAGACCTCCAATCTATGTAAATGTGTGTTGGTGTTTGTGTCAAATTATTATAGTGAACAAATTCGACACCCTCCGAATGATAAACACAAACTGGCAAAAGTATGCGGGCAGGGGCCATGACTCTCAAGTGAGTCTCAGCCGTAATATGACTCATGTTTGCCTGCGCACTTTTAATAATGTATAACAACATTTAGTATTTTCGTCCTTGCATAATTTGATCATTTCACAGTTACCCCTTAAAATCTATGTGGTTTACCACATTTAAGTTCTTAAATAATTTTGCATTTGACTCACTCCTTTCTTGCGTCAGAGTGCTTGCCATAAACGTGCATGAAGTTTTTTTTTTACCCCCTACAATATATGATACATAACGACACGCCTCATTCGGACTAGAGACCCGTTCATCCGAACTAGCGAGACCGCAGCCTCAAAACTGATGAACTGAACTCTCTCGTTCGGACCACTACGACCCTGGTCTGACAAGCACTCCTGTATGTAAGCTAACATTCTTGTCACAATACATTGGTCTGGACCACCATCGGACAAGCACCGGACCAGAGATGCCGTGACCTTATTCAAGGTGCTAGAAACCAGAAATCAAAGCAATCTTCAACAAGTTCTCGGGTTCAAGTTGATACAATATTGATGCTCTAGTACTAATCAAGCTAACCAACATCTATATTCGACTATTTGTACTACCTTATATATTGTCTGAGATTTTTCTCGATTAGTTTCGTAATTTCTAGGTTGAATCCATTAGTGTATCACGTGTTTATGATTTCGGACATTCTTGTATCGATGCTATCCTATTGCAAATTATCTGCTACCAATTGAAAGAAAGTGGGCTAAAGTTAATCATAACTTGCCCATACAACTAGATGAAGTCCATTACTAAATCAGGGGAAACATTTCAAGCTTTTAGCCAGGGCTAAATAGATAAGAGCCCCATACAAGTAGCATTCAACTAGCTTTGCCATTGGAAACATTTCACCTTCAATACCTTTAATATCACCACACCACAATCATAAATACTAGTGAGAACGGTTTCGAGGTTTCGTAGCTCCATTATTACGGAGACCTCCTAATGTGGGACAGAAAGAGCTTGAGGCAACGCGTCGTGAACAACCACCGGAATGATCGTCTCAAACTTGCAATCGACCGAAAACAACTTCTTGTTTTCCTCTTCCATTGAAATCGTGTTAATGAGACGAAGTAACACTCGCTCGAGATCTTCACCATCGCTCCATTCATTGATCTCTGCCTTGATTTGGATCCTGTTTTTGCAAATCAAGTCCCAGACTGGGTAGTTTTTCCTTGGCATCACGTAGTCTCCTTGTTTGAGTTTTAAGCTAGGGCAAAAATCACCACAGCCATCTCCAAGATAGATAAATTTCTTCTTCTTATTCCCTTCCTGATCAGCTAGAGAGGATTGCACTTTTTCAATTATCAAACCCTGAAGAGAGAAGGACATAGTCAACGTCACAACAACGACGAAAAGTTTTTACGAGTGGCGAATATACATAAACCCTTCTGGAGAGTGACAATTATTTGGTTTCGTATTTGATACTAACACAATTTTTTTATTGGCGTGACATTAGTACATTTGTGTAGGCTTAATATTTCTTTGCCATAAACGAGTCAACACATAAGATAATGGGATATGTTGTATCAAACCTACATCTTTTTCCTTTTTCCTTTTTTAATTCTTTCATAATTCAATTCTTTTTAATTAAGAGGCTTAAATAGTAAACAAAATTCCAAGAGGAAATTAATTAAAACGATACCTTGCACATATTTGGAGGGCAGAGGTCACATCCATGAGAAGAGGAATGGAAATCATGATAAGGGAAAATCCTCAGCTTTCCCTGTTCATCAACATAGCTTGGATTTGTGTTGATTTCAGAAAAACAATCGCTCACTCCCAAATGCTTTACGATCGTCTCGATAAAGAAGAGATTCGCATCGCTTACGATCATCAAATCACAACTACAAAAAATAATCTTTCAAAACAACCATATACTAACATTTAAACAGAGGAAAATGAAATTTTGAGATGTAGTGAAGAGGGAGATAGATACCCTAAAGCATGAGCTGCTTTAATGGCCGGGACGATCCGGGGGTGAATAGGAGCTCGTTTCAGTACCTCCACGATGTCCCCAATGGTTTTTCCTTGAGAATGGACCTCCTTCATCATCCTATCCTGTATATCCATCATAGTTATGTAATGGGAAGAAGAAAAGGGTCAATGAGAAGCAATTACATCAGAGAAATGAACTGACCATGAGGGAGTTCCATGGCATTGTGGGCAAGAGTTGATTGAACAAATCAGTGAAACCCAATTCATCAAGAACCCAGTTATCACTATCCAAGTCAATAATCGTCTTGTCAAAGTCGAAAACCACGACGATATTGTTTCCTGTCATTCTAGGAATTTTCTCGGGAACCAAACAGGGGATTCCAGAAAGTTTTCTCTCAGAAAGAAGAAGAATTGGCTCCTGGGTTTACAAGAAAACACAATTCTCCTTGTGGGTTTTTGAAAGGGGCCTTAAGGGAAGGGAATTTATAGGAGTGGAGGGGTGTGCATGAATTTTAAAAGATGCCAATGGAATATTACATAAGCTAGTGGCAAAATGAATTTTCTCCGTGTGATACAACGATAAACCTATGCGTGCAGAAGTTTTTTGCATAGAAAACGTACAACGGTTTTTGGGGCCCATTTTTGGGTCATATACGAAGACTTCGAACCGTTAAATAATTTCAAAATAATTTTTCCTACGGCCTTGCAAAAAAATAGCTCAATTAGATATGTGTAACTGGTCGATCCAAAACTCCAAGTTTTCATTCATACAATAAAAAATCAGCTCAAGTTAAGACCATTAATTCACACGGTAAAAATGAACCTTGGTTTGTGAATAAATGGTTAGGATTTGCGAGGAAAGGTAAGAATGAGGGAATATTCGAGGAATAGGAATTGAGTTCTTTCTTACCATCCAATTGTGAAACGGACTCCCCAACTTTTCATGGAAATTGGGATTTCTTTGGACTGTCAAATTTTCCTACAAAAAGTAAATGGCGAATGAGGTTTATTTTTCCCCCTCAAAATGGACTTCATTAATAGGATACAAAATGTTTTCCATTAATCTTGAAAGACCAATCCCACCATTCATTAGCAAGGGGTCATTTGCAAAAAATTGGAAGCTAAAAGTTTGCATTTTTTATAGTAGCTTTTAAAATTTTACATTACAATTGGTAAGGTTTTTGAATGATACGTGCATAATACATTTTGTAGTATAGCAGTGTTTGGAATTATAAATTCAACAATGTTTTTTATAGTTTGCATTTCACCACTTTGTAAAAGTATTTGGATGTATGTCTAGGGATAAGAGAGATAATTAATAAAGTGGAAGGATATATCGGTGATTGTTTAACTTAGGCAAAACGAGAACTCAAAAACTCCTCTGCAGAGAGTATTTTGGTAGAATGCATATTCAACTTATTGGCCAAACCCCCATGATTCGAAAAGGTAGCGCGAAACAGGGTGTCACGTTCATTTAACTTGGTTAATTCTTGTCCCGAGATGATATGCTAGTGCCATATAAAGGATACGTACAGGGACCATCCATTGCTATTATTCCCCCGGAATGATATGGACGTAACAGCTCCAAGGATTCATCCGGTTGGTAGGTAAATTTGCTCTCCACACAATCGACCATAGTTCGATTCTCGGGGTTAGATCGCAAGAACCTAATTTCTTGTGAATTCTCTAGTCCCAACGTGAATGGTCTGCCTTTAACCGGACTAAAAAGGAAATTAGTCGAGATGCATGCAAGTTGGCCCGGACACCCCTAGCATCACCAATCCAGAAAAAATAGAACGAGAGATATGGACCTGTCGGGAATAAGGCAATACTCTATCCAAACCTAACTAAACCTTAGTTTCATGTTGTTTCCACTAGATAGAATCAGAACCAAAATCTGGCCAAGGAATTTATGCTCTTTCCAGAGCATTAAGTATAGTTAATGAACACTACGAATATGTATCCAACATTAGGTCAATGTCAAAAAAAAAAATTGATCGTTATGAACCGTATCTTTCAGGATACTGATAATGCCGAAACTATTTTTGTTAAGGTTACAATTTTACTTGATAAAAGAGTTATACCATGTGCAGAGTGTGGAAAACTCAATACCAATTGGCAATGAGTGGAGAGATCCCAACATATATTAAGTGATGACCCATTCCACTCCTAGGCGGTGTGGGACAATATTTCTTAACATCCCCCCTCACGTACAACCGCATTTGAGGTCTGTCACGAGTGACCACTTTTTGGGTCATATCATCATGCAGCCTTTTTTGTTGGTTTGTCATAGTAGGGCGTAGATTGTAATTTTTTGTTGTTGTTAAATGTGGAGTGGAATGGATCCCGCTCTGATACCATGTGGAGAGGTTTTAGTATATATGAAGTGATCACCCATTCTACTCCTAGGCAATGTGGGACAATATTTCTTAACAAAAACAATGGTATTAATAAAAACAGTTTTGATATTATCATTTTACTATCTTTCATACCCTGCATCTTATTCCCGTCAAATCTTGGTGTTGATTTTTTTTTTGTTTTCTTTTGGAAAAATGTTGTAGCTGCTGCGTTATTGTATATCTAATTCACTATTGGATGCCTCTTTTGGTTAGACATAATTATGGAGAAGGGTACGAGCCACATTAAGCGAATTTACTTCTTTTTTTTTTTTTATTGGCAAATATTTTATTAGTGAAATCTTGACAAAGAGTACATCAAAATTACTTTTTTCCAGCGAATTTACTTGCGTTGTTCCTCAAATGATATTTTTGGTGCTATGACAGACCAGGTATGCCAGCTAATTAACTCTTTGAGTTTCTAAAGAAAAATTGACAAGAGAAAATGAATTCTAATAAAATCTTCTCTTTTCTAGGATAAGCAAATGATCTAGTGCAACAAGACACAACACAACACGAGAGTGGTAGGTAAAGAAAACGGGGTCACTCTCATTAGTGTTGTTGTACCACATGATTTTGCTGGATTAATTAGGGCTTTTCACAATGGATACCAAATGGAAAAATAAGAAAAGCGACAATTCGCATCATTTTGTTACACTTTCTTGTATAATCTCAAAAACAATAACCATGTGCATCTACCACCAAATATACACACACACACATACATATCTAACGTCAAGAAATATTCTAATAGAATTTTTGCGGTTGTTCGAGTCCTGTTATGGTATTCTAACAGCTTAAAAGTTGTGTTATTGTGTTTGCCACGGTTTATATTTCTGCTTTCGGTTGAATACATGTAGTTTTAATAATATTAATTCTGAAAAACTTCAATTTTGCTCCTTTTAGATTTTACTATTGAGAATCAACTTTTGCAAAAATCTGAAATTTGATAACCACCGCTTAATTGAAGTGAAAGCCATACCAAGGAGTACTTATTCTTTGCTTTGGGGCAGTGCCGCCGCGGTCGTCCTCAATCAATTTATCACAGGTTGATGTGGGAATCATACACTTAGTTTTAGACGATAGGAGCACTAAATAATTTTTCGATACCAAGAAATGGGCCCATTTCGTGGAGTTGCTTTACTAGGTATGTTTGGGTAATATTGTTTTTTCTTGATGGAATATATTTGGGTAATCAATAATGTAGTAGCATAAAGTTGCATGCTAACAAAGACAAAAAAAAAAAAAGTGTGCCAATTAGTTTATTGACTTTATTCCCCATGCCAAAACAAGGAAGAAGAAGTAATTTCTTGCATTTGTCATACCAAGTTTTTCCTAATTAACGTTCACACTAATCTCTTGATCATCAATCATGACTTTCAACCAGTTTTTGCCTCCAATAAACCCGTTGGATTTGGGGTTTTTATAGTATCCTTAATTGTGGGCCTTTTACAAGTTTTATTTGTGATTTGAACCGTTTATTTTTTTTTAGGTATGTTGAACATATCATGCGTACAAAAAAAAATCGTATTTTTTCGGACATTTATGGACAAGTTTGCTTACAATTTATTCTTTGAACCATATTGGCCATCCAATTTTGTAAAACAACTACTATCCGACCATATAGCTATCAGTACCAATCAATTTGATTTTTGCAAGAATGATTTGCTCAACATTTTCGACATAATTAAATGAACTGCTTGAATAACAAATACAAATTATAGAAGACCCACAATAAGAGTCACCCTAGCGGTGTAGTGCCACCAAAACCCCAAATTCAAATGTGTGAGCCGTATAGTTTTGGAACTTCTCTTTCCTTTTGTATGTCTGCCTTTGGAGCCCATAGCTCCAACAATTTTGATGGTTCAAAGTTTATCAGATAAAATGCTAGTAATTTTAAACACTAACTCTAAAATCCAGCTCTTTTGATATTTTAAACTTTTGCAAAGCTTCTATATCTATCTGTATCTCTAACTGATAATTAATTTGTCTATCTTGAACTTGTATTTGCTTCGTAAGATTGTCCTCCCCTAAATGTATGGATTAGACATTTACCCTAATTTCTTAACAACCAAAAAGTGAGAAAGCGGAAAAGAAGAGATAGGATGACATGCACTTTTTAAAAAGAGAAGAGATGCCGAATAGTCCATGGAGAGTGAAATTTAACCCACTAAACCAAATTCTTGACTCTGAATTAAACAAGCTCTATCAGTCAGTGTAACGGTTGCAATTGTGATATACAGAAGTCTCGGCTGATAGTGCTCTTGTGATTAATTTTCTGCATCCCTGTGATTCTACACCATAACCGGAACAAAGCCCAAAATCTCCATTACTTAGTGGCGTTATTTAAAATCATGCTTAGGTAATAATGGTGGGATCATTAGAGGGCACTCAGTCAATGGTTTTTCTCACACTGGTGGAGGCCTACTTAGCTTGCTAAGACCACGTTTGGCTAGAGAAGTATAAAAAAATGTAAAAACATGAACAAGCAAATCCCACATTGCTTTCAAAATTGACTAAAAAGGTTTAATAGAGACAAAAAATAGAAAATGCTAGCTAGGCCTATACATATCTTACTGTTCTTCCATTGGCATTAATTTCATATGTATTTATGTGTGGGAATGAAGATGACAAATGATCTGAATCGATTTCTTATGTGCCCCAAGTGTGGCAATAATTGAGATTGCAAATTGGAAAAAAGGCTGAGAATCGTGACAAAATTGTGATGCTGTTGAACCAAAAGCTTAGTGTTGACTGCTTTTTTTTCCTTTAGCATTACTTTGCTTTTTCAAATGACTATAATCAGGGACGGACGCAAAATGTACTATCACCGGAGTCAAGTATACAGTAGATCTAATATACTAGTTAACCAAAAGATATTTAATATATAAGGAATGCTTCTAATCTGGACCTCCCGTTTCCGGACCTCCATAATCCAATTTTTTTTTTGACAATCCGATACATCTAATATGTTCAAAATGTGTTTTCAAGGGTTCACGCAGGAAATCTTCAAAAAAAATACAGTGAAGGGCTTGATCCAAGCATTTTTCGCAAAAAATGTAAATATTGAAAACACCTTCTGAACACATTGGACGGCTCGGATTTTTCAAAAATAATTTGCAATACAAAAAAAAAAAAATCTTATTTTCAGGAGGTTTGGACTAGAAGTTTTACCTTTACATATATATACACACCAAACTTCCGGTCCAAACTCTCGGGCCCTCTTAAGTTATGGACCTCCACTTTTCAGACCAAATTTTGATGATCCGAAGCGTTAGATGTGTTTAAAACGTGATTTTAAGGTCCAACGCGAGGATTTAGCAAAAAAAATACCCGGAAGGGCTTGATCGGAGCAGTTTTTCATAAAATGCCTTAAAATCACGTTTTAAACACATCTAACGGTTCGGATCATCAAAATTTGGTTCGAAAAGTGGAGGTCCGTAACTTAACTAAGTTAAGGGAGTTTGGATAGGAAGGGGACTCATTATATATATAAGCAAAAAGTGGTATGTCAACTATCATTTACAACTTGCCCCGACGATTTTTCATATTTTGAAACCGATTCATGATAGCTTCATTTGTAATAGTATCGAAAATCTCTCGCTCAATGTAAACAACCAAACTATCTTGCATAGGGTTATAGTTATTTCTTGTTCCTTGTGGCACGATTAGAAAAAAATGTATAAGATAATGGGGCAAAATACCCAAAATTATATATACACGGCGATAGAAAATTTCTGTCTAGCGGGGTCATCTGCCCCCCTTGCCCCTTCATGTGCCCACCCTTGACTATAATCAACTAATTATCCAGCTATACATGCATGCATGAAGAAGGCCCGTTTGCTAGCACTTATAAGTTATAATGGAGTAACTTATTATACTTATTTTGTTTAACAAAAAAACTAATGAAGGTGTGTTTGTTAACCATTATGAATAACAAACAGTTTTACAACTTATTTTAATTCTTTTAAGTTAATTATCTAAAAGGCTAATTTATAAGTGCTAAAAAACAATGCTGAAATAAGGCCTGGCTTATGAGTCAATTGGCCTTTTTTTTTCTTTATTCATTTTATTCATTTTTTTTTTTCTTTCGTTGTTGTGTTTTTTGTCTCCTCATATTTGTGTTTGCAGAAATTTTAACGGAATATTTCCTAAAAATAGTGCACTTACAATCACAAAAAACTTTTAAAAAATCCAAGAATTGATAATTACCATTGCAACTAACACAATTAAGGTCGCAAATAATATACTTACCATGGCAAATAGCATAATTTGTGTCACAGATAGTACACTTACCGTTGTGTATGATATATTATCGTCGCAAATAGAATACTTACCGTCGAATAGTACACGTACTTATTGTCGCAAAAGACTTAAGAAACTCCAAGAAATTTATAATTACCATCACCAATAATATATCGGAAATAGCATAATAAGGGTCGCCAAGAGTATAATACCTTCACAAAAGACTTAATGAACTCCAAGAATCTATAATCACCGTCACAAGTAGCACAATAAAATTTATGGACATAATGAAAAGTCTCATCAAAGTTTAGCACTTTCAAAAAAAATAATTATCCTCTAAATTGGCACTTTCAAGCATAGCCACCTAATTACATGGTATCCTGGCGTAGTGGCATTGCACTTTCGCAAGATTATTTGAGGCTAGCTGTAAGTTTGAGTGACAATCGGTTATTCATCATCCATGGCTCGAGCAATCGTTTTTCAGGTATATGACTTAATTCCGAAATTGTTTTTATGAAATAATATTACTCCTTGCGATAAAATCTCCACGGGAGAGTGTAGGAATCATATTTTTCACTGGTTAAGATTGCGATCCCGACTTGGTTAAATAATCAAAGAATACTATAGTATCTAACAAAATAAACCTACAAATCTATAAATAAATAAAATAAAATGTAATCGAGAATAATTTTTTTTCTTTAGCCCGTCAATTAATTGGGCTTCCAATTATTGCCACGTTCAGTGCCATTTTCTGTGATTGTAGGCCGGGCTGGTGGGCTTTCACGAGCCGGTACGTAACTCGACTGACCCAATTCATTGTATATTTCTTTGATATCAACCAGTTGGACCAAGCAAGGGGAGTACAAAAGGAATTAATCTATTTACAGAAACCAATGCAGCCCGAATTTTATGGCCCACGGCCTTCACCCTACGGGGCAAGGGGCCTAAAAGGAAGTCCCAATCCAATCCATGGCCCTTGTCTTATGGGCTGAGCTCGTTTCACAAGAATTTCTTTGACCCTAGGAAGTTCAGAGGTTAGATTAGAAACCTCATTGGAACTTGGAAGCTACAAGCAGCTCATATTAGCGATTTAGCGGAGCTAGAACTTAAAGTTGGAGGGGGACACCCCCGGCCCGGCCCTCATGTGGCTTTGCCATTACATAGTAGTATAATTTTAGTAAGCATATGTTGAAGATATGTCGTATGTTGCAGATATAACTATTAGTAAAATGTGTATTCTTTTATATGTTCTAAGTAACTTGCGCATATTTCGACTAATATCTAAAGTCCGGAGTCTATGAACATATCGGTTCTCATAAGAAGTGAGTGGGCCAGATCCAATATGAAACACTTGTACAGACTCAAGGCTGAAATGGGTAGATCCAATAAACGTCTTTATTTCGTTCACCCTTGGGCCATTTAACCAGTTCTTAAGTAATATGGGATGTGCAAGGCCTGATTTGGCTAATTTGAAAAAACCTGGATTTTTAGTTTTTTTGTTTTGTCCTTATTCAAATTTTTTTTGCATTTGATAGTTTTCAGTCGATTTATTGTGATTTCTTGGCTTGTCTCGACGAGAGAAATCTAAGAAATATAAAATTGTTAATCAAACTTAAAGGGATGGGCAAGGCTTGATTTGGCTAATTTGAAAAAACTAGTTTTTTTTTTTTTGGTCCTTATTCAATTTTTTTTTTTTGCATTTGTTAGTTTTTGGTCGATTTTTTGTGGTTTCTTGGCTTATCTCGACAAGAGGGATTTAAAAAGTATAAAATTATTAGTCAAATTTAAAGTTTTGTGAATAAATACGAAAAATAATTCAAAAAACTGGTTTATTTTTATCTTTATTCAAAAAACTAATACTTTTGACCATAATTTTTATACTCTTTGGATTCGTCTTGACGAAATAAATCCAGAAACTACAAAATCTTGATGCAAAACTAACAAATACAAAAAAAAAAATTGAATAAAGACAAAATGAAAAGAATTTAAAAAACCACTTTTTCAATTTAGCCAAATCAAGCCTTGAATTCTTTTAGCAAAAATACAATTTTGGACCGTATGAGTAAACTGACTGCAATTCAATTTTGGTAAAGTTTCATAAGCCAACAAAGAGGAATTTTTGGTAGGACGGTCCTTTTATTTGTCTCTCCAAATTTAACCACTTCTCATCTTATCAAACCTTTTTTCTGGGGGCAAATGTGGGTCTAAAGTATTAAAAGATCACATCACGAGTGTTTGTACTTTATATTATGCTTTGGTAAAGTTGCTTTTCCCCACAACTTTTTTGCCATTGATTCTATGAATATTTTGTCTAATGTACGGTGGGATGAAACTCGGAGTTAGTCGATTTAGGGTGAGATTTCGAATGGATTTTATCTAGATTTTATCAAGATTTGATAAAATTAAGGCTTGATTTTATCCATTCGGAAACTGAGTTGATAAAATTTTAGATTTTTTAATGCAAAAATTTAAGATTTTATCACCTCAGTTTCCAAATGGATAAAATTAAAGGCTTGATTTTATCAGATTTTGATAAAATTTATTCGAAAACTCACCCTTAATAAACTATACCGACTTCAAAAAATGAATGTTTTGGTGCTGTAAATACCCTGTCGTGAGTTACGAAGTTTCCCAAATGCTTTTGTACAAAGACAAAATAAGTATGTAGTTAATGAGTCACATATCCGAATGATTACCTTACACTATTGGAGGCAGTCAAGAAGATCCCATTACCTAATGCTCTCATACAGGGCTAATAATTTTGTTACATTTTTGTGTCACCTAGTGAAAAATTAAAAAGATCATTGGCTTCTAATAAAAAAATAGGTATAAAACTAAGTCAGAATTTCGAGCGTTAGAAATTTTACTGTAAGAATGTAATATTACTTCTTAAGTCCCGATGATTGCTAAATATGATTTGAGCAAAGAACGACTTACAAGTACACGATGGACCTCGAAGCATACTTGAAAAAGAGTTTCGTGATGTGTTTTGTTTTACACTGGTAATATAGTGAGCTGATTTCACCTATTATCAGTTAAGCCAATTCACTAGAAACATAAACATAGATAAATTTTAGTAAATACAAGATAGGGGGTTCAGCATCCTGGCCGTTATTTTTAGAGGCGCCGAGAATTACCAAAATACGCTGAAGTTGGACCTCCTAGGTTATTAAAAAAAATGCAAGTACAAGGCCAAAAGAAATGAAAAGTGATGGGCATATACGTCATCTAAACAATAGTGCTCTCATAACAATATTTTATATCCTACTATTACTTCGTTTTAAGCGGCAATTTAATTTTAAAAACCTGGTTGTACATTAAACAATGTAATGTAAATCCAAAAGACCCAGAAAACTAAAAGATTAAAATCTATTTTTCCACATCAATCCAAAACCTGCCCCCACTAATATATATTTTTTTCTTCAATCAGAGTCCCAACAATATCTTCACTAACTAGAAAATACACCCCTTTTTTTTGTACGGAGAAAAATAAATAAAGAATTGTCCTAAGGTTCATTATAATTTTTTGTAACATCTCTAGTTCACATCATATTTCCATAACACTTCTAATCCATTTTTTTGAATTTTCTAAGGTGTAAGGTTCACTCTCTATTTTTAATAGACAAATATACCCTCACATTGATTTTTAAACATAATACACCCTCGCCGGATATTCACCGAAAAAGTCACCGTGCGAAAAAAAGTCGTCGAAAAATTGGAGCTGGGGAAAAGTCATTTAAGCGCCCTTGATTGGTTGGAAAAGTCGTACGTAGTATATATCACGGAATCGAAGGTGGTTATCTGGTGATTCTAGATATAGGCTATCGACAGGAATAGATTGAAAAATGCAGCGGATAATAAATATCTTGGGGATAAACTACGTTTGGTGATGATTCGAAAATAAAGCGGGATTGTTGTAAGGATCAAATCAAAAGTCATTATTTATGAATAACTACATCTTGTGAATCTAGAATGTAGCATATAGTTATTCCAGATATGGGGACAGTTGTTATAGGAATCTGATTGGAAAAGTCGTCGGCACAAATAACCACATCTTGTAGATAACCACATTTTGTGAACCCAGATAACTACATTTGGTGATTTCAGATATGGGGGCAGTTGCCAATGATTGGAAAAACCCATCCAGCCCAATATACACATCTTGTGAACTCGAATAACCACATTTGTAAGATATAATATCCTGGTGATTCGGATATGGGGAGCTCTTTATATAGCGTCAGTTTAAAAAAAGTAAATTAGTGATATAGCATCTTGTGGCCACGAATAACCACATCTTGTGTGGCCGGGATAACCACGTCGGTGATTCAAATATGGGGCGGTTATTTATAAAGATCGATTAGAAAGAGTGTTTTGTACAGTAAGCTACATCTTGTGATCGGATATATAGGCGGGATTCTTTATAGGGATCGGATTGGAAAAAGCATCGGTACGGATATACGCATCTTTGTGGTAAAAACAATAAAACTTTATATAGATAACCACATATGGTGATTCTTGATCTGTGGTAAGTTGTTATAGGGTACACCCTAGGATTTTAGGGTAGGGTATTCGGGGATTTTTTTAGAGTTTTTCCCAAGATTTTTAGGGTAAGGATTATCCTGGAATTTTAGAGATGCCTGCAAAAGATCTTCGGGTATTATGAATGCCAAGAGCTTTTTAGGATAGAGTCTTACTTGGGATTTTTAGGGTACACTTGGGGGTCTTAGGGGATCTTAAAAAGTGAGGATTCTCAGAATTGTGAGTGCGTGTGAGTGGGATTTAGATGTGTTGGGATAATATTAGGTGGACTAGAAGTGTTAGAAAATAATTATAGTGGATCCAATATCAATTCTCCATAACAAATGACCAATCAGACCCCCTCCTAAAACAAATAGAAAATGAGAGAGCTTATCATTTGACTAAAAAAACTTTTTTATTTAACACACCCTTTTTTTGGAACAAAAAAAATATTCCCTCACTACTTGTTTTAAGAACAAACAAATGACCAATCAAAACCCCTTGGAAAATATGCAAGACGAGAGAGAGGGTTTGACCTAACCGCTATTATTATTATTATTTAAGCCTATTTTCATCTCATTTGAATTTTTGTTAGTGTTGCGTTAATTTTTTTTTTTAAGTTTATCTATTTTCACTTGTTCTATTAGTATTATTTTCTTTAACTTTAACTTTATATCATGGTATTTTTTAAAATATTCTTGAAGAATAAATACTTTAATAAAATGATATAAAATTAATAAAAATTTGGAAAACCAAACCAACCAAACAAAGTCTTATGTCCCAATCAATTGGGGTCGGCTACATGAATCTTTTTTTTCATTGAGCTCTATCAAGTACTGTCTGTTCACTTAGACATAGTAGACTCCAATATTTGTGCATTACCACATCTAATATCAATTTGAGTCTTCCCATCCCCGAAGCGTTGTTACCCAAAGTTATCCTATCCTCTCTCTTAACTATTGCATTCGTCGATCTACGATATACATGTCCAAACTACCTTAGTCTATTTTCCTTCAACTTCTCCTCTATAGGTACTACGCATAACATCTCGTGGACTATTTCATTTCTAATCATGTTTCGTCTAGTCTTGCCCCACATCCACCTTAACATTCTCATTTTCACTACACTTATCTTGTTTACCTGCTATTTCTTAATATGTCAGCATTCAGTCTCGTAAAGTATCGTTGGTCTCATAACGGTTATGTAGAATTTTTCCTTCAATTTTGTGGGTACTCTCTTGTCACATAGTACACCAGTAGCGCTTCTCCATTTAAGTTACCCCATTTAGATTTTATTGGTCACATCATCTGCAATTTCTCCATTCCTGACTAATAATATAGCCTAATCCTAAATGAGTATATCTATATTATAAAGGTCTAAATAAGAGAATAAATAGGTTTGAACTTAAGAGTTAGGAATTTGCTGCATGTTCAAAACTTTTGAGGTACCATCAACTTTTATAAAACTAGTCTGTATGAATTTTACCCAATTTTAATCGGTCTCCCTATCGGTGAATGCAAATAAAATTACACGTATATCCTTAGGGGGGCTCTTCTAGCAAATGGAGTAACATTTTTTTTCTAAAAACAAAGACAAATCATTTTCTCTTAATAAATAATATAAAAAAATTGTAAAAAGTTAATTTATTCTAAAAACACCCTTAGCTAGGGCTATCAAAAAAAACCTGCGAACCGTGAATCTGAACCAGACCGGATTGAACCGTAGGTTTTAGATTGGATCCGTGGATTAATGATCTGGACACGGATTGAAAAATTAGAAAACCGTGCGTCGCGGTTTGGTTCATGAATTTTCCTAAAAGAACCGTGAATAAACCAAACCGGATGTTGAGAATTTAATCAATAAAAAAAATCTATATATATAATATTGGAATAAAAATTGTAATTAAACATATTATTCTTAATTCCATACCCTAAATAGGTGAATGAGGTATAACTAAAAAGTAAAAGTGCAAACTATAATTAACAATTGTAAATTTGCTTGCACATATATTAGTTACTCTTGGACTCGGGATTGGTCATGGTGAAGACTTTTCTTTACTCACTTTATATTACGTTATTTTTACATTTTTTTACTACTGCTAGTGGTACTCCATTGAATGTGAATCTCTTTGAATCATTTTGAAGCAATGTTGTTAGTGACTTGATGTTATTTATTAAAACTTAAAAGCTACTGATGAATTTGTTCCAAAAGTTACATTCAGAATTTGAATGTAGAATATGTTTTTTATTTTTATTTTGTGGAATGTAATAACTCGTAGATAAATTGTGAACCGAACCGTGATTTTTTTTTTTTATTGTTTTGAAATCAGACCGTAGACTTTTGATTTGGACACGGATTGCATAACATTGGACTGTAGACTTTTGGTTCGGTCCTCGAATTCATACTAATCTGCACCAAACCGGACCGTTGACACCCCTACTTAGCAGTCTAAGCAAAACACCCCTTTTAGTTATAGAAAATTGTTACTCCATCCATCCCAATTTTATAATCCCATTTGGGGATTCTAATTTAATAAGAAGACATAATCATTCTACTTTTTTGAAAACATATTTTTTCTTATTTTACTGTTCAATCATTAAAACTTCTTTTTTTTTTATTACTTTTAACTTCAAAATATAAGCGTAAAAGAGGAAATTTCTTAACAATTACCCATTTAATTTTGAAGTGAGCAATATTTTTTGGACAATAAAAAGTGTCAACTGAAACTATAAAATTGGTATGAAAAAAGTACTACACTACAAATACAAATAAAGAAAGGGGGACAAACAGTGTTTTGGTTCTCCAGAGACGAAAAAGGCCAAAAAAGAAAACGAACGGTTTGCTACTCCAATTCCCCAATTCCCATTTTCGCCTCGCGAGAGAGAGAGAGAGAGAGAGGAGAGAAAACTGGGGGAGAGGAGAAATCTCAATCTACGTCCGAGCCCCTCTGTTCTTCTTCCATCGACTTGTGAAAAAAGCTCGAATCGAAATCAGAAACCAACATTTCCAATGCACTCATCGCCGATTCCGTATCCATGATCTTGAACCGCGATCGCTCGATGCAGTGATTCGATTCAATCATCGGTGCTTTTTTTTAGCCGTTGATTTTGTCGCATAGATGGACGGTGGTGCGGAACCAGAGGTCGCGGCGGCACCACCCCCGCCGCTCGAGTGGAAATTCTCTCAGGTCTTCGGTGAACGAACGGCTGGTGAAGAAGTTCAAGAAGGTACTCACTAGTTTAGTATATGACTGTTATCGGTTTTGTTTTATTCGGATCCACATAATTTAGAAGAAATTAGCTCGAAATTAGGGCTCGTTGTGTGTTTCTGATCTGTTTTGGATCGCTGATTGTTGAGGTTTTTTTTTTTTATTAATTGATGATCGGGCGAAGTAGTTAGATTTGATTATGTGGTAATTTGGTAAAGCAATTGAGAGACGGACAGTGTGAAAGTGGACTGGATGGTGATACTGTTTAGTTGAGGCTTTGCTCGGGCTTCAATTGGCCCCCACTAGCGTGATGCGTCTCAATATTAGTGTGCTTAAGCTGGCCCGAACACTTGATTTATCAGAAAAAGGATTATGTGCTTTTTGTCATAGCATAATTAATCCTATTGAGCTTCGAAGATTCTTAAGGCTCAGTTTTTCAAAAGATTTTAGCACCTAGATTCTAAAATCACGATACTTCAAATCAAAATATGAAGTGGTTCCGTATATCGTTTTTCGATTTTTTTTGCACCAAACTAAAGTACACAAGGACTACTTTAATTTGGTGCGGAAAAAAAATCGAAAAACGATACACGGAACTACTCATTTTTTTATTTGAAATATCATGATTTTAGCACCTGGGTGCTAAAATCTTTTGGAAAACTGGTAGGTCTTCAAGTAGATCGCTCTATAACTATTGATTCATTGACTTTCTTGTTAAATGCAATGCTTCAAGTTTGCAGTCTACTATGGTTTTTACATTTGCTGTACTGGTACTCTGGTAGCTACCAACCCGACATGGGTGATCAAACTCCATCAGCTAGAGAGAGAGAGAGAGAGAGATTCAACATTCGACTTTTGGCCTTGCATTCTGCCTTTCCTTGTTTATCCATTCATCTACCGTCATTTACTTCTAAAGGGGTACTGATGGGTTGATGGAACAAGTATTTGTCATTAGGCTTGTTTCACGAAGTAATGGGTTGCTTAAAGATGACTGACCAATCTTAACACTGTTAATTATACCAAGCTTCTTTTTGGCTGTTTTCCTAGTCATTTTTTGTGGTTATGGCGAAATTTGGATGCTATGCTCAAAGTGACTAGGAAGAGAGAGGCGAATGATTGGGATCATAATTGCGGTAACGAGATAGTGATTTTTCCCATAAGAAAATAATTAAGTGATTGAAATTCATCTTAGGCGGGTTGGTTAGGGTGTAATTCTGTGAGACTTTGGAGATAAGAGGGTCATGCTGCAATGCATTCTACATTTGTCTTAATCTATCATTTTTAGGTAGAAGTTTTTAAGGTGGGTAAGTTTAATCTTAAATAGAGATGGTGAATGCTAGAGTTTGAGTTTCACTGCAAAATAATATGATTCGAACAGGGATACATAGGCATGAATACAAACACAAATGTCGGTTCTGGAGGCGGCACTCTGTATTGTGTATTGTCTGTAATAAATAAAAATACCCTTTTATACTGTTGAGTACATTCTTTCTTGAGATTGAGGTGTGAACATCAGAACGTAGTGTAGTGATGCAGATTTTATTTTCGTACTTTTTATTTTGACTCGACATTACTATTCATCTATTCCATGTTAGCTTCCCATCAGTTACTTTATATGTTCCCTAATCTACTAAATCATTAGGCCTTCTAAATAAGTGCTCCTTGCACCTGCTCCTGAACTCATGTAACCATGTTCCACCCGATCCCTTTTTGTGATCCTAGGCTGATACACCAGGTGTGCAGGAACAAAAAGCGATTATGTTGTGTCCAGATCTTTGACACAATGCAGACAACTAGCTGGACATTAAAGATATTGTAGTGAATGCATGTCTACTTGATCAAATGTGCTAAAAGCACACACAACTATTCACTGGAGCCCTTTTTTGTTTTCTTAGCTACTTTATAGCCCTGTTTTCAAGTTCTATAAGTACTAATGTATGTCTCTGGGTAAGTGTGAGATAAAAAAGCATGAAGGGGATGCTAAAGTAACAAGCACGTATAAGAAACTAAAGATCATACAGAAGGTTCGTAAAATAAAGATAGAGATGATTAGACGAAACTGTCAGGAAAATGCACGATTTTCTTAATTTGAAAGAGATATTGGAAAATGCCCATCGTGCTACCTGTGAAGGAATTCCACAAAATGGACAATAGAATCAAGGCTAGGGGCCACTAACTCTATTATACTGCTACCCGCAATGAAGAAAAATCGATTCTTCCAGCCAGGACATGGACGACTCCTCATTGTGAAAAGCATTTCTAATACTCCCTCCCTCTCTCTCTCTCTGTCTCTCTCTGTCTCTCTCTCTCTCTCTCTCTCTCTCTCTCTCTCTCTCTCTCTTGCCATTTTTCAAATAAAAAATAAAGTATTTCCGTGTATAATTTTTTCTCACTGAATTAAAGTACTCATGCGGAAAAATTCAGTGCAAAAAAATTATACACGGAAGTACTTCATTTTTTGATTTGAAAAATGACACAACTTTTTGTAATGAACTATTATTTTTGGAATGGAGGGAGTACTTTCCATCCAAACCATCCACATATGGCACAGCAGAGTTTGTAACCAAGCTTTCCTTCTTTGCCTCTCTATCATCGCACCCCTCAAACTCCTATCACCTCACTCTGGCCACATCGCCGTCAAGCACTCAATAAATCACAAACACAATGAAAATCAAATTCCAAAAAAGCCTTGGCAAAAACTCTCCATAATTTTTTCCCATACACCAGCAGTTGAACCGAGAAATCTTCTCTGAAGCTGAAGTTTTTGATTGTTAGAATCTTCTTTGAGTAGCCGCTCAGACAGAAAAGGTCACCTATCATTGGCAGCCAGGTGACCCCTCCTTCCATACTTCCTGCAAAGGGAACCATCCTCCCTCTCAAGATATGAAAGAGAGAAGACAATGTCAAACTCAAAAGTACCAATACATTTTTCTTCCAATAATGCTATCCTTCTCACTGCAAAACTTGTAACCCTATAGAACAAAGCCAACTAGCCAAGCAACTGAGCTAGCTTCCAATCTTGCATTGGCTTACCGAGCCTAATATCCCTAACTACCCCCTTGGTGCAACTCCAAATACTCTGCCACGTCCTTCTCCAGGTTCACAGTAAGACAAAATAGAGTTGGAAAAGTTCTTTATAGCGTCTCATCATCACACCGCAGATGCCTTCAAAGCAAGACCCTCGTACATACACACAGAGCGCAGACATATTCTCTCTCTCTCTCTCTCTCTCTCTCTCTCTCTCTCCCCATGTGTGTGTGAGATAATGGAACTTCCTTAAAGCTTGGTCGATTTTGCAAGTTCAACATAATAGCTTAACCAACCTTTCTCACTGACCTAGCAGGCTCTTGTGGGGTTTCTAATCTGTTTGCATTTTGATTATGTGTTTCTTTTGCAGTTGATATCATTTCAGCTATTGAGTTTGATAGAACTGGTGACCACCTTGCTACTGGTGATCGTGGGGGCCGAGTAGTATTATTTGAGAGAACTGACAGCAAAGATGTATGTTTGTTCTGCTCTTTCGAATTTTATCTATTGAACAGCCTTTTGTAGTAGTTAATGTTACTTGATTATTGTGGTATTATGTACTATTTCGCTATGTGGTGTAGCATGGAGGAAGCCGCAGAGATCTAGAAAGGATGGACTATGCATTGAGTAGACATCCTGAATTCCGTTATAAAACCGAGTTTCAAAGCCATGAACCTGAGGTATTCATTTTCTAATGATTTTGTTTTGTTTTTTGATCTGGCTTGTTCTAGTTTGACCTCTGTTTGTGTCTTTCTGTGTCCAGTTTGATTATCTTAAGAGCTTAGAGATTGAGGAGAAAATCAATAAGATAAGATGGTGCCAAACAGCAAATGGAGCCCTGTTTCTTCTTTCTACTAATGACAAAACTATTAAGTATTGGAAGGTGAGGAATTTGAATTGTTTCGTAGTTTTCAATTATTCTTTTATTTGATCTGCTAGTCGCGAAACTATTAAATTTGGTCTTAATCTATGTCTTGGGAAGTATGTTGCTGCCAACACTACCTCCTAGTTTTGTATAACAGTCTATATCTAGTTTAGGCAATGTGACACGACTTGGTAAATGCTGTTAAATATGTTTTACACACTTGAGACTTGTTAGATCACAAATATGCCAAGATGTGCATCGGAGACAGTCGTCTACATCTTGGATGGTTTGTCTCACACTTAAGTGGCTTATTTCAGTATTTGCTATTTACTTGATTCTTTGCTCTCATTTGTTATGCTTGATTTCAATAGGTGCAAGAAAAGAAGGTCAAGAAAATTTCTGAAATGAACATTGATCCATCCAAAGCTGTTGGAAATGGTGGTGTTCCGAGTTCAAGTGTCTCCTCTAGCTCTCGATTGCATCTTGCAAATGGAGGCTACCCAGAGAAATCTTGCAATGACTTCCCATTTCCTCCAGGGGGCATTCCATCATTACGTTTACCTGTGGTAGTTGTACTCTGCCTAAGCTATTAATTTTCCTGTTGTAGCACCAGGCATGCAAATCAACATTGCATAAACCCCAGCAGTATCTCCTGTAATGCCATTTTGATGTGGCCCAAATACACTACTTGATTAAACAATCCTAAATTATTAGCTGGACATGGTCTGGAATGTGCACATTGGAATTCTGGGAAGGCTCACTAATAATTTGAAACAAATGAAAGTAAACTACAAAAAAAAGGAAGTGACGAGAGTCAGTGAGTTCCACCTGTTATGCCTAGCCTTGACATTATGAAAGAATGAGATTTGAAGTGCAATGCACGAGAGAGGCCTGTAGTTTGCAGAATTCAAGGCATAACCTTTTACTCCCTCCGTCTCCAAATTTTGGACCCTTTTCGGGAATCCAACTATTTTGGGGAACATCATAATTACTCTCTAAAATCTACAGATTTCCAAAATTACCCTTTAACATTGCAATTTTGAAGTTAGCAAGCAAAAAAAAGAAAAAAGAACAAGCACTGTGTTTGGTTGGAAGTATTGAGGAAAATTTGTGAGAAATATTTTTGAGTGGAACTCTAAGCTGTAGGAGTTTTGGCAGTGAAAGTCATTCTGGAAGTTTTGGCTCTAGAAGTAGTGAAAGGCTAAAAGCCACGTGCAATATTGTTTTGGCTCAAAAAATTGAATTGTCTGCCACATTTGCCCTTATCAACAAGAGAATCCAAATTCCAAACCAGTTACAATTCCTCTGTATTATGAAGAAGGCCAAAACTGGAAATTTACTGATTTTCTCTGTGATTGATCAAAACGGACAACCATTTTGGGACAGCCAAAAATGGAAAATTGGATCAATATTTCGAGACGGAGGGAGTATTTGACTATCTTAGACCTAAGTTACACGAAGCGGGAGCAGGGACAGGGGCGAGAGGGCAGGGGTATGTAGAAGCTCCCTAGGTTGGGAGCAGCGCGGTAATGCTTGATGAATAAATTTATACATATTTATATGTATTGTACATAAGTTTTATAGTTGCAAAAGGAGTATCCATGCAGACATTACATATAAACATGAGTGAGAAATGACATCCCAATAGAATTTTTTTAGCCAAATATATGTACTAAATACGTAGATTAGTAGTAGAATACAAGACAAGGAAAAGAAATTTCTCAAGACGAGGAAGAGAGAGTCCTAAATTTCTCTTACTTATTTTTTCTTTTATTTTTTTCGTCCTTGCATATATCGAAAAAGAGAAGTGAGAACTTTGTCCTTAAGATTAGTGTGGAAGCTCCCATCCTATTTAGGAGTGGGTTCCCGTTTGGATGGGAGCGAGCTCCCGTCGAGGCCCCGCCTCGGGGTGCGGATTCGAGTTCCCGTCTTGGGAGCACACCCATTTTAGTAGCATCTTGCAACTAAGTCTAAGACTTCCAAAATTTCGTTGCTTTAGTTTTCACTCACTTATGTATCTCTTCTGGAAATCAATGCAAAATCAATTTAAGGGATTATCTTTCCCAGTCTAAGTAATTATCATACAGATATCAGTATGCATGTTATGAAACAAAAGCATGGTTATGTTTGGAACATGGGTACACTGATGAAGTCAGTTATTAATTTGTTTCCTTCATTGCTTTTGCAGGTAACCAGTCACGAGACCAGCCTTCTGGCCAGATGTAGAAGGGTTTACGCTCACGCACATGACTATCATATCAATTCTATTTCAAATAACAGGTGGAGATCTGCCTTTCTTAACTTCAAATGCACTTTGAATTTTTCATTTTTACCTTTATTCTTCCATATATTTGTCATTGCTTATCATCTCATCAGGCTGGAGTTGCTAGACTATAAAAATAATATACTAAAGTCATTATTCTTCTTTCATTTTGTCAACTAAAAAACATTTTAAATGATGAATCCTCTGGCTGGAGATAGAATAAGTGGGAGAGGATAATTAAGTCTGACATGGAGTCATGGACTATTGAACAAGAGGATATAGATAGCATAATCTTACCTGCATCATAGTTATCGAAATTGTGCTAGTCGCGATTCGAATCGTATGATTCAGTCTGATTCAAGGGGTTTTCGATACGAACTGATCCTATGAATCACAGGTTCGTACACTGAATCACTGAATTGTGACTTGAATTGGAGAATTGAAAGGCAAATAGTAAGAATTGTATGATTTAGTTCAATTTTAAACCCATGTCTTGCATGTGGGCCAAAATGAAATAAATTGATAAACTGCGGGGTTTTCTTTAATTTTTCTGGCATATAAAGGGTCAACTCTATTTTCAGAAGCTTACATAGCACTTTTCGAAAGATTGTAATGGGAAAAAGTTAGGGTTTTGCACCTATTGGGAAGACCATGACCCACATCCCCTGCTACAAAAGCAAGTATCTTGCCTATTTAGACCACTTGATCATCTATTTATCTTCTTAAACGTTACTTTTATTGATTCCAACTTGAAATCTACATTTTTTATGCATTTTAAAATAATTGACCGAATTGGAGCGATTTACGATTTGATTTGATTAGCAATTCGCAACTGGACCATTTCGTTTCTCTCTCTGATTCACGATTCAACAACTATGACCTGCATAGTACATCTCTTTATACGCAGATCCATTGAATTTATGCAGATCTCAGTTCAGCTGAACGTTATTCACTGCTGAACTAGTAAATGTTTACTACTATTAAAGAAGGTTGAAATAAGACAACCCATTCTCCAAGCACTTCCGAAACGGAGGGCCTTTAATACAATTCAAAGAATAAATGCTGAATTTGTTGTTTAGGAATCTCAAATTGATAATTAGATATGTTGAATCAATCTTCTATCTGGAAGGGAAAAAGACACAAGTTTACTTGCCATATATTCTATTAAAGTTTGCTGGCTGAACTGCTCCAATGAAGCTCGCTCTATGATTTGGCTGGTGTAAATTGCCCTCCTGATCATTAAGTTCATCCTATCCATATGCACGTGTTTGGCTTCAGCTATAATTTCAAATTGGTTTTTCATAGTTAGATGTTTATTGTGCAACGCCAATGCTCTGGATGTTGAATGAAAGAAGCTTGGTAATGTGCACATAAATCAAAATGATTCTTGGGTCTGCCCTCTCTGATGCCTTTTGGCTTTGATTTGAGGGCATGATTCCGTAGCAAACTCGACGTTACAAGGGGAACACTGTTTCAGTGGTATTCTGTGAGCAACCACTTTGTGCATTTATTGCCAAAGGTTAGGTCTGTCTCAAAACCATCTGTTTCAGTGGTATTCTGGGAGCAGCCACTTTGTGCATTTATTGCCAAAGGTTAGGTCTGTCTCCTATCCATCCCCCGCCCATACTCTCAATTATTAGGGACTAAATGGGTTATGTTATTGTTGTATTGTTGTATAGTTAGATGTTTGATTTTTTACCGTCCAAATTATTGATGCATGATTGTGTATAATTTTGCTGATTCCTCTTGCCATTTGGAATCTGGAACCACAGTAGATGGAGGCCTTGTCTTGGGGACATTGTTTCTGGAGTATAATGGTTGTGTTCGATTGCACAGTTTTGTTTAGTTTTGTTTAGTTTTGATAATGTAAGAAAGTGTAATAAGTGGAGAGAGATAGAAAGAAAAGTGAAAAAAGTGATGATGTAATCAAAACTGAAACAGTACCAAAACTTCCCCAAAACCCCCAAACGAACACAGCCAATATGACATAAGCATTTATGTTCTTTTTATTTCTCTTTTGGGAAGGGGAGCATCATTTTTGCTTTTTGTACATTTAGGTGCGGTTAAATTTGATATTTCATCATTTGAAACTGCTAGGGTATAACTTTGTTTTGGCACTTTGTCTACTTATAAACTTTATGTTCTTTCTTTATTGATTCTCTCTCTCATGTTCCAGTGATGGAGAAACATTCATATCTGCTGATGATCTACGAATAAATCTTTGGAACTTGGAAATTAGCAATCAAAGTTTCAATATTGTTGATGTGAAGCCTGCAAACATGGAGGATCTAACTGGTATGGTCCTTAGCATGTATATTAGAGTTTTGAAATCAAATTTGATGTCTTCCATTGCTTTGTCATTTTTCTGTGCATGGTTTTCATATAGGAGTTCCTTCAAATTCTGATTTTATAAGGTAGATTACATTGTAGATTTTGTTTGTTCCAAAGCATACCACTAGTCTCATTCTTCTTTCTTGACATATTTTTCCTCCCTTTCATGCTATTCTGTTTGATGTTTGTCATGTTGTCAACTGTCTAGGATGTTCAAGGAACATAGAAAATGGAGTCAATTGGATTTTTAACATGACTCAATTGACTGGCCACTAGTCCCTTGGGAAATATTAACCAGTCGAAAAAATGACCTTAATTGTAGCTCCTTGTATAATTGCAGGGTTGCATTTCCTGAACTGCCCTAAAGACTTGCTTTATGCAGCAAAATAGGGCTTTATATTTAAACCTATTTGTTTCATCACACTACACATTCATGCCTTGAAGTTTAATGCATATGACTTGTTGCAGAGGTGGTAACATCAGCTGAATTTCATCCTACCCACTGTAACATGTTGGCTTATAGTAGTTCAAAAGGCTCAATTCGACTTATTGATTTGCGGCAATCAGCTTTATGTGATACACATTCCAAATTGTAAGTTCCCTTGCAGTTTCTGTTGTCCTTTGCTCACTCCCTTAATGAGCTGATTTGGAAAATAATAGCAAAGCTGAAAGCATATCTAGGAGTTACTGCTTTTATAGAACTTTTGAAGCTCCCTGTTTGAAAAATATATGAAATGGGGCAAAAGAAGCATTGTTTTCAGTTTCCTAATACCTTTTCCATCTGAATATCTGATGAACTTTTGAATCCCCTGACTACGAGCATATGATGATATTCTTTGGATTACAGGTTTGAGGAACAAGAGGCACCCGGTTCAAGGTCTTTTTTCACAGAAATAATTGCATCAATTTCAGATATTAAATTTGGAAGGGAAGGAAGATACATACTTAGTCGTGATTACATGACTCTTAAGGTTCGGATTTTTGTTGCTAATGACACGAACTTTGTGCTTGGTACAAACCTTTTGTTATTCAATCATGTGTGTCTGTACATACGCCATAGTGCAGATCTTTTTGGCATGCCTGGTAACACTTTAACGGGGCCTTCAATTTACGCAAACAATATGCTTCTGTGTCTGTTCCAAATGTTGAAAAAAATGAATCATCGAGGCTTCAGATGATATTGTTGCATGGAAATGCGAGTGAAGCAAGAGGTTTTGAAAAATGGCACTTCAATTTCTGTTGGTTGCCCATTTGATATGTGAGACATAGCTAGGGGTATGGGAAATGCATCTGGCATGTTTCTTTAGACACTTCTCAGATTGCGAACGTTCTCTTTGTTTACCAGTATCTTTTTGTTGTTCTCGTTTTGTTTTTCTTTTGTTTGCATGTCATTTGAAAATGATTGGATGTATTCATACATGGGAATCTGTTTGAACTGGGAAATGGTTTATCCTTTCTACACTGAATATCGGGTTCCCAGAAGCAGTAAATTTTTGGGAAGCATGATGGAATCTTTTATGCTGAAATGGAAGGAACTGAACAATTGATGCATGCAAACTAGTTAGGGGTCGCTTCGAGACGAAAACCTATTTGGAGGGGAAATTGACACCAATTTGAATGGCATTAGTCCATGCAGAGCCATTTTTAGAAGTGAACCCTTGGCACTTTTTAATTTCCTTTCTACTTGGTTTCAGTTGTGGGATATTAATATGGATTCGGGTCCAGTGTCAACTTTCCAGGTTCATGAATATCTCAGACCTAAGGTAACTACTCCTTGTTCCTACTGTCTGTTTGTGATTAACTTTTTGCTTCTTTGTTATGTTTCTAAGATGAGTGTAATTGTTTCTGTCCAGCTATGTGATCTATACGAAAATGATTCCATCTTTGATAAATTCGAGTGTTGCTTGAGTGGTGATGGGCAGCGCATGGCGACAGGTTCTTACAGGTCAGTCTGCATTTTGCTGTTTTCAGTTACCCCCTTTGCTGTTGTTTGTTCTCACTTGTATCTAATGTCAAAATTCATGTGATTCCAGCAATCTGTTTCGTGTTTTTGGCTGTGCCGACGGAAGTACTGAAACGACGACTTTGGAAGCCAGCAAAAACCCGATGAGGTATGTCAAGATGTTAACTAGTACTTCGTTTGTTTGGGTAGAAATGAGAAAAACAATTTCTGCAAAAAATATCGTGGAGAACAATTTTCTTTTGTTTGGTTGCGACCCAGAAAATGATTGTAGTAGGGGCTATGGTGCTGGGTGGCCGGAACTAGTTTTGTCATGATTGAATGAAAGTGTTAGTTTGGAAGTAGGGTTGATCTGGAAAATTCTTCTGCCTTTAAAAGTGAAAAGCTGTTTCCACTAAAATCAACTCCTTTCCTGTTGTACACGGAAAATATTTTCTGTTGGCTTTTGTTTCCGTCTCACCAAACATAAAAAATTACACAAAAATATTTTATGGGGATCATTTTCGGCGAAGCACACACAGCATAGTTCTAACTTCGCTTTCTGGCAGTCATAACTTAAAAACTTTGCTATGCCCCTTTAGGAGACAAGTTCCCACCCCTTCAAGGCCTTCCAGATCTCTTGGCAGTATAACTCGCGTTGTGAGAAGAGGTCAGCTCTCTCTCTCTCTCTCTCTCTCTCTCTCTCTCTCTCTCTCTCTGTGTGTGTGTGTGTGTGGGTGTTGGTGTATTTTCACGCTTGGAAGTTGGGGCATCTATTTCATTCTCATATATGGTGGAGGAATTGTTGTAACAGGAGGTGAAAGCCCTGGGGTCGATGCAAATGGAAATTCTTTTGACTTCACAACAAAGTTGCTCCACCTAGCATGGCACCCAACTGAAAACTCAATTGCTTGTGCTGCTGCAAACAGCCTGTACATGTATTATGCATGAAGATGATGAATCGATTTTTGCTGGTTTAAACTTTTCTGGGTTGCTATTGGAGAAAGCACTCTTCCCTTCTGCGCCCACACCGGCAACATGAGAGGCTCCAGAAAGATTTCTCACATTTCCAGTGGCTCATATATATCGAGGTTTCAATGGGGCCACTTCTGCATAATCCAAGACGATGCAACTCATCTTTATTACCGGCCAAGCAGATATCTTTCATCCGGTTTCTGATTCCCCCCGATTTCTTTATTTTTAGCCACCCTTTCTTCTCAAAGGAAAGATGCGAATCTGTTTTCTATTTTGTTGGGTTGAAATCAGGAAAATGTGATTGTAGCTCTCCTACAACAGAATGTCCATTACTGCCCCCTAGTTTTAAGATAAATGTAGTTTTCGCCCCCTTTTTTTCTGGAAATTTTTGCAAGCTGCCGAAAACATGCAGTGAATCAAGCTTATATTAATTCGTCTGGGGTAACGGGTTAAATTCTTTTTTAGGACAATTACTGTAGCTTTGTTATAGTCAATCAAGTACTTTTGTAACAATGGTGCAATGGGCTTTGGCTTCGATTTTTTTTCCCCCCATTTTGCATGCATGTTACAAAATTGAACCTTATCTTTTTTAGCTTTATGTATAAGGTCAGCCAGCCTTGGAATTTCCAATTGTGATTGCAAACGTTACTCATTGCTTGGGTTTTTAGACGACTGTCGCTGCTTTTTTTGCTTTTGTTATCTATATGCAACAGGTTATATAGCGATCTTTTTGTAATAGTTGCACACGGTAGGCGTGTTTTCTTGTACTCTCACTTTCACTGGATCCCATGGATCATGGAACATTACTCTCTTCCTCCTCCCCTCCCCCCCTTCCTCTTCTATGGTTGTGTGGTGGTTGAGACTCTCGTCCTCAAGAGAGATGTTCTCCCACTATCCCATCATTTTCACACAGCGGCGACCCAAATCTGATTCAGATCTGTGTTATTTGGCCCTTCGCTCCGATTAGCCTTGGCAACGGATCTGTGAGGAGTCCAACATTTTGGCATGATTTTTTTTTTATATATCATGTGTTTGTTGTAAGGTTTTGGGTTCATAGTACTTTGTAATGTTTGGTTATGAATATATATTTCCGTTGCGAAAAATACTATTTCAAGTATCCCAATGCTATTTAATCACTGATCAAGTGAGCAATACTCATTCACCTGAAACGTTATGAACAGAATCGAAGAATGGTGCACTTGGAGTAAGCAGGGCCACGGTGAAACGTGTCGCAATTTAATTTAATTTTTATACTCGATATGCACAAAACGACGAGAGTGGTCCCTTTGATTCCCTTTGCAAATTCATACTCCATTTCAAACGTATCTCCAGAATAAGAGGCGAACATGGTGTCATGTTCTCCAACTAAGAGAGGAGCATCATTCATCAAACTGGCTTCCGGTTAACAAAACCGCAGGTAGCAACTGCTTGATTCCTTACGGCGCTAACTCTAAGCATGATGACTCTAAGCATGATGATTGTGCATTACAAAGAGAGAATCCAGGCAACGAGATGATAGACCCATCAATAGGAACTGATTGTAAGTTTCTATTGTTTTGATAGTAAAACTAAATGAACTATGTGCTAAAGGTCAACAAACACGTATTTCAACATAAGAGTACAACAAATTCATTGTCTATAATCAAATTATCAAACTGTATTTAGACTCGGTAATTGATCAAGCATGAACTAATGTTCTGTGAGCCAATCGGGTGTTCCAAATAAAAAATACAGAAAACAAAGAAGTTACATTGGAACAAGACGAGCCTTGTACATGCACATGTAAGCCATATGCCAATCACCTGAAACAAAATAAATCCATTACACAAAACAAAGATACTTTATACAATACTGCAAACATTAAGACCTTTCACGTAGTCTATGCTCTTCTGGAATTGAATTGCAGTGACGGAACAGTTATACCCCAATTTGTTGATGGAACTACAAGAAAAACCTCTTTTCTATTTTAATTTTGATGATTTCTGTTTCAAATAACAGATTTCATAAATCAGAAACAAAAAAATATGCACATCCTTTCTTTGTAGGAAAAATTCTTGCTCGTGAAACATGTGTTTTTAGATGTTCTACAGATCTAGTAATCAACACTCTGAATTGTCTCTGGGAAATGCTTACCTCCTCCCGAAAGTTTGGTTATGTCCTCCTCCCGCTGTGGGATTGGGTTATCATCATCAAATTGTATCCATTTCCCTATGACATAGAAAAACAAAATCATGAATTGGTAATTACATCGAACACTTGACAAAGGTGCATATGGTTTCTTCTAGGTGAACTGACCACTTTCTTGCTTGACCCAAGCAACATAATGCCCCGAATCAGCACTTCTACCCTTGTGAGTCAGCACAGCAACCAGGTCATATATTCCAGTCAAGTGCATCTCCTTTTCAGGCTGAACGCCTGAGAAGCAACCAATCAGTCACTCTGAATAAGTTACATTCTATAATCGTAGTATTCCCACTTAGCCCTTCATCTTGCTTGCAGTGAAGCAGTCATGGAAGGGCTTGTGGAATTGGTGAGTATTGACACAAGTTTTTAACCAAACTTCACTCATTCGGACGGCCTCCTAAAAAAAATTACAGGAGGCAGTTTGGTCACTAAAATGCTTTAACAACAAGAAGTTACAAGGAGACACACAACATAGAAAACCTAAATTGTAGCAGAGATTATACCCAGCAGCCTGTTTTCTAGAGTGAAGGGAGTTGGGTTTTGTGAGAAATGAGGATTAGTATTGGCATTAAGTCCCTCGCGTTCATAGATCCAACACCACAGCAAGTTGGTGGGGAATTCCGGTTAAATACTCGGGGTATTAGGGTTATTCATTGATGTAAACCCTAGCACATTAAATATGGCTATTCCATCAGCAGATAATGTACTTTCCCTAATTCAAGAAAAATGAGAAAACGTTGTGAGCTGTGGACACAGAGCCATAGGCATTCTTGTTGAACAATGCATATCTGTACATGATAAACAGGGGCCAACTACATAATGGCCCAGAACCACAGAAGCTAAAGCAAAACCACCATGACTCTAGCAGAAACAAAAAACAAGATTCCATCAATTTAAACTCAATCGGCATTAAACAAGCTTGTTACCTTCTTGTGAGATAGCGTTGGATGATTCTCCACTTCCATTTGATGATCCCTGCATTAACCAAAGAAACAATATAATATGATGGATAACCCCCATTCTTTGTTTATATTTATAGCCTTATAGATATCATTTAGGTACCTCTGCATCTTTCATCTTTACATCCTTGTCCACTGAACCAGTACTCTTCTCATTGGTTTTCAAACCAAACTTTTTACCTTCCTCGTCTCTTAAAATCTAACAGTTGCACATAGAGAATAAAATAACCAGCAATAAAACAACAAAACTATGTCCTATGAGAAAAGGCGACAACTTCAAGTCTTCATCAGGGTAAACGGAAAAAAGTACATACCTTGCGAGGAGCTTCAAGTTTCTTACGAAGATCATCTGAACACAGATCATAAACATCCAACTCCACTGGATAATCAACTTTCTGCACAAAAAAAAAGAGAGGTGATGTTTCATAAAAAAAATTCTATTGATACAATAAAAGGGGATTCGCCTGAGTTGCTGAACTTCGGATTGATGGGCCACCCAAGCATTTCAGCTTTTACCCAGCATTGCTCTCTAGGAGTCTAGGTAGGTGGCTTTGGTCATCTAGGAGCTTAATACCATCTTCAGCATCTAATGCCCAACCACTGCAACTAGAGTTTGAGTGCAGATAATCTATCTTAAGCACAGAAATGAGGAAACTAAAGTTACCCGCAAAATCTTGGCCTTCTGATTCGATTCCCTCTTCCAGAAAAATCGCACAAACTGAATGGTCAAGTACCTATTCATTTAAACACAAGAAGAATGTCAAGTAACAAAATGGCTATGAAAATTTATTCCATTAAGACAATGGGCAATATAGAACCACAACCCACAATTAGAAAGCACCAGACACACACAGATTCCAGGCACATCAAGTAAGCCATTATAACATAATAGGCAGATACTATATTTGCACAACATGGTTGTAAACCTAATGAGCATGGCTTGCAAGACTACAATGGGAATAAGTAAATCAACAATTTACCTTGGCAAACCATTGATACACGAATCTTTAAGGTAAATAGCACTCCGGCCCAAAGAAGGAGATGCCTTTTCTAATTCTGATTTCAGGCCCTGCATGGAATAAATATGCACAATAAGTATTAGTCAACTGGGTCTGGTATTACATGACTGAAGGCCAGATTTTCATCCACAAAAAAATCATTAGATGATGTTGACAATGTACATCGGGAGACAATGTTTTACACCCAATGGATACTGTACTGTCAGGAGCACAATACCTAAAATAGTCATGATTCATGAGGTTCTACGTGTTTCTCTTATTTAGTCAAATGGAGAGTTTGAAATATTGGAGATTCCTTCTGAAGAAGAAAGGGAAGAGGAATGTGGGAAAACCGTCAGAGGAACTGATGACATTATTAGGTCTGATTCTTTTATTTCCCAGTAATGATAGGCCTAAAACAATTAAAGTTCCTTATGCACATAAATCAAACATTTTAGCACTCTCTTTTCTAGAGTTGCTTTCACATCATCATCCAGTTAATTTTTTCAAATATATGTAGGGAAAATTTTGTTGCCAAACTTAGAGCAAGGTATGCAGCAGACTCAGCAGATCTAATCAAATCTTAAACAACAAAAATACCAACGGTTTACAGAAAAAGATAACTAATATCAGCTGCCAATAGCACTTACATGCTTTAGCCCCTCGTGCAAATGGTTCACCTCATGCGATATGTGGCACTTTAGTGCATAAACTGATTCCGTCTCTGAGCTTTCCTCTCCACTTTCTTGGCAGTGCACCCTAGACTCACCACAGCACCAAGAAATAAAAATCCAAAAGAAACAGCAAACGTAAAAATAGAAAACCAGATAGATCTAAAAAGCAGTTGTTGTACCATAAAGATAAAATCCACCTATTCTATATTGACTCTTCTAAATTCATAAGTACTCATTCTGATAGGTTAGGTCATGGAAATTGCAAGTAATAATTCCAGTGTTCAGTACATGTACGTAATAAGACCACAAATACGGGAGTGAATTTCTGGACGCCACATCATAATGCAATTTACTTATAAAAGAAAAGAAAAGAATGTCTAACCATATGAAAGTTTTGTGTCCCCGTGTCATTAGACATGGAAAATTGCTGAATTTGGCACTTAAATATAAACCCACACCCGAAACCAGTAACTAGTCCATCTAGCTGAAAACCAGGAAAGCAAATATCTAGATTGCAATACAACCCCGCAAGACCACATGTTTGCTCTCCAACCAAAATGAAAAACAAAACGATATGATTTAACTCTCTCTAAGCAGAAGCCATAGTCAACAGATTGTAAGATATAGGATGCAACTCCCTAATTTTTAAGCAGATAACCCTTCTGGACTTATGTAAGTAGGGCGATCAACCCATGTTCCTCTGAGACAAAATACATGTTTTCTTTCCCCTACCTATGCAAATTAATGAAGGCAAGGCCGCTAGAAATCTCACTATGTCATTCAACGGCCGTAACTCATCCAAGAGATGAGTAATAATTGTAGGAAAAGAGTCTAGACCCCCAGAGCAAAACAGAAATGGTTACTTTAAGAGACATGGATATCTCTTCTGACAGATCAGAAATTCAATATTATCTGGACAAAAATATTAAAAATATTTTCACTCAAGCTCCTCTTTGGGTGTTGAATTAAGATCGTCTGTACAAAAATTAAGCCATTATTGAGACATGCGACTCTCAAATTTTCCTCCCATAAGTCAAGTTAGTCTATATTAAGTTCAAGACTGTGTTGCAACTTGGGACTCTCGAATGTTTCTTCCCACAACTCGTCCATAAAACACACAGAATAGAATATTGCAAGATACATAAACTGATAAAAGCATAGAAAGATGAAAAATCTATTGCTCTGGCACATGATTCCCATTAGCAACTAAGTCAAGGAAAAACCAATAGTATGAGCCCTCACCAAGTATATGAAGGTAAAAACAAGATAAACCGTCACTACCCAAAATCAAAACAAAAACACAAACTACATGCAATAAATCCTCACAAAGAGGCATGAAATTAAAAAACTGGAACTCCACAATAACAGCTTACATCTCACCACTGTAGGCACATGGTTCTAAAAACCAACCCATAGTAGACAATACCTGCTAACAAGTTCAATGCCAAAAAGTGCTTTCACAGTATCTGAATTTTCACTGCACGATAAACATCATCAAAGATGATTTCATTAGAATGAACGAGAAACAAATACTTGTCCCAAAAAAAAAGGAAAAAAGAAAACAGAAAAGGGGACAATGTGTGACAATCACATGAAGGAACCAGGCGTGTCCACTCAAACGTGTCTTTTTGTGTGTATGAAAAGGTAATAAATAGAAAATGATATGTAGGTTACAACCAACAAAGCAAGTAGGACAAAAAGGGGCAAAATTACAAAACAAAATAACAAATCAGATGATCTGAGAGCAGGGAGTGAGCAAGGCAATCAACACGAAAAAGAAAACAAGCAAGAAAAGCATAAGTAAGATGTCAACTAATGCCAGTAATATTAGGCAGAGAAGATAATCTAGGAAAATCTGAGAGAGAGAGAGACCAAATATCGTGGATTAAAAAATCGGTGCACAAATTGTGCAAGGTACTACAATGTTTTATTTGCATTTTTACAACTAAAAAAAACTCCTAACACCCACGGATGTTCAAAATTTTAATTCTGCCAGTAAACTACCTGGAACTTGGTGATCTGAGAGATAGTGATAGTGTGTACAAAAGTTGTGTCCAACATTCTTCAGCATCCTGAATGAAATTCAAGCTAGGTATCACCACCAAAGAAAATTACAGGCAGTACAACGCTATGACATAGCAAAGAAAATATTAGAGGGAGAAAGGGAAACCTGTTGCATGTAAGATCCATTATGCAGCTGGCCAAATTGAGGGTACTTTTTCCGCAAAACCTGTCAATATAAATGAAGCGGAAAGATAAGGCTCTTTCTTTTCCCAACCGTTCATTACAGGAAATCATGACTCATAATCAAATTCAGGGAAATGCTAACGGGTGCAACATTGCACCCATTAAGGGTACAAAAAAGTACAATTGTGGGTCCCACTTAAAGTTTTAAGTGTATTTTAACGTACAAATGTACTTCAAAATGCAAGTGAGACCCAACAAGTGTACTTTTTTGTACCCTTAACGGATGCAATGGTGCACTCGTTAGCAAGACCCTCAAATTTAAAGATAAAAAAGAAGCCTTTAAGATTCAGCCATTATAAACTTCAGACAAAGGAGGACCATTCATCAGATAGGAAATAACATTTGGTGATGCAGATTGCCGTAAATATTAAATTAGCAACTGTTTTTCTAAGAGGGAGACAAAAGCTATTTTCCACAATTTTGCAGAGTAGATAACTTTGTTGAACATGGCCTTGTGCAAGGACGTCAGTTGCTTTGCAGCTCATACACTCAAAACAACTAGAAATGGTATCACAATGGTTTTATTGAGTTTTTTGAATTTTTCAAGCGACATATAAACTCAATAAAATAAAAACATAGAACAAATGAGTATAAAGACATACCAACCAAAATTGCATCGGCGCCACGGCCTTGACATTTTTATCAAGCTCAGAAAATAGATCTCGTGTTGCCACAGTTAAAAGATGAGAAGACTGATCCAAATCATTGCTTCTTCCGGAATGTGGATACCTAATAAAAAGAAGCATTCCAAGAGCAAAACCTCCGTTATATGACTTAATGCAGATGATGTGCATCAAAAATAATTTACAATTTTTCTCTAAACAGGAGAAGTCCATCTGCACAGAAAACAGCTCACTTAATCAAGGCTGACTTCAGCTCTGGAACTGAATGCAAGCATTGTACAGTAGAGTTCATGTAACAGGTATTTCCAAGATTAAATAACCCAGCAGTATGGCCCTGTTAGACAATGTACGTTGATTAAAGATAGAACGCCCAGAATATGATCAATGGCAAATATCTCTAAGACTTTTCACCTGAATTTACAGAAGACATACATTACAGAGCCAAAGAAAGATAAAAGATATAAGTAAACGTAGCAAAACTTGATGCTACTGCTACAGTAAAAAAGAGATTATTGTTGAGTCGAAATTATTAAAACATGGAAGTAACAAAAGAGTTAGATAAGTAAAAGTTACACCAACAAGTTAGGGTCTGTTGCAGCTTGAAGCAACCCAATGCAGATTGCACCTGTGCCAACCCCATCTCGACATAGGTAGATCCAGATGACAAACTACTACAATTAATTAGTACATGTACATCTATTTCAGTATACCCATGCCTATTGGGAACATCAGTGCCAGTGTTTGAAGTTCCCTACCTGAGCCAATTAAACTCAGTAGCAGAAATGAGGCCTTGCCCTAACAGAATGAAAGCACAACAAAAACCCAAGCAGATAAGGACTCTGAAATGAGCAACTCAAGGAATTTACCACAGCAACAACTTGTTCTTCTTCTGGTAGATCTTCCATGAAGACAGGCCCCTTTTCTGGGGCCTTCACAATCTCATCTGCTGTTCCCATCATCATCAACTTCTGACCCTGTTTGATATAAACAGTATAGTAGTGTTAAAAGTCGATCCCACGAGTAGAACAATACCAAGTGTCACACAGAATTGCACAATAATCCACCTCTTTCACTCCTAACGTTGACCAATCAGCATCATCCTACATTGTCAGGAGAATAGGTCAAGTGGATTAATAGTCACGTTCAAAAACATGTTAATGGAATTTCCAATCAACATACACATATGCACTATTGTTTCCTCAAGGACAACGAGTTTAGGAAGTTAGCAATACATAAGAACAATGAGATTACCTTTAATAAACCACCCTTAACCATAATCTTCTGCCTCTCAGGAGGAACTCCAGTTAGATCATACAACTGACACTTGAAAACATATGGAGGCTGGCTAGTATCGATTTCCACACCTGGAAAAGTCTCTTTTTGCCATTTTACACTCACTGCCAGAGGCAAACAAATTACCATTGTTAGTAAAGTAGCTTATCGATGCATAGACCAATAGGAAGCTTAAAATCAAAAGTAAAAAAAGAAAGTAATTTATTTGTAAACCCAACCAATCCATTAAATTCCCGCCCATAATGTATGAAAGAGACTAAATACTGTTGATAAAAGCTTTCGAACAATTGCCCTCAAAAAGTACTTAAACACTTAGAACAAGCAACTGCTAGCAGATTCATCCCATACCAACCAAGCCCTAACGAATGCACGTGAAAGACCCAAAAGCCACCTATTTTTTCCCATCATTCAGTGCAAGAAATTGCCACCGACCCAGCTCATAAAATACAAGATACATTCATCCCAACCAAGCCATTAAATTCCTACACAAAATGTACTCAAGAGACTAAAAGCTTTAGAAAAACTGCTCTTTGGAGTTTTCAAACACTCAGAACAAGCAACTGTTAGCAGATTCATCTCATATACCAAGCAAGCTCTCTGATGCACACAATAAAGCAAGCATTTGGAAAACGTGAAAGAACCAAAAGCCATCTATTTTTTGCAAATCATTCACTAAAACCCCATATGCACAGGCAAGGAAATCGGAAATTGCCAACGACCCAGCTCAAAAAATTCAAGATAAAATTAAAACCCAAAACCCATCTTATACCAACCAAGCCCTAATGCACACAATAAAAATAGCGTTTTGAAAACGAAAGCCACCTATTTTACACAAATCAAACTGAAAGCCAACACGCATGGGCGATGAAGTTGAAAACTGCCACCGACCCAGCTCATAACATAAAAGCAAAACCCATTGCCCATACCGTATTTCGATTGAAAAACATAAAGGGCACGAGATAGCAACAAGTTCTACAGAAAAATAAATGCAAGTTAAAGCTGAAACGTAAATTAACATTCTGTGGATATGATTGAAACGATAAGCATGCGTTTTTAGGTTCGATTTGGATATTGAATAGAAAGGGGGGGTACAGAAATCGCAAGAGAAACGCGGGGAAGTCTGACCTGTTGGCATGATTGAAGAACTTCGGTGGTCGGAGGATCGGGAGGGAGAGGAGTCCGTGTGTTTTGCTGTTTACTTGCAAGGAAGGACAGTGCCAGCGAAGATAATGATCGGTATATATACACACGCGAATGGCGAATCTTCAAGAGTCTGGCAAACTATTTTGAGTGGGGGAGGGGGGAAAAACAAATTATAGGTAACTTGAGGCAAATCAGCAAATATCCCCTTATTTCTTCTCACAGCCTAGTTGTTAGCGGAATAATCTATATCTTGTATATCTATATTCCATTTATATTACAACAGCAAGCGATTTATATTTTATCCCTCTCGCAATTATCCTTTGTGGCAAAGCCTATTTGTTAGCGGGATTATCTATATATCTATATAATAGAGGAGTTTTTCAAAGGATTATTTGATTTTATCATCATCTTTTACGAATAGAAAAAAATAAAGTGATTTTATCATACTATATTATTCACAACTATTATCACACTAGATTTTATATATTGGGAAAACAAGATGATTTTATCACCTATCCATAAAATGCCAACTAAAATCAAATTTCTCATTTTATCTCATAAAATCCATTGGAAAACTCCTCCTACGTCTATATAACAACGGAAAGCGGTTTATATTTTATCCTTCTCGCAGTTATCCTTCGTGGCAAATTACAAGGCTAAGATTTAAATAACTTTTTAATTCAACCGGCTCAAATTGCTTCACTGATCCCCTCAATGTAGATTGCTATAAATTTCCGATAAAAAAAAAAAATACACACACACACACAGAATGCTAATTTGCTATAATCTTAGTTCAATTAATGGGAAATGTCTAATCTCAAATTCAAAATTTGTACTCTATTTAAATTCCTCCCTCTCTTTTTACATCTGCGTCTCAGAGTAGAACATAACATATATTGAATTTTTCCTCTGTCTCAGCTACATCCTCTCATCTCCCTTTCCCAGCCCCGTCAACCCTCTTTTATATGAGACCTAATTCAGAATCACATTTGATTGACCCAACTGCCGAGTTCAACAGGGAGCAGGGTCTCCTCTATTAGGAGCTGGGTCTCCTCTTTCTCTCTCTAGAATAGAGAGATAGGGTTTCATCTATCCATAGCAGCCACCCATTTTCTCACCTTCCCTCAAAAGATCTATACCTTCACTACTCCCTTTCTCCTCATGTTTCTGTTTTGAGGGTGGGGCTGCGCCTTTACGCCCCACCCCTAGCTTAGTTTCGTGGCTGTCGGCCACCAGTTTTCAACCTATCGCCAACACCCTCCTCAAGCCGCCACCAACTCCCACGGATCTCCTCCTACACTGTTGACCTCTTCCACCTCCTCCAGCTGCCACCAACTCTCACCGTTCTCCTCCTGCACCAGCCACCACCTACATCTCCACCTCCACCATTGTGGTAGATCTGACGATGGGTTGAACTCGGGTGATTTGGCCTCCTCCAGCGCAATAAAGCTTCAGATCCGTAAGCGGCCGGCCTTGGAGCTTGATTTTCTTTACCAGAGAAACAGCGGGTCTGAGTTCAAAAAAAAAAGAAGCGGCGGGTCTGCTCTTGGTGCATCGTGACTCAACTCAGTGAGGTGACCCACTAGTTGTGTCGGTTGGACCAATATTCGAGTTTGATTCGCTGTTTTTATTGTTTTTATTTGCTTTGTTTGTTCGTTTGATTGCATCAGGGCTGTAATGTGTAATGGTTTGTGCTGGGTGTCCATTGGACTCTCTATTGCTAACCTTTGATAGGATTCCGAAGATGTCGGGTCTGCTTAGGCAAGTGTGTCCTATACCCTTGCTACATTTGTTTTCTTTCTACATGATACAAAAATTGATTCCGTCATCGTTATTGTTAAATCAATTTTTTTTTTCTCATGCCTATTTTGGTTATGGGATGATAATGCTGGGACATTGAATACCATTTTAAGACTATATTACACTGCTAAACTAAACTAATGTTTTAGCTCTCATTTTGTATATGCAAGGGATTATCCACTTCTCTTATGATTGGGACGGTCTAAAACAAAAGTTTATACAAATCATAAGGGAACAAACTATCTATGATTTGCTCAATGGACTAATTTTTTTCGCCTAATTTGTGCTTCACTCTATGGCACAAGTATGTTAGCAGGGATTTTTTTTTCCCCCAAATTTGTCATGCTTAAGCGCCATTCCTCATTGTTTCGTGTTATTGTAAAATTTGCAAATGCATTCTTAAAGGAAAAAAGGGAAAAAAAAGAAGAAGAAGAAAAAAAAAAAAGGACGAAAATAGTTGTTTTGTGAAGCTATCAGATGGAACAAATTTGTTAAGTCTTCAACTAAAATTTTGTATTTGAGTGTATCCTCACAATTGCTTAAGAAGTATTGCCAGATGTGATTGTTTGGAATTGGGACTATTTTTCCAAGTAATTTTTTTTTTTTTTGCTTTCGAAGGAATTTATTGATACGGGTAATCAAATGATCGTGTTTGGAGTAAGGTTGGTTATTTCCTCCGACCCGTTTGAATCTGATTCGATTCCCGATCCGAACGGATCGTGAATATGGAGATCTGTTTGGAGATTGGATAGGATATGTGTATTTTTTTTTTAATGTTAGGGGATTGGTTAGGGGTGGAGATAGGCATGTCCCCACCCCGAATCCGTTCCCCGATCCACCCCGGCCCCGCTCCACCCCCGTCCCCGAATATAGGGGTCTATTAATGACTTATGAAACTTTTGGATCCCACTAGATTTTCTCCAAACACATAGGGTCACACTAATTTTTCTCCATTGAGCTCTGTCAAGTGGTACTTCATCGCTTAAACCTAGTATACTCAGATCTTTGCGTACTACCACATCTAATGTCAATTTGGGTCTTCCCCTCTCTTGTGCGTTTCTACTTAAAGCTATCCTATCCCTTGTGCGTTTCTACCCAAAGCTATCCTATCCACTCTCTTAACTATTTCATCTTCTGGCCTACGAGAGACATGCCCAAAACACCTTAGCCTATTTTCCCTTAACTTCTCCTCTATAGGTGCTACACCTACCACCTTGCGAATTGTTTCATTTCTAATTCTATCTCGTCTAGTCTTACCACACATCCACCTCAACATTCCCATTTCCACTACACTTATCTTGTTCACTTGTTGCTTCTTAATATGTCAAAATTCTGTCCTGTAAAGTATCGTTGGTCTAATGGCAGTTCTATAAATACAAAAAAATACAAAATAAAAACAATATTTTTCCAATCGAGTTGTTGATTTTGTTGTTCCTATGGATACAATCAATTGTGTAAAGTTTATTCTCGATTGAGTTTACTTTTTGTACTTTGCTTTATCTTAGTGCTTCATGTGAAGTTGAAGATCACACTACTTAAATACTCTTTTATGCTATATTGCTTGTGGTTCCTTTAGTTTTCAAATTAAAAATCCAGTTGATACTTGATACAACTTGAATTGAAACTGGCAAACACCTACGCTTACGCATGAATATTGTGTCGTGTTGTACCGTGCCGGCCCGGCCCATTCGACACCTCTACTTGTAACTTGATTTTAGCATTTAATTTGTAACTGAGATTCTAAATTTCTAGTAATCTATTTTTTTCTTAAAAAAATGATTGGATCCCCGATTTCTCGCGGGGATTCCCGTTCCCCATTTGGAGTGGGGGTAGAGGATGAAAAAAAACCTCATTAGGGATCGGGTAGTTTAGGCGGTGTTGTTTGTAGTATGTAATAATTTAGTAGCTTTGCGAAGGATTAGCTTCAAAATCTTTTTCACTAAAAATAACCAAGGAAATTAAAGTTGATTAATTTTGATTGACCAAAATTTACTTTTTAGAATTTGTTGTAAATTTGCTCGATTTCCTTGAGTAATATATTCCATCAAGCAATTTTAGTATGGATGTTGTGAGAAAGTTAAGTAAGTGCCTCCAGTCACAGGCATAATTGATACTGATTTGCATGCATCGATTCTTCGAGCCTTGCCTTTTGGCATGGACATGCACTAATTTTAAAATGGATTGTGAAATACTAATGTAATATGAGGACATGAATATTGTAGGATATGAGAGAGAAATATAGAGGTTTAATTAATTACATAAAACTTCTTTGAGTATTTCTTAGGAAGGTGACGTGGATTATATTTTTCATGTGTAATATTGACATTTTTCATAAATAGATGTTGTAAATTGAAACGAATTATTTTTGTATTGGGTATGAGATGGAAAAATTCAACTTACAAAAAGAGAAACCAATTGTCAAATGTCATATTAATGTTTGAACGTGCAAGAATAAGTTATAGCCTTATAGGAATTAGTCTGAAGTGTGATAAAGTTGGTTAGAGAGACATTGTCCATGACAAATGAGGAAATAAAAAGACATGTGATAGAGAAAATAATGATCATGTAAATAGGTTATGTAGTAAAGGTTAGAAATCTTGGGTGATCTGCAAAAGGTTCAAACCACAAGAGACTAAAATGAACTTTACCTAAATAAATAAGCTTTGTTTTACACATAAGGGTTTTTATGTTTCTCCATTTTTTTCTCACTTTCTTCAAATTATTTATAACTGCATCCACTTTAGTGTACACATACCCAAGGACGAAAATAACACTCTAATTGAACTAAATGAAGTTTTTTTGTCGAGAAATCGCTCAACCGACCAACACATAATGCCCAAAAAAACGGTAATGAATAAAAAGAAAAGAAGACAAATAGATTTTAGATGATTCTCTAATTGTGTAGTGGACTTAATTTTAACATCATTAATTATAGTATTAAGCGTTCATTACGTCATACCAAGCTTCATAAACCTGACAACTAATGATAAAAGAACTGAATGAAGTTACTACTATCCTAGGTAGCCTCACTGCAAGCTATTTGGACCCATTGAGGTCGATTCCAATGATGATAAATAGACAAAAAAAAAGGAAAGAAAATGATTCGCGTTCACCAAGATGCGTGCCCACTTGCACACCAACACATCCCGATCATCTAAAAGCTTTTCCCGACATTTCAAATTTGAAATGAATTCTTACCGGTAAGAAAGTTAACTCTTACCTGTAAGAATTTATTTCAAATCCGGATCATTGATTCTTGAAATGGACAATCGGAATGTGCTGATGTGCATTTGGGATGCACGTATGTGGTGTGTGCGTAGCAGGGTTCCAAAAAAAACTTGACACAACTTGGGTGGAATACTTAAATAAGGGAAATTTTGAGGGGTATTGTTGTCATCAAAACACTCTAAGGACATGAGCGTAAAATAAAGAAATGAAACGTACCATATTGGAAATTCAGTAGTCCGTGTATCTATTCCTATTCCTAGGGTTTCTGAAACAGGTATATATAGAGCAATTTAACCATCGTTCTCCCTTGCCGCTGCAAATCTCCCACTCAAAGCCGTCGATCGTAGAATCTGCGGAGCTTACTCTCTCGGTACCAGTCACTCTCTATCTCTGTGCGCGCGCGCGTGTCTATATATGTATCTGCGTATGTATGTGTTTCTAAGTTACTTTATGGATGCAGAACGGTGGTAGTGGAAATGGCTACAGTTCCAGGGACTTTGATATGGGAGATCGTGAAGAGGAACAACGCGTTTCTGGTGAAGGAGTTCGGTAACGGGAGTGCGAGCGTGGTGTTCAGCAAAGAGAGCAACAATCTCTACAACCTCAACTCCTACAAGCACTCTGGTATTCATCAACTTGCATTTCATTTTATCCTATTATCTCCTCTGTTCGATGTCTTGGCTTAAATGATTACTGGTATGCTTGGGTTTCGAAGAGCTATGAGTAAATTAAACTTTTGGAGATTTCGTAATGCTTATGAAGTGGAAATTGATTGTTAACGGAGTTAATGCTGCATTTTAGTCAAAAAACCACATGGGGTTTGTGTGGTTAAGGTCAAACGTTAGGGGGTCAAGTTCGCCTGACCCAAATCACGATGAGAAAAATGGTCTTAACCCAAGCTTCTTCTAATTGTATCGTTTGAATTCTGTGGCTCGTTTGTTGTTGGGAAAATACCCGGATATTCACATATTGCTGTTTTTTACTTGGTTAGAATGCAAAAGCACAATAAAGGTAGGCCGAGGTAGTAGCTTTGTGTATGAAGTGCATTGAGGCTCCTATTGCATAGATGTGGATTTGAGACGAATGATATGACATTATATTATCTAATGGAGTTGCTCAGATATGGGATTTTATAGGTTACAGATGAATTTCGTCGTGGTGTTTGGGAGCTTTATTGTGTTGGTTTTGAAACTCCTATTCAGTAGGAGTGATTTGAAATCTTTCATGTTTATGTTTGAAATTAGTCAGACCAAGAAAGTACAGTTCTTCTCCTATCTTCCAATCTGGTTTTACAAGTTTCCTATAAGCCCATTACTACCTTTTTTTTTATATATTTTTTATTATTTTTTACTTTTTTAATAAAAAATTGAACATTATATCCCTAGATTTGACACCCACATTCCAAGCGAAGCCTTAGTTTTGAGTTTGTGCATGAAGTTTTATGCATCTCTTATACTCTGCATTTACTTGGTTCTGTTTATGAATCGTGAAATTGAGTATTGCATGTCCAAAGGTTCTCATTGCTTTTGGTTGGTATGACGTTTATTTATGATATATTTACATAACTGTTTAATGCGTACATTCTTATAGGATTGGCAAACAAGAAAACCGTAACCATTCAACCTGGGGGCAAAGATCAATCTGTTTTGTTTGCTACAACAAAGACCAAGAAGCAGGGAAAACCAGCAAGTCTACATCACAAGTCTATCCTGAAGAAGGAGTTCCGTCGGATGGCGAAGGCTGTTAAAAACCAGGTAGAACTTATTGACATGCACGTTCTTTGGTAGATCTAAGTTAATAATATCAATTGATTGCTTCTTGAACGGGTTGCCAGTCCCTTGTTTGTGCATACGAGCACTATTGCACTTGTTATAGCCATTTGTCAACTTCATTTTGGTCAATTGTTACTGGAACACTTGGAAGTTAGGGGCTTTAGGCTTATAGTGTGCTAGAACCTGGAGGGTTGTCGCTTACAATCCAAAGGAAAATTTGGATATTTTACTGACTGGGACATTCCCGGCTACAAAGAAGTACATTGAGGCATTGAGTACTAGTTACCTATTTTGATGAAGGTGAACTTATTTATTTGTCTGTTTTGAGTAAAAAATTGTTCAAAAGCTGAATTTGACGTCAGGTTAGCGACATACTTTTTGGCTTTGTTGCACTATAATTAGTTAAATATTATGTAGTAGAGAGGTTGCATAATGTATTTTCCTGAAGCTTTTACAAATATGCTTTTTGCTTGATGGACTCGAGTATTTGAAGAAATCGTGTCGATGCTACCTGTTATGTTGGCATGTCGACCATTCATTAATGCTCGTGTGTTAAAAGAATTACCCCTTGAGTTTGGTTGCTATTGCATGAAATTGATGCAATGTTGTTTATTGCGGCAAATGATGTAATATGAGTTGAATTCCATGCGAAGAAATTATGCCACTGATGGAGCTCTGTTGAGGAAGTGTTTCTGACAATATGTACCTATTGAGATTTTGATGGATGTGCTGTTATGTTTAGTGCCATTGCTTGGTGCTATTTGTTGGAAAATTCATCTCAGAAGCATATTGTTTTTTCGAAAGATTAACAGTTGCTCTGTCAACTAAAATAAGTTGCAACAATCTCAGGCAGTAGTTTTGATTTTGATCTTCTATTGCAGGTGGCTGATAACTATTACAGGCCAGATTTGAAGAACGCTGCACTTGCCAGGTTGAGTGCTGTGCAGAGGAGCCTCAAGGTTTCCAAATCTGGTGTCAAGAAGAGGAACAGGCAGGCTGTTAAGACCCTTGGTAGGAAGTGAATTTAGGAGTGTGGGTGTTTTCCTTGCCACCGTTATAGACTCTGGGAGATTGTGTTTCCTCTTTTTTTTTTTGTCTTCTGCCTTTATCTTTTGGGATGCTATAATCTTGTTTGAACACAAAAGAGACGTAACTTAGTTTGGCTTTTACCTCTTTATCTGTTTGGCATTATCCTAATTTTAATGTTTAAGAGTTATGAGCAATTTTCATTGATATCCCGTGGTGTATTTGATATCTCTGGGCTGATCCATATTGTGAGGTGATAGAATAGCAAGGATAGGGGATTCAAAAGCTCCCTGATGACAGCATAACTCTGGCTCTGAAAATTATGTTAAGGGATATCATTGGCAACTTACACATTGTAAGTTATATTTAGAGTAAATGTTAAAATGTCTGGCATGGTAACTTCTTATTGAAGTCAGGTCCGTGGACCCAACGGACACTCTGGATTGCAAAAATTGGACTAAAATTTTACAATCTTCCTGCTACAATTGTCATCACTGGTAGCCGGTGGGAGATTTCAATCGATAGGCATGATAGGTTTTGTAATTTAGACTTGAAGAGGGTGGTCTCTCTCCCACTGCCTAATTCTGTGTTCCAGTCGCAAATTGGTTTTGTGGGAACTAGGAAGAGTATATATATTTGAGAGAGATTATTGTATGGTGCAATCTCTAAAGGGCTGGCCTTGGCAACTGTGGGATGGGTTTGTAGAGAAATTGAAGATTTTCTGGAGAGAATGGTTATTGAATGTAGGGATCAAGTCCTTTCTTTCCATATCCTCCCTCTCTCTGTGTACCAATCCCTGGTATTTGGGGTGGTGAATGACCTCCTGTCGCAGGTTCGAGTAATGGTGTACCTTATCTCCCTCCTTCCAACTTCCAAGCGCGCTTTCTCAAGTCAATATTTTATGATTTTCGTCTTTAAATAGTCAAGCTTAGGCAAATTTGATTTTTGAACTCAGATTCTTATTTTATTGAACAAAATAGATTGTAGTTACTCTATGAAATTTGACCTTTTAAAGATATTTTCTTTGTATGAATTAAGAAAAATAGACAATTGATTTTGTAGTTATTGATATTTCAAATGTATAGTATATCCGTTTGAGTATTTAGTTTCTTCTAAGGGGTAAGTTGCATTTTAATTTGTGACATTTCAAAATAAAATTGAGTAAATATACTCTAAATCATGCTAATGGTCATTTATAGCTTGAGGGGTACTTCTGTCGCGACTATAAAATATCAGAGACTGGAGTGTAATTACGAAAATGTCAGGGATCTTGAGGGGTAAATTCACAGTAATCTGGTCCGTCCAATTAGAAGACCCCAACCAAAGATACTTCAGTCAACGATCAAACTCAAACGCGTCCCATTATCCAAATCTATCTCATCAAAAATCTACCAAGAACAAACCCTAACTTCAAAAAATCCAGAAAGAGAGGAAGACTCATAGATCAAACCAAGAGATCGTCCGACTTTCCTGCAATTCGACTATGGGGAACACAGAGAAACTGATGAACCAGATCATGGAGCTGAAGTTCACGTCGAAGAGCCTCCAACGGCAATCGAAGAAGTGCGAGAAAGAGGAGAAGGCCGAGAAGCTCAAGGTCAAGAAGGCGATCGAGAAAGGCAACATGGACGGAGCCCGAATCTACGCCGAGAACGCCATCCGTAAGCGCAACGAGCAGATGAACTACCTCCGCCTCGCCTCCCGACTCGACGCCGTCGTTGCAAGGCTCGACACTCAGGTACGTATTTACGGACTTGCTCACGCCCTTGCTCGTAATACTCGCTAGGATGAATTTTACTCCATCCGTCCAAAATTGCTGGCCTCTATGTGCAGTGTACACCAAATCAAAGAAACCATTTCAGTTTGATACAAAGAAATTAAAAAAATTATGCAATCCGTGTATCATAGTGGATTTTTTTTTACACCAAATTAAAGAAATCATCAACTATTCTAGGTTGATGCAATCAAATTCAATTTTTTTGCATTGGTGTACTTTATTTTTTATTTAAAAATTGTACGATTTTCCGTTTGGGTGAGAAATTTGGGACAGAGCTGAGTAGTAGTTTGGTATGTGTGAAAAATGCTTTCACGCTCACTACTCGTTCGTGGTTTCACTCTTACTACTCGTTCGTGGTTTCACTCTTCATGAACGCGAATTGTGTGGCCTAGTTCATTACTCTCTGATTTGTGTTTCTTTTAAACAGACAAATGCAGCAGAAAAAAATTTCCGATTTACCAAAACGAAAAAAAAAAAGCATTAGAAAAAAGGCATGCACAAACTCTATGCCATGAAATCCTAACGAACAATTAAATTTAAAGGAATACGAAAGAAGACAGAGCTGTTCAAAGTTTGAATAGCAGCACGAATGAGCAGAAAGAAAAAATCGGATAAAAAAAAGTCTATTGAAATCCATTATTCTGTGAGCGACTTTGAAATTGGAAGTACGCATCATTAGACTTACTAATTACTGTTGTAGATAGAGTTAAACAATGTCATTTTGAATTCCAAGTGTTAAATTTTAAGTTTGCTTCATTGGAAATTTTTAGTCATCTCGTGTTGTAAGTAATATTTTCATCCTGAGAAATTCTAGATTATGGAATCCTTCTGTTTGCCACTTCAGAATTAGTATTGGAAGATACAATTCAGAACCAATTCGCTAAGCGCCTGTTTGTTGAGAGTATAAGAGAGGGGGATAAGGTTAATCCGCACTGGCTTATCTGGATTCTTCATCTATATTTGGGTTTGTTAGATCAAGCCTGGATTGCTTATCCAGCCAGGATAAGCAAGCAAGACCTCTGCAAGAGTCTTAGCTGGTCCCACCCCACCTCCCATCGTTAGCTTGTCCGATTGTAGGGAGTTACCGTTGTACCCCCAATACCCTCCAATCCTTTTTGTTCTCTTATTACAATGACTGTATAATGATAACCAAGTAATTCCTCACATTATTTCTTTATCTGCCCATATCAACTACCAAACAAACTCGTTTTTCACTGATCCCACTTCTTACCTAATCTTACTCGGCTGCCAAATGGGCTGTAAGTTTTACAGAGATCATTTTGGACATTTCCCATTATCACTCTTGATATCAAACCAAATTTGAGACTTCATCTTAAGTATTCTTTCACTGCTTGATTCAACCTGGTATCAAAATTCAGGTCTTTCGAGTTATGAGCGTTCAAATTAATGAATACTCAAGTCTTTAGTTAATTTTTGTGGCATTCTAATGTACAATTTTCCATTAATGGAACTTTTTTTAGATATATGTTTAGGTTTATCTATTGTAGTGAACCAAGTTAGATATTGTACTAGAATTTGAGCAAAAGTTCGAATTTGGAGTCGTGGACGGTAAATGGTCTTGTACATACAATTAAGCTTTCTTTTTTGGAGCAGTTTTTGCTTTTGCTTTGGACTTAAAACATGAAATGGTTGAATAATGTCCAAATTCCATTTGGACGCTTTGTAGCTTGTTTGTTTCAATGATTAGCTTTTACAACGAGTTCAATGTTCCCTCTGCCATGTTGTTTATTGGGAATAACATATGAAAGAAGGTGTGAACACTCTGCGTGTGATGATAGGTAAATTTTTGCCCCAAATAACCAATTTTATGTCTCCTCCCCTCCTGCACACAGGCAAAAATGACCACCATCAGTAAATCCATGGGCTCGATCGTGAAATCCCTGGAGTCTTCCCTCACTTCAGGCAATTTGCAGAAGATGTCGGAGACGATGGACTCTTTCGAGCGCCAGTTCGTCAATATGGAGGTGCAAGCCGAGTTTATGGAGAGCTCCATGGCTGGATCAACGTCACTGTCAACACCTGAGGGAGACGTCAACAGCTTGATGCAACAGGTGGCTGACGATTATGGATTAGAGGTATCAGTGGGGCTGCCACAGCCGGCAGCTCACGCGGTGGCTGCGAAGACGACGGAGAAGGTCGATGAGGATGACTTGTCTAGGCGCCTTGCTGAGCTCAAGGCCCGTGGTTAACTATCGTAATCCTATTCCTATCGGCTCGGAACTGCTGCTTCCGCATATGGAGGGTAGTACTTGTGGTATCAGTTCTTTGTTTAGAGAACCCTATTATGTATACTTGAAGCTCTCATTTTTCTGTATTGTTGTGCCTGTAACTCTGGATATTATATCTATGCTACACTATTACTCAATGCCAGATTCAGGACTTATTATGCCTCGAGAAGTGTTGGTAAATGAATTGCTGTGTGGATTTCGCGTGTAAATTCGAATCAATGGATTGGCTGCTTTCTCTTGATACAGTTGAAGTCCGGGCTCGTATCGTTGTGGGGAACGTATCTTGTTTGTGTATGGTATGCCAGAAATTATGTTAGTTGCATGCAGAATTGAAAATGTCGACGGATTTCTCTGGTTGGGTTGCCTTTCCGAAATGTCTTCTCCGTTGGCTTGAAGTTTGTGCAGATGCTATTTTTCCAGTTATCCCGTCCGTTATAATCGGTAGTACTAGAGGTCTGGTTTTTAGTGTCCCGTCAAGTTCTTAACATGTTTGGACTACAAATTTTAACTTCACTGTCATCAAGATGGCATACTTGTTCCAAGTTTTTCCCCATCAAGCTGCAGATTCCCCTTCTGATTTTTCCCCCTACCAATTGTGTGGTAAATTCAGAGGTGCTGTAACAGACTGCCCCAGCGGACCTGTTAACTTGTTGCCTAACCACGTGGCTCAAAAGTTAACAAGTCAGCTGGGCACGTGTTGTTACAGGTGGTATTAGTTACAAGTGGTGGGTAGGATGTGTTCTACCACCATGTATACCAGGAGAGGTTACTGGGCCAATGCAACAAGGACGTTGCATCATAGGAGGGGGGCGCCCCATATGACCCAAGAAGTCCCACATCTGGGAGATTGGGATAAAGCAAATGGTATATACTGACCAACTACAATATATCTTGAGGTTAACTTTTTAAACTACGTGGTTAGGTCAAGAGTTAGCAGGTCAGCTGACCGGGTCGTTACAAGTACTAATAAAGTAAGTGACTTTTTTAGTATCACTCTTCATTTTAACGTTAAGTGGACAAGTTTATATGTATATTGGGAAAGAAAATTTGTTTCTTCAATACAAGGAAAACTTGCCTGAAAGTTCTCGTACACCCAGCTAAAAAAAGGTCATTAGAATCTAGAATATCACAATACTGTAACAAAGAACAGTTTTGACAAAAGACTTTAAATCTTACATCACAAAAAGGTAAAGACTACAAAGGGAGTGAAATTGAGAAGGCCTTATATAGTTACTAGTGTTATGCCTTGTGCTTCGCATGATATAGTTACTAGTGTTATGCCTTGTGCTTCGCACGAAATTGCGTGCTCTGTGCTACTAGTCATGCTTGGTATCCAATCAAAGCACCAAACAAAATTTTCTTGCGTTTGTTCTACTCTTCCTGGAGAGAGAAACAGGAAACTATACCACTTTGCTTATTCATTTCCTTGGGAAGTAGCTTGTTTGCTCATAATCTTTCAAATGGACGGAAACCAGCATCAAGAAATTTTACAATCTGAGACCAACATTAACTTTCCAGAATGTAACTCTTAACTTCCAATGATTCATCGCTGCCTTCGGGCAGCTTTCTGTGGTAAATAAAATCAATGAATTCCCACACCAAACATAAATCCATCATAAGGAAATAAGTAGTTTGATCGATTGCTGAACAATTGAATCAATTGCTCGCCTTAAAGGAGCCTACATAGTACCGCCAAGGATGACAATGCACTGTACCTCATCGCCAATCGTTTAATGAGAAAACACCGAAAAAACGAAGTTGAAAATAGAGAGAAACAAGCAATAGATGACTGTCTGTAGAGAACAGAGTACTTTCACATATAGAGCCCTTCTGGAACTCCCTCTTTCTGCTTGAACATAACCTTATCCTTGGCCTTCTTGATGTCTGCATGCATAACCTGAGGCATAGACGAACACTTCATAAGAGAACTGACTCTAAAGACCTGGAGGCTCTATAAAGCATTCACAATCCCAAGCATTGAATTCACAGGAAAAGGAGAACATCCTATGCCATCGACTAAAAAGTGAATAGAAGCAACCCAAACGAATGAAATTAGCCTAGATATTAATTTGTTACCTAAATATCTGCAACATTACTAAGTACCTATGTTTGCACTACAAATTCAGTACCTTACTTTGTTGGGCTCTTCCCCTTCTATAAAACTGAAAATCTTAAGTCACTACAGTGGGCAGTAGATTACATAAAAAGGAAAGACGTAGGAATACAAATATGTTGAATCTCTTAGATTTAACGACTCAACAAGAAAGGTTCTGACATGGTGTGTTTACAAATTTCCTACAAATAGTTCACAAGATTATAGGCCATGTGAATCAGCAGCAGAAACAGGCTCATCATAGATAAGCCATCTCCTTTTCTCATAGCCTCTCTATCCGTGCTTCCATTTTACCTATGGGTTATTCCCTTTACCCACCTCATATTTTATGCCTTCTATTAAGTTGAAACAGGATCAAATTTGAGAATAAAAACTACCAAGGAGTCAGCTTCCCCAAAAGCCTTAGCCATTTGCTTGACCATAACAAGGATCTAAAAAAACATTCAGTCGAACCACACAGGACAAAATGGATAGTTATATATCTAGAAGAAAAGCCAAAAGTTAGAAAGAGCCAAAGCAACATGATATGAGAAATAGCCAAAAATGCAGTTCATGCACCTAATCACTTGGGTAATAGTAAATTGTCTCACCTTCATATGGCAATCTCTTAAAGCAAACAAACCAGCTTCAATACATTTTGCCTTTATATCAGCTCCAGAAAATTCCTCCTTGGTCATAAAAAATTCTTCCAAGTTGACATCATCTGCCAAAGTCATCCTTGAAGCGTGTGTCTGCATTTTACGCATAACGAGATTTGTAAGTGAAGAAGTTTCAAGGTATCCAGACTAATTCGTGTAATTGTTTGGTCAAGCCATGCAAGTACCGTGAAAATGCGCATCCTTGTTTTAATGTCAGGCACTGGGAATTCAATCTTCCTATCTATTCGATCAGGCTGAAGGAGAGCAGGATCAAGGCTTTCAATTTTGTTTGGATCTTTCTATTATCCGCCCACTGGGCGGACGGTAAAACACTAAACAATCATAATTCTTACATGGAAGAGTTTTCACTGTTTGAATTCTTACATGTAAGAATTCAGATTCTATACACTTTATTGTCCGCCCATTGGGTGGACGGTAGATTAATCCATTTTGTTTATCGCGAGAATAACCTTGACATCTCCTCCTAAATCAAAACCATCAAACTGGTTCAGCAGCTCCAACATGGTCCTCTGATCTTCACGCTCACCACCCGAATGAGCATCATACCTACAGAGAAAAATAATTTAATAATGCACAATAGTAAGAGGTGATGAATACAGTTTTCATATCAATCAGCAAAATTGAGGAGCACAACTTTTTTACCAACTGCGTCAATCTCGTCAATGAACACAATCTCCTAGGTACTTTTGTATGAATTCACTTCCAACGACACGTAAGAAAGTTGCCAATGTAAAATTTGCTATTGCCTAAAGACTAATCATTACAAATTCTCCCAACTAACCATAAGCACATAAGGGAACAACGAAATTTTACAAAAGATGGTATAACTCAGAGAATTTAGGCTTATTCTTATTGCTACTGATTTGCAGTCCTAACGATCTAACATGTTGAAACCTAACCATTCGACCAAGCCAATAACCACCTCATACTACGAAACATGCTTTACAAAACAGGACTCCTATTGCCCTTCAATCAAGCAATAATGAAAAGTATGACAGAATATTCAATGAGCTCTACAGGAAGGGAAAGCATTCGCAAAAATAAACAAAGACCCCTTAAATAAAGGAATTTAAATATGATTTCCATCTTCAAAATAAATGATGAACTACAGACATAACAAAGTTCTGTTTGGTGGGAGATGATAAAACTAATGAATTCCATCAGTCAGGGTAATGTGCTCAAGAGAAGAGATTGAAGGTGCAGAAAAAGATGCCAAATTCACAAGTGGTAAATCTAACATAAAAATACACACCTTTGCAAGTAAGGCCCTGCCCGTTCATGGTTCTCCGTATAGTATGAGCCCCTTGAGAGGCTTGATACCAATATCTTTATACAATTTTGGATGTGTCAGAGGCAGTTCAACAGCTTCCTTTATTTCCTGTATCTGTGCATCTAACCCGCCATTGTCAGCATATGACTCCAACGGAGCCTTCTCGACCTTCATCACAGACACCATTGGATCAACTTCGTCTTGAAGAAGCCCAACAACAGAATCAACCTGAGAATGATGAAGCTGATGTCTAGGGTGCCAAAATATAAAACCCATTGCATCCATTTAATGTTGATTACTCGAATGGAACAAAAGTTTCAACGAAAGTTAATGCCTCATTTTTCCTTGGCGTGCTAGTTGTTAAATCCAGATGTTCCTGAAGCCAACCTCTTATTGGATTACATTAGAAGTCAAATAATTTCTTAGCCTCCTGACCCTCATACATTGAAGGTGGGAGTATTAACATTTTTTGCTTTAAATTTTCAATGCATGGATTGTGGCTCATATAATTATTAATGTGTGCATATCTGCAGATTCTAATTGATTGGAGAGTGATCCGTTAGGGCCTAACCTAATGAACACCCCGATAATTAAAATACCAAACCCTTATTTCACCCTAATCCCAGCAAGAATACTAACCAAACATTCAGAAAACAGAGAGAAAGGTACCTGATGAATAGGAAGAGAGAGACGGATGAACTGAACAATTTCTCTTTGCACCTGTTCCCTTTTTATACCGCCACAGTACCCTGGTATAGTTTCATGGCTGCAACTACAGTGATGAGCCGATTTCTTTGTACGTCGCAGACCTTTTTTCCTCAAGGATCCATAAATCAAGGGGCTTCCTTTGTGAAACAATGGGCGCGGACAATCTCAGCAGGACGCTTACCTCCTTGAAAAGGGGGACCTGGTCGCCAAACGAGAGGAGCTCTTGGTTCACTGTTCTTCACTTGCCCGTTGTTGCTGCGCAGCGCATGGAAAGCGAACGAAACTGACAGTGAGGCTGCCCGGCCTTCCCTCTTTTCCGGCTTATTCTCTCTCTCCCCCTATATTCCAGTGATCAGTACAACCAGAGGAGCTCTTTCGGCGTGCAGTACCCCCGTTTTCAAGGCTCTCTCCCTGTTTTCCACAACTTTGTCTGAACATTTTCCAAAATCAATGCTGCCAACAAAGAGGTAAGTAGGGTACAGCCAAAAGGTAAGTAGGGAACAGCCACTGCCCTGACCTAAAATCTGTCCGCCCTTCCCTAGTATTATGTATAGGTGTAGATATAGCAAATATGAGCTTCCTGCAAACTTCGTCTAGGGACTGGTGTAATCTAGTTGAAATCGAGATGTTGTGCAGGTTCCATAATCTGTGATCTAAAAGTGGATGAGCTAGAAAGCACTCTCTAGCTAGAGTATCTTGATGCTCTTCAAGCCACTAACTGGGCTAACACTAACTTGAGCATTTTCCATACTATTGTACTTGTATCAAACTTGTTTTGCAAATATTTCTTAATAAACTTGTTCCTGATAAAAAAAAACCTTGTTTTGCAAATACAGGGAACACGAAGCAAAAAATTGGGATGATTGATTAATCCTGAGGAAGACATGATTCATTTACATGCTCTATTCACCGAGGATCTGAGGTGCCGCAAAGTTGGATTGCAGAAGCAAAGTAAGGATCTTCTTAATGACACATGAAGTGTATTTCTTTTTCTCAACCACTCCTGTATAGCCTTTGATCCAACTTTAGCATTACGAAAAAATCTACGTCATGGAGCAAACTTCAGGTTCAGAATCACTACGTGTTGCAATGTATGTCTAGTAATTTCAAAGGACATCAATGAAACGGGGAAAACACACAAATGAAGTTACATTACAAAGATTATAAGGAGCAGGGAAAAAGGGCATCACAAAGGGAGGTAAATGTCCCAACCAGGTTGGCACCCAGAACTCCGACAACATATGCCATTCAAACCCCAAAACACTAGCCAACATTAGAGAAAGGTTGGCAAGAAACCAACCATTACATGAAAACCAACTACTTAGAAACAATAAAAACTACATTGAACCAAGCACACAACAAAAAGCCCCCAGCTAATCTGTAATTTTGCACAGCATTTCAGTAGTATAAGAGAAAAAAAAAACAGCATCATATTCCACCACATCAGGGGAGAAACCAAAATAGCAGCAACAGTTTTGATTCAACCTAGGTATGTTGCCCAGGAAAAGCATTGAGCCCTTGGTGGTGCAGCATTCCTTCCAAGTTCCAATCAAATCCACACTTGCTTTCAATGGTCCAAACCTTTTCTCCCAAGCCCTGTACATAACTCCTACTGTGAAAACTCCAGAAGAGTCAACCTTCAAAGCCATGCAATCTACTCTACTTTGATTAAGAACCTCCCCATTGGGCAGTAGTGAAAATAGTTCATTCAAACTTTCCTCTTCCCAAGCATGTAGTTTGATCTTCTGAACATCAACTGCCACCCCCTGCTTCCAGATTCATTGTTTCTGAACCAAACCTCCCAAATATCTTCCTCCTGCTGGCGAGCAATTTTGTAAAGTGCAAAATAATGCAGCTAATTTTGTGCCCCCAACCTAAACCTCATTCCAGAATGATATTGACTGCCATTTCCCACTACCAGCTGCAGATTAGATTTAAATAAGTCATATATAGAAGTGATTCTAAACGCCAATAATTTAATATCCCTCCAAATGACTGAAGTTTTCAGTGCTTAAGTTGAGTTTGGTGTCCACCCTTTCATACTCTCCCCCATTTTAAACACACCACCTTTTTCCATAGAGATTCTTCTCCACAATAAACCTCACCTCCATTTCAATACCAATGTCTCATTCAAACGTCTAATCTTCCTTATACGCAGCCCACCATTTTCCTCGCTCAGAGTTACGTTATCCTAGCTGACTATAAGGATTTTTCTCCTGTCCTGTATCACCCCATAACAAAAAGTCTATCAATCACCTTTGCAACCCCTTCCAGAATTTTGAAAAAGGAAAGCTAGTATATTCGTACGTTACTAAGGACGGCCTTAATTAAAGTTAATCTTCCTCCCTGTTAGCATAATATTAAGAAATATTATGTTACCATGTTTTCTAGATTTATTTTCTAATACTCCCAAAGACAAATACCTCTCCATGATGCTAATCTTATATGGATTTATCCACTTTACATGTTGAGAGGCGGGGCTTTGATCCTGCATTTCAAGACCACAGCTACATCCTTCTCTATATCCTCGTAGTCTCAGACACCCGAACTCCACTAACCAAGTTCTTATGACAATTAAACTTCAGTCCTGAAATAATCTAAATGTACCTGTAAGCACATTGCAATTGTACAAGAAAGAACTGTAGTGCTAATTATGTCTGACCATGGCTTTCAATAGTACCAACTCAATAGCTAAGAACTTCATTCCCAAGCTCATATCAGCAAGAGCGGAAGTATGGACACCTGATCTGAACCCAAACTCAGCACATCCATCAAAGGGCACCAAAATGCAAACACTGAACTATAATATCAAATTCCATGAGATGAAGTAATCGTAGCACTACGTTAGTCTTCAGTCCTGAAACAATCTGAAGTACTTGGACCCTTCAGAATAAACTTTGCAAATCTAAACGTACAAGTCAAATTCGACCAAAAAGGTAAGGCTACCCATTCGGGCCATTCGAATATACAAATAAAAACCGACCTTTTGTTGGGACTTCCCACCACTGAAGTTTCAATGTTTGAAAATGACTGCAATAATATATACCTCAGCTTAGACTAATTTTATGCTCAGATATAAATAGCATGCAAGTGATATTAGGCAACCAATAAGAAGAAAACAAAATACACGATGATAATAATCTGTTGAGATATAAGATTATATGTAGTAGAGATTAGTTTTACACCTGTCTAAAGTACAGGCTTATATCTTCTAAGTTATCTTTCCTTCAAGATCTGTGCCAACTATCAAAATTATACATCTCTTGTGTCCAAAGAAATCACCCAGGCTGAAAAGCGTTGCTTAACAATTTGCAAGGACATTGCACAAAAAATAATTGATGGGTGGGATTTCCTTAACACTAAGAAGCAAAAGCAGAGAAGCACACAAACTGAACTTCATTCACACCAATTAAACTTGCAAATAGAAGAAATACTTTCTCCCTCCCTCTCTTTTTTTTGTTGTTGCTGAATTCCCACACATGTAGAGTGGATACTTAACAATGATAGAGGAAAATAATGACACCTCTAAATCTGGACACATTATAACCCACACAAACATATGAAGGCTCTCACAAACTGTCGAGGTCACAATAAAATCAGGTTTAATTTTGAACAACAATGACCATTTCCCAGTAACAATTTTGTTTCCTTTTCCCATGGAAAAACCATTATGGAAACGTTACTGACTTGGTGTTTTTGAGTCATGGTTTTTTAAAACTAACTCAACGAAGACATACTATGTCTGTTACTAAATTAGATCACCGAGTAAAAATCTATATTGCTATGGGTGGTGTGTGAAATGTCAGAGACCCGAACACCATTCCACGCTTGAAGATTGGAAATTCTATTGGAGCAAATTTCAGGCGTGAATATCAGGTCCATATAAAGAAAACAGACCACGATACTATGAGAAACATAGGCATGAAAATGAACAAATATCAAACACTGTGGGTAAGTATGTTGGGAAATCTAGTAATCGCAGAAGCAACCTCACTGGGTTTCATTTCCAAAGTTGCAAGGCATTAAACCATGGGGATAAGCTTCTCGTCCAAATGAAGACCAAGTATTTTGGGGCACTTCGAAACAACATAACGAAGCTTTCTTTCTTGGATGCTGAAATTTCTCAAGTAATCCCAGTTTTCATGGGCTTTTTGCCTTTGCACACTCTCAAGGCGCTTTGAATTTATTCAAAATATTGGAATAAAAAAATTAATAATTTTCTAAACGTGAAAAAGGGTACCCATAATCAGAAACCAAAAAGGAAAACAAGCTTATACAATGGAAAACCAAGTGACATCACAGTCTGAAAGCATATGATTGTGCAACTACAAAAAGCACTAGCCTAAAGTACACTGTTAAAGTTTCCACATAGTTGACTTCCAAACTCTAGTCATAAAATCATCTAATGTAAGATCCTTTCCACTAATCAGCTGGACGATGTCTACAATTTTTACTCATAAGTAATCCTGTTCAGAGCCGGGGCAGGCCTTGACATTTTAGGGTTCCAAGGCAAATCTAAGAAAGCAAGGCCCTTTATCCATTTAACAACCAAAATGATAAAAGGACAAGGCAACTTCAAGAACAAAAATATTAGTATTCAGCAAGATACAATTTTAAAATATGCCTATCATTGCAGAAATCAGAACAATTACTTAAAAGATCGTTCTTGTTGGTTTTTTAGCTGCAAAAATGTTAATTATGCTTCATATGGTCATTATTAGGGGTGAAAGAAAAACCGAAAAACTGAAAAAACCGAAAAAAACTGACCGATCGGTTCGGTTTTCGGTCGGGAAAAAGTTGTGTTGGTTGACTTCGGACCGAACGGAAAATTATCGGTTCGGTCTCGGTTTCCTGGAAATTGGTTTGAACTGAACTGAACCGAACTGAACCGAAACCATGCCAATTTGGACTGAAATACCCCGAAACCACCCCTATTTGGACCGAAAACCGAAAAAACGATCTTAACCCCCAAAAAATAACAAATCCTAGCCGTCCATCTCAATCTTAATGCCGAACCAAAAAAACCGAACCACCCTGAATTGATCGGTCCATTATTTTTTTCAGTCGGGATCGGTTCCTAGCAAAACCAGCCTGAACCGATCGGTTCGGTCCGGGACACCCTGAAAACCGAACTGAACCGACCGATTTTCACCCCTAGTCATTATAATTCTATAGGACTACATTGATGGAACACTACACAACTTTTTTGGCGCCAATCATTTTATCAAAATGTTGGAGGCCGACCACGAAAGCCTTACTCACCTTTGCTCAGGGCTAGTACTATTCAGAACCTATTAAGTACAAACAAACATAATTTAGAACCCTCCCATTATTCAGCCATAAAGCATAGAAAAAATATAATTCTCCCAAGAAGCTTACCCAAAAAAGGCCCAAAGTCAAAAATCAAAAATCAAAAATCAAAAATCAAAGATTGCATAAAATCAACAAAGCAAAAACAAAGAAAAAGAGAACCACATTGCTGTTCACCCTTAATTTCCTCCAAACTCCATTATCAGGGTCAAAAACTCGAATTTAGGATTTGAATTAAGGTAAGGAAATTACCAAGTGGAGAAATGTCAAACGGATTCTACTCGCCCATCTATGTAAGGTCAAACGGATTCTACTCGCTCAACAACAAAAAACTACAACAGATTGAACCATAGAAGAACTACGTGTATCAATGGACAATATATAGACGTACCTGCATCGTCGATTGGCAACGGAGCTCGCTTCAATTTCACATAGCTTTCTGATTCAGATTTCAGTGTAGCTTTCTGCTAAAAATGGGTATTATAGTTTTCTGCTAAAAATGGGTCTGATTCAGTGTAGCCAAAGCTATTTTCAGAAAAATAATTTCCCTTAAATCATCTTTGATTATGTACAATTCAATTCTCGATTGATATGATTCTTAGCATGGTCTATCTTCTTTGCAAGATAAAAAACATGAACTCTTTGGATCGTATTAATAATCATGTAATGAATCACAATCAGCAATTACTCAACCTCCTTGTATTGTCCATAAAAAGGGTCGGATTGAATGTGGGCAACTCTATTTTCACCGAAAAAAATTAAAACAAATCACCTGAGATCATGTACTAATAACAACTAAATTTGCATAATAATTAACCAGATTTATCTCACTGACAAGATTTAAATGTTGAACAATTTGGATCAGATCAGTAATCCCAGAATCAATCTCGAGTGACGGATTAAGTTCTTCGAATGGACAAACTAATAAACGACGTCGTTTTAGGTACATGACATAGGTTCAACCTATGTCATGTACCTAAAACGACGTCGTTTTGAATAACATCGCAACTTTTATAAACGGCTCATCAGAGGGCGTCATCGTTTTGAATAACCTCGCGGGCACCGATCATCGTCGTCGTCTCCATTTCCCCCAGAGATTTCTCTCTCTCTCTCTCTCTCTCTCTCTCTCTCTCTCTCTCTCCATACTACAATTTACTTTAAGGTCGCAATTCACCAGTCGTCGCGAGCACCAGTCGTCGTCGTTTTGGATTTAAATGTTGAATTTCCTTCCAACAGAACAAAGGCGTCACATTTCAGGTATACAAAAATCTCAATTTTTATCCGAATCGCATACGATCCATATTAGGCTATCGATTTGATCATTTCATGTTTCCTACTTCAATTCAGCTTAATCTTCTTTGTTACTGGTTCAATTTTACTTTCTTTAGATTTAGATCTACTCCCATGGAGTATATCGAGTGTTTGGGTAAGTTGTTTTTTTTTTTTTTAAACGTTTCTGATAAAAACTTTTCATGTGTTGGAGAGATTAATCCAACGAGACTACCACTTTATATAACTGTCAAACTTGTTAGGACTGGAAAAGAAGACTCTCAACTGAAAGAGAAAATTGAGGAAACTACTCAGAGATTAGTTTGTGTGTAGGTGTGTGTCCAAGCGTTAGGACTCTGGCCTTCCTAAAATGAAGTCTTCAATATCGGATAGGTGTCTAAAAATTGAGTATGGGTATGGGGGCACATCCGAAACACATATTCCCAATATCCAATATGCAGTGTTGATTTACCGAAAGTCAACTGGTTAAGATATGGGCTTTTTATCCCATCCATTTGAGGCTAGAAATGTTTCATTAGCCAATTTCAAGCTTCTTTTTCCTTGAATATTGTAAAACAAGAAGATCTAAGTGTCTATATTGGGTGTGGGTGTCGGACACATATCCAATACCCTAATCCATGTCATTCCATCCTACAAATGTACTTTGAGGATAATAGAAGAGTCCTTCTCACACTGCCAAAGAGTTATTGGGTATATTTCACACCGATAGTTGCATTTTTGGATGGTTGATCATTTGGAAGAAATTGTTCTGCTTTTTTGTTTTGAGAAGAAGTTTCAAGTGACTAACATGGCCCAATGATGACTCGCCCTGGTTTATGTTATGGTATTTGTACGTTTTGATTTTGATTGTTAGGAGTATTACTCGGTGAGGTATTTGAGTCATTCTATATCATGTACTCCCACTATTTATAAATCAGTAATGTATGTATTAGGCTTAATTTAACACCCTAAACACCTTTTTCTCTCTAACATTAGCTATATGTAATTGGGGACAAGACTACGAGCCAAGAGATAATGTTGACCCTGTGACAATCTTTTGATGTCAGCACCGTGTTCCATGATTTCCCGCATTTTGATTTTGATGAAATGACTAAAGAGCTATATTTTTGCTACATTCACCGATAAAGGGAAACTTTACATGTGGGGCAATGCCAAGGATTCACGATTTGGTATTACTAGGCTGCCAGAAGTGCAACTGTTTCCTGTCGATGTTAAGTTCCTATTGGAGGATGATAGTTTGGGGACTCATCACGTGCTCTTTGTCACAATTGGTGCATCTCATGTAACCTGTTTGGTTTCGAGGTTAGATTGCAAGAGAGAGTAGTACATTTTTTTGCATGTGGTGTGGAGCTATTGTAAAAAGTTACATGCGATGGATGGTTGAGTTTGGATTGACTTCACAAATGGAAGTGAGGATGAGATTTATACTGCAACTCCAGATTTTTTGGCAAAGAAGTTATTCTTCTTCAACGGCATACATGAGAAGAATGCAAAAATTTTAAGGTGAAAGTAAAACTGATTGCCCTCTCTAACCTCTCCTATGCATGAAATAGTGCATTGGGTTGTTTTAGCCTGGGTTTGGATCAAGGATTTGGACTTTGGAGGAACAGAAACAGCTGAGGGAATTTTCAATGGATCCAACCGTGTATATTTGAACTTTATTTCTTAATTTTATTTTCTCTCTGCAAATTCCTTGTTAAATCCTTGATTCAAATTCAGTATTAACAACCTTTCTATCACTTTGGTTGATCTAATGAGTTTTCCAAATTGCAGGTGGCACTTTGATTGAACTGCTACAGACTTTGAAGAGATTGGATTATTGTTCCAAAGGTAGCAAACTGGACAATAGTTATCTTTTTTCACTTTAAATTAATCACCTGAAGTTCCAACTTACTAATATCATGAAATGCTCGAACTGCTTGAATGCATGATTTCGTAAGATGTTTAAAATGCACTTTACAGGCTGAAGTTTGGGTTCTTTTTTTCTACTCCCTCATTTCTTGGCATGGATTTCTGCATCACCTTAGATGTTTAGTTTCCATTATTAAATGTGTTTGCAAAAATATTGCTCAAATGTGGTGCTATTTGGGTTGCTATATCCAAGAATTGCTTCATCTGGGTTATATCTGTCAATGTCGGCAACTATCCAAATGTACCATTCATTTCTGCTTTACTATCAAAAGTTGGTGATGGTAAAAATGGATAGTCCACTAGACAATATAGCAAATTTCTTTGATAACTTTGGTGTTCGGGCCAGTTTACGCTCACCACCATATAGCAAATTTGAACTAGTCATGTTATAGAATGTTAACATGCATGTCATTGTTTTTCCATTCTCCATTAATTGAAAACTGAGGATCAGGTAACTCTGTTCAATTTGTTTAATGTTTTTGTTTGTTTGTTTGGTTTGCGTTTGAATCTAAATGCAACATAAGTAAGAATACGAAAATAAAACAAACAATTCAGTAGAATTATCAGAATTAACAAACTGTTGTCCAAGAATCTGGAATATTACTAAAACACAAATTTGTGTAGTTTAAGGAGAAAAAGGGAGCCTACACTTCTTTGGATGATAACTCTTTAAAAATTGGCGAAGTTGGTCGAATTTCTAACGAGGGTAATTGCACCTCATTACCTTCACTATATCTATGGTTCTCTACTTTGGTATTAGCCTCTGTGATGCTTACTTTTGTGGTTTCCAGGTATAAATGGCATAATAATGAAAAAAATTTAAAGCCTGAGACTGGATTACTTAAGCTTAGGCAAGTTCTTAAGGTCTTTGCAAACTTGAAGCCTGCTTCTGTACTCCTGCAGGTAACCTATGGCGTATTACCTTTAAACTCTTAATCTTGCTCGATCCAAAACATAGTCAAATTTTGTTATGCACCAGACTACCAGGAAAAATTGAAATACTTAGATGAAGGTTAGTTATGAAAAAGTTGCTCTTTCGTAATCATCACATGGATAAGGATGTGAACTTAAGTATCTAAGATGATTAGGGGCTATCTCTTTTAGTAGCATATCATCTGTGTATTGCCGCAATATTTCAAAGTTAATTTATCTTCTATTTTCGTTTTGGGGTTGAGAATTCTGCCAAGGGAGAAGAAATTTATCTAATGCGTTTCTAATAAGTACTTTTCACGTTTTTAGCCACAAGCAGACGATAACTCGAGTCAATTTCCAAACAGTTTGGTTGATGATATAATCACTTTACCTAGGCCCGTAGGAAAGTACACCAAGTTGTTTTGACTGCCTACGTGAGGCAATGAAATGGTGCAATAAGGCCCATTAGTCGAAAGTCTCTTGGCTTCAAAATTGCAAGTTCTTGCTACACTTCTGTCATCATTTAAGCACTTGGCAAAAAAAGGGGAAAGGAAAACAGAAAACACTCGTTACAAGCTATGGTATGCATTGTAGTTTATTGGTTCATTCTGGAAGGCACATTTCATTACCTCCCTTCCCAGTTCATCAATCAATACAAAAGTTGCAAATACTGAATGAACATGTTTCATGAACACCACATAAGTGGCCTAGAGACGAGAAAAATCATAAACTCCTGGTATAACAAGACATGCTGAAGTAAACATATTCTTATTTTGTTCTTGTCAAATTTTGTACATTTCTTTTTACTTTTTATTGACATGGATACAAAAGCACCTAAAAACTTATAGTTCTTGTAGTTTGTTTCTTTATCTATATTATAAGAATATCTTGTTGAATTTTCGGGAATATGTGGATTTATGGACTTGTTCATGGAGCCAGTAGTGAGTTTGTTTTGTGAAGTTCCAGTAGCTAGTAACCTTTTTTCACTGCTATAGAATGACAAATTCATGCCTTCCCAATTAACAAGAGAGCATTTTTTGGCACTTTCAAATTGCACTTGTTTTTTATGTAGCTTGAACGTTTTGTACACCTGTTTTAGATGCTTATTCTGTATGTTTACCTTATCCTGTTAGTAGATGCTTCAACTTTGAAGAAAGAGGTTGCTGAAGCCTGAAGGTGTTGACCTCATGGTTGTAAGGGAGCTTACAAGAGGTTAGTATACTTTGTGTCTCAGTCACATTGCCATTCTACATGTCTTCTTTTTCTATATAATAAAATTTTGGTTTCCATAATCGTGATGCTACCTTTGTTTACTGACATTAGGAATTTATTTTGGAAAACCAAGGGGTTTTGGAACAAATGATAATGGACAGGAGATTAGATTTTACACTGAGGTCTATGCTACCTATGAGGTAACTCTCTAAGGTCTAAGCTAATGTGATCTCTTTCGTGTGAATTCTCTAATTCTCTATGGATTTCAAGTGTGGAATTTTGTCTTTCAAGTATACTAGTTACTAGGTAAGGTGTTACCTTTTTCACCTGTACATGTGGATAGATGGAAGCCGAAAGGCAAACAAGAGGATACTTGAAATTAAATTCTCCTTGCCCGCTGGAAGGTGTAGGTGGTGTACATGCATAAACTTTAAATTTGCACCTTGGTTTCTTGTTTCAGATTATACCAGAACTAAGTTTTGGGTACACCTTGGCAATCTGAAAATTTTTCTTGACGGATTGATCGGATTGCTCTCATTGCATTTGAGACTGCTCGAAAGTGGCGTGGGAAACTCTAATATGTAGGTAGAGCAAATCTCTCGGAGGTGCTTCAACGTTGTAATGTTTTTTCCCACATGAATGTAACTTTTTTGCTGGTTTGCACATTTGAAAGTGCCTCCACCTCCGTTTTAATTGAAACTAATGCAAGGTTGTGAGATCGAAATGTCAATTAGAGTCTGATGAAATTAATGCAACTACGTATTGATCCTTAAGTTCACATTTTCTTCTTTGAAACTTGCTTGTAACTATGGTGCTAGATGAAAGAGGCTAAAGATACAAATACACTACGATTATTTCTTGCCTTTCAAAAAAAAACTATGATTATTTCTTTGATATTTGCTAGGCATCAATGCTTTGGAGGAAAAGAATAATGACAATAGCCTAAGAGTACCCTCCCTGATGTTGAACTCACTCACATGTATGTTGACAATGCTGCAATGCAACTTGTTCGCTATCCAAAATAGGTTTGCGTTATCTTTTCATAGTTATTTTCCGTTTTAATTGATGTTTCTCTATTTATGGCTGATTCCAAGCACATTGAGAAGATCAGTTGTCATATCACTCAATCTAAAAAGAAAAAATTGCAGTTTGACACGATAGTGACAAACAATATATTTGGTGATATTTTATCAGATGAGGCTTCAATGATAATGGGAAGTATTGGGATGCTTCCATCTGCTAGTCTTGGCAAAGAGGTATTGGAACGAATTGCTTTTTGCAGTATTTTGAGTTTTGGATGTTTGTTTCTTTGAACTATTTCCCTCTTGCTGTCATAAATGGGAGTTGTCATGTTGTGGAATGATAGTTTGTTGTTATTATTTAGGATATTATTCATCTGCAGGGACCTGGAATGTTTGAACCCATACATGGGTCGACACCTGGTATAGCTGGACAGGTTGAATTCATGATGGTTCCATTTTTATTTCCTCTGCAGATCATGTTTTTGATGTTTATGGAGCATATGCAGGATAAAGCAAACCCTTTAGCAAACATTCTGAGTGCTGCTATGCTTCTGAAGTATGCCTTGGGAGAAGTCAAAGCTGCACAGAGAATCAAGAATTTCGTACTGGCACATAAACTCCAAAGGAAATGTATGTAAGGGTTGTGATTTTTTTTTTTTTCACTTTTCTTTTTCGATATTCTCTTTAGTCCTTGCAAAAGGACTTGGCTTATGTTTTCTTCCATCACGTCGCCCACACCCACTCTGGTGTGCCTGTCTATATTCTTTCAGAAACATAGAGCTTGCGGAATTTCACGCTGAATGGTTGTGAGGGCTCCATTTTTCTTTCTAGAAATTATGAGAACCAGCATATAAAGGAGATTCTAGTTGGTCCATTCAGTCGAAAACTATTTCTTTAGCTCTAATTTAGTTCCACTCAATTGTAGAAAGGAACAACTTCTCTTTTATACAAGCATTGAGAAATTGTGAATCAGGCCTTCATGTTGTAATTATTATTTGTCAATCTCAAGAGTGAATTTAATATTATTCAAATTAGTAATGCTATTTTCTTCTTTCTTTTGATCAGAACCTACTTGGACGCAAAGAGATGGGTAGAGAGGTGGTTAAGTCTGTAGAACTCAAAATTTCCGTTCCCATATGAACCAAGGAAGACCAACTCTAAAGAGTCTAAACGGGTTCATTTAGTCCCGATAAAGCCCCTTTACTCCGAGAGGATTTTGTGAAGGAGATGTTTTTGGTAGAAACCATTTTCTGGATCTCATTTGGGATTATTGCAGGATTCAAGTGTTCCCATGAGGTCTATTTTACGAGTTTTGTCCTCTTTTTCTGTTGATCATAACTTGTATATCTAATACTAACACCTTGTGCTGACAATTAGGAATGTTGTAACATTGGAATAAACATGCAATTTTGATTGTGATCATGGGATTTCAGATGTTTTCTTGTGATGGTATTTGTTTTGTCCTCTAGCCTGGATGAATTGATGGATTAATGCGAGCGATGTTCTGGTTCTAGTCTTGGAGCGAAAATCATCTTTGCATGGTAAAAGTTGGTGCCGATCATAGTTGAGTTTTTCTTATGGATGGGATTCTGTCTATTCCCTTTACAAGGACTTGACGTCCTGTCCGGACAGTTTTCGGGCCCTTCCCAGGTCTGTTTCGAAGATGGTAGACCTTTGGTATTTGTGACCTTGTCAAGAGCATTAATCACGGCAAAATTCATCTTAATTAGATATTGCTTGGTGTGTTCTTCCATCACATTTATCTTGTGAAAAATGTGTTTAGAAAACACAATAATTTATTCGATCACGTGAATTTGGGCATGCTTATTATTCTCGATCAGGTCTAGAATATCAGTGGTCTCAATCTTCAAAATGGGCCCAAGAAAGGCCCGGACAGGTCCGTTCAATCCCTTAAAGGGACGCTTGAGAATCTGTATCCTTTTCTTTACTCATTCTTGCCAAAATTTTGGTTTCGCTTTAGAATTCTAGGGAGCATCATTATTATTACTCTTTATAATAAAATTTAAATAGATTACTTTCCAAAATTACCCTTCAAATTTGAACTTCTATGTTTATTCCTTCCAATTTTGTAGAAGAAATTTTGAATATGGAAGAATGGCAAAACAGTAAATGTACCAAAATTACCTTATTGATTAGTCAAAGTAATCCAGAATTTTGGGACTTCAAATTTTCATATTCAAAACAGAAAATGTACCAAAGTTTTCTCATTGATTAGTCAAAGTAAACTAGAATTTTGGGACTTCCAAAAATTGAAAGATTGATAAAAAATTTGTCATGGAGGGAGTATATAGATATCAATGTCCAAATTCTGGGTGTCTTTGGTGTTTGCTACTGGGCTTTGTTGTGGGTTGTGCTATTTCTGATTGGATTGTCTATATGGTTTGTATAACTTTGGTTGTACTACTTCGGTCATGTTTGCTGCTGGGCTTTGCGGCGCTTTGCTGTGGGTTGTGCTATATACCAAAATAGGCTTTGATCTGATTTAAAGTGGTGGTGATGCAAGGATTTTTCCAAAATAGTTTGTTTATCGACCATTAAGGTTAAAAGCGTCGTCCAATTTAAATTTGAAGATAATTTTGGGGTGATTCTATTTGCAAACTTTTTTTCTTCATGCAACCCATTAAAATGTCCTCAATTTCCATTGTAGGCCAAAGACCTAAATGCCTCTACAATAATCTTAACACCCCAACTCCTTTTCTTCTTCCTTGTTTCTTTCCCTCCTCACCGTTCCAAAATTTTAAAGTCTCTTGAGAAGACAAAATCCCTCCACCTCCACCTCCACCTCCACTGCCACTTTCACCGCCACCCTTTTTCCACATGTAAACTTCTTGTTCTTCTCACTCTCAATGGAGAATGAAGGAGTAGACATCCAATCAATGATAGGTTCCCATTTGAACACCAAGAACTATTGTTGCTTCAGAACTACCATCTTACTGCCATTATCAGCACCACACCTAAACTACATGCTTGGTGGCGACTACTTTAACTTGTCCAAAACACACCCTAGTTGCAGCTACAACAATTATTTTAAAAACTTCATTGCATATTGGTAGGTCGTTTTTCACACCAAAAATAGATTAATAATGGCTAGGTATTTAGAATTAACCCTTATTCAGAAGAATAACAGTTAAGTCTGAGTGTTGATCCACAAGGATAGTTGGGTTGAGTTACAATAATTTTGTTAATCTTTGAATTAATTTCAAAGAAGCAATTGATTGAAGTTTGATTTTGGAAAATTATTAACTATTGAAAGTTGAGTGAAAACTATGAGAGTGAAAGTATAGGGTTTTGAGTCCACCCCAACCGCATAACCATGCATTCACATAAATGAGGTTCCTATTTGAATTGATAAATAACTATCGCTAGGGCTTGCAATCCCTATCAATAGTCAGCAAGAAGAGATTTGTGATTCTTAGAAGGCATAGACTATTCTACAACATGGACCATCTCACTGACATGGTGTCACGATGTCACGCCACCCAATAACACGATCTGTCTTACAAGCATAACCTATCTTAGACCTCCAAACACAACATTGAAAACCATTATATGAACAAGTATTTGAAACTGCACATACAAATACACAACCGATTAAAGAATAAAAATGCTTCATTAATTGAAAATTATTTTGAACATATATTCTGATTCAATTTTTGCAAAAGACAATATTACTTGGAACATGGCTTCATCTTCTCTCGAAGTTGGTTTAGCCGGCCATGGGATTGGAAAACATCAAGCTGTTCCGGGAACTGCTGCTTGCAGCCCGTCCGTCCCCTTTTCTCAATCTTGTACAACAGTAGCCGCACTCCCTTGTGCATGTTAAGTCTCCTTTCAAAAGCCCCAACTCTAATAGCCTGCCCCACTAATTCTTTGACCTTGGTTCTCACGTGCCCATCAATTGGCTCCATCCAATTGAATTTCACCAATTTTATGAAGACCCAATCAGAGGCTAAAAACATGTACATGTTCATTCTTGCCCAACTTCTTTTCACACGAATTATGTAGCAGGACCACCACTTGACTTAATTTGGCTTCACTTTGACACCAAGTAAAGTCAGATTTTGTGCTCTTTTTATATCAAAGCCTCCAAATACCTATAACACGCAATAAAAAAAGTTAAACTCCAAGTAATAATATAAAAGGACGTAACAACAATAAATTAGGGGGCTCTAATGTCAACATTTACGCACCTATAACATATAATAACCATGAATCTCAACATTCACTCCATCCTCCGCACGGGATGTAAGCCCGATGAGCAAGGAAAAGAGGGGACGTTGGAGTTCTGGGCATGATACTACCATAATTTCACCACAACTACCGTCACACTTCCACCTACCACCACCACCATTGCTACCACAGCACCACTGCCATCATTTAACAACCACCAGCACTTCAACGCCATCGTTTATTAGCCATGTCTCTATGGTAATCAGAAACCAGTGCTCTACTCTCTTTTATTTCACTATAGACGTATAGTACATCAGTGGATTACTGCTAAAACCCTGAAGAGATCATCAAAACATATAGTGATACATAACAACACCAATAAGCATAATCTGTTGTGGCTTAGACTTTTACAGAGCCATTCAGGGCTCTTCTCCATCCTTTTGTTTTAAAGACATGGACACGGTGCTCATGAGTTTCTTAAACTTCCTCTGAACCTTTTTGTTGTTTGGACTTTGGATAAATGGAACCCAGCTGTGTCCAGATACCAGCTGCTTCTCCCCTTAAACCCCACAATCTGGGCTCCGTCTGCTGAAAAAGAAAACAGTGTCCCTTCCTCCACTCCATATGCCATTTCAACTTCAGCAGATGTAATCTAATTAGACATGCATGTTGTAGTATGACTACTAAATCTCAAGTACATCAAGAATCCAAGATCACAAATTCAAAGACAATAGAGGCAACACACATAAAGAGGCGGAGAAAGTAACACAGTAAGGTTATTTAAGGATGAACCTGAAAGTACAATCTGCAATCTAGGTAAATAAGTCAAAGTTACAAAGAAATTTCTTTCATACACTATTTATAGCAAAGCCTACATTAGAGTCAATTAAGAAAACTCCAAATGAGAATTTTTGCTTAGTATTAGAAAATAACCAATGATGGCACAGGACACAAACCAAAAACACCTTCATCACTACCATCCAACAATGCAATGTCTTGCCCCTATGAAGCGCATGCACATAGTGATATTATAGTAAAACCCCAAAATAAGGTTGATTCAAGTACAATATTATGGAAAATGTTCAAGTTAGTGTTAGCCCAGTTAGTGGCTTGAAGAGCAACAAGATACTCTAGCTAGAAAGCACAAAAGCTGAAACATGATCTGAAAAATTGGGATGATTGGTTAATCCTGAGGAAAAGCAACCCACATCATGGCCAATTCGTTTACATGCTCTATTCACAGAGGATTTGAGTTGCTGCAAAGTCAGACTGCAGAAGCAAAATAAGGATCTTCTTAATGACACATGAAGTATATTTCTTTTTCTCGAACACTCTTGTATAGCCTTTGATGTCCAACTATACATTACAAAAAAATCTACATCATGGAGCAAAATTTAGGTTCGGAATCACCATATAAGGCAACATATGTCTGGTAATTTCAAAGGACATCAATGAAACTGGGAAAAAACACAAATGAAGTGCTGAGAGAGAGAGAGAGAGAGAGAGAGAGAGAGAGAGAGAGAGAGAGAGAGAGAGAGAGAGAGAGAGAGAGAGAGAGATTTATTTTTGGGATAAACTGAATTGAGATTTTATAAAACTTTGAAATTACATTACAAAGATTATAAGGAGTGGGAAGAACGGCATCACAATAGAAGGTAAACGTCCCAACCAGGTTGGCACCCAGACCTCTGACAACGTATGCCATTCAAACCCAAAAGACTAACCAACATTAGAGAAAGGTTGGCAAGAAACCAACTGTTACCGGAAAACCAACTACTTAGAAAAATAAAAACTACATTGAACCAAGCACACAACAAAAAGGCCCCAGCTAATCTGTAATTCTGCATGAATATGTATGGGTGGGAAAAAAAGCAGCAGGAAAAAGCATCCACACAGCATTTCAGTAGTACCCAAACTCAGGAAGCAAAAAAACAGCATCATATTTCATCACACGAGGGGAGAAACCAAAATAGCAGCACCAGTTTTGGTTCGACCAAGGTATGCTGCCCAGGAAAAGCAATGAGCCCTTGATGGTGCAACATTCCTTCCAATCAAATCCATACTTGCTTTCCATGGTCCAAAACTTTTCTCCCAAGCCCTGTAGATAACTCCTACTGTGACAACTCCAGAAGAGTCAACATTTTAAGCCATGCAATCCACTCTACTTTGATTTAGTACCTCCCCATTGGGCAGTAGTGAAAATAGTTCATTAAAACTTTCCTCTTCCCGAGCATGTAGTTTGATCTTCTGAACATCAACTGCCACCCCCTGCTTCCAGATTCATTGTTTCTGCACCAAACCTCCCAAATAGTTTCCTCCTGCTGGTGAGCAATTCTGAAAAGTACAAGAATAATGCAGCTAATTTTGTGCCCCCAACCCAAACCTCATTCTAGAATGAAATTGACTGCCATTCCCACTACCAGCTGCAGATTAGATTTAAACAAGTCATATATAGAAGTGATTCTAAAATCCAATAATTTAATATCCCTCCAAATGACTGAAGCTTTCAGTGCTAAAGTTGAGTTTGGCGTCCAACCTTTCATACTCTTCCCTGTTTTAAAATTCACTACCTTTTACGGTAAAGATTCTTCTCCACAATAAACCTTGCCTCCATTTCAATATCAATGCCTCATTCATACCTCTAATCTTCCTTATACGAAGCCAACCACTTTCCTTGCTCATTGTTAAATTATCCCAGTTGACTATATGGATTTTTCTCTTTTGTATCACCCAATATAAAATTACTTTGAAGTCTATCAATCACATTTGCAAACCCTTCCAGAATTTTGAAAAAGGACAGCTAGTATATTCGCAGGTTACTGAGGACAGCCTTAATTGAAGTTACTCTTCCAGTCTTCCTCCAAAAGACAAATACCTCTCCATGATGCTAATCTCATATGGATTTATCCACTTTACATGTTGAAAAGTGGGGCTTTGAACCTGCATTTGAAGATCGCAGCTACATCCCTCTCCATATCCTCATAGTCTAAGACACCCCAACTCCACTAACCAATCTCTGATGACAATTAATCTTCAGTCCTGAAATAATCTAAATGTACAAGTATGTGCATTGTGATTGTACAAGAGAGAACTATAGTGCTAATTATGTCTGCCATGGCTTTCAATTGTACCAACTCAATATCTAAGAACTTCATTCCCAAACTCATATCAGTAAGAGAGAGAGAGTATGTGCGAGACACGCATGTCCATGACATAATCCCATTGTGTCCCCATGCAAAAAATAATTTAATCTAACCGACACGCCACGTGGTGTGTCCAATACGTGTCCCCGTGTGGGAGATGCGTGTCCCCATGTCCAATGCACGGACACGGCGACCTGTAGAAGTAAGAGAATAACGGTTATGGAAGGTACCCTACAATAGAGAGGACCTATTGGAAGAAGCTGTTCTCCACCAACCGGTGGTTGTGTGGATGAAAATTAAAGAATTTACTTTTGTGATTGACTAATAAGAGGTAAGCGTATCAATAAGAGAATCAATAATCTTATGATGGAATCTCTTCTACATAGATGACATCATGATACAGATTCATAATTTTAGGGTTATTGCTTCTATCTTCTTGAAGTTGTGGGCACAACTATACTAGCATGTCCTGATCTCAGTAACACTGGCAGTACATTCCCACTTTCAGCTACTTATTCGTTTACTTTGGTCTTCAGATTGTTTAGTGGAAAGATCATCTATTCTTGTGCTGTCGCGGTTAAACCCAAATGATTCAGCTGACTTAGCGGAGCTAATCAAACATAATACGAAACAAATGTACTTCCTTTCTTCTACAAAAGGTTGTGCCCCTACTCGTGGTCTAGGACAATAAAAAGTTAAACTTCCTACTTATCAATTATGGTTCATGTTTTAAACACATTGAACGGTTCGGATCATTGAAATTCGATTGGGATCTATGAGGTCCGCACCAAACTGAAATGAGGGATCCCTCATTGATGTGTTGAACCTAAAGCTGCTGTTTTATCATGAAATAGGAATAGGATAATATTCACATCCACTATTAAAGACAAGTCTGGGATCCACTCATAGAAGGCAAGGCATCACAAAGATGGATGAAAGCATCGAAGTCCTGTTTCATTGATATTGAAAGTAAACTCGTAATCAGTTATCCCGGAAGTTCAGACGGCCATACAATGCAAAGCTTTATCCGCAATGGTCAATCCGGAGTTGAATACAACTTAAACTCAAATGAGAAATGTTCACTACAAGATCAAAGTAACTACAAGATCAAAGAGAAGCGAAGGAAAAAGGAAGGGGTATGCATGTATTTACCTTACGGAAGTTGTTCACCATAATGAAAACTTCATTAGGAACTTTTCTGATTACAGTCTAGCATTGAACTCAGACTACACTGTATGTTGTTTCGTTTCAAAAGCTTTTGCCTTAACTCCAATCTTTTCTTGAAAGCATGCAGGAAAAAGTCAGGATAATCAGTGGCTTCTTCTATCTGTCTCCCCATTACCTCCACCAAAAACCTTATGCATGGTTCCAAGGAGTTACTAATGCTTTTGATCAAAATAGGGGGATAAGCAGTCACCATGGCCACTACCTGTTTACCTTCAAAACCACATCCCCTTAGGTAAGTAAAATTAGGTCTCAGGATCTTGTCGACAAAACTTCAGAAAATTAACAGCAACTTTTTGAAGCTTCAATTCTGTCAGTCCTATTGATTTCAGAAATTCTAAAGTGGGTTGTAGCCTTTTGTCAACACCATAACCCACTATATAGGGATTTCTCAACAAAACCTTACGGATCATCCCTTCTTTACGGCCAAGACTAGCTAGAAAATCCACAATCTGTGAAATCCTTTGATTCAATACTGTAGCTAATGATTCTAGGACTGAGCAGTATCATTTTACCAACTTGTTTTTTAGGAATCCCAAGAGCATGAAAGAAAGCTAGCAGCGGACAAAACTTCTCTTCAACACTGTTGGCAAGTATGTTGGGAAATTTAGTAATCGCAGAAGCAACCTCACTGGGTTTTGTTTCCAAAGTTGCAAGGCATAGAACCATGGGGATAAGCTTCTCCTCTAAATGAAGACCAAGTATTTTGGGGCACTTCAAAACAACATAAGGAAGCTTTCTTTCTTGGATACCGAAATTTCTCAAGTAATCGCAGTTTTCATGGGCTTTTTGCCTTTGCACACTCTCAAGGCACTTGCACTTTTTGAACTTCAGGTTAATACTTTTTATCATCAAAGACTCTTTCCTTGAAAACCACCTAATGCTACTATTGTAGCTGTTGTTGATTTCCATCTCCCCTGTAAGAATCAAAATTACTAATTTTCAGAATGTGAAAAAGGGTACCCATAATCTGAAACCAAAAAGGAAAGCAAGCTTATACTATAGAAAACCAAGTGACATCACAATCTGAAAGCATATGAAGTACGAAGAGCACAAGCCTGAAGTTCACTGTTAAAGTTTCCACATAGCTGACTTCCAAACTCTAGTCATAAAGGCCTTGTTTGGTTAGTAGGTTTAGTTTAGTTTTGATGATGTAAGCAAGTGTAATAAGTGTAGAGAGATAGAGAGAAATGATGATGTAATCAAAACTAAAACAAGGCCAAAACCGCCAAAAACTCCCAACCCAAACACGGCCAAAATCATCTAATGTAAGATCCTTTCCAATATTCAGCTGAATGATGTCTATGATTTTTACTCATAAATAATCTTGTTCAGAGCCAGGGCTGGCCTTGACATTTGGGGGTTCCAACTTCCAAGGCAAATCTAAAAAAGCAAGGCCCTTTATCCATTTAACAACCAAAATGATATAAGGACAAGGCAACTTCAAACAATTAAAACCCCCTTTTAGATGCCCTTATTCTCGGTAAAACTCCCCTTAGAAGCTATAGTGATGATTTTCCCTCTGCAGAAACTAACTAAGTCCTTGCTTAGTTCAATTTCAGGCTGACTTCAGCCTGGATTTTAGCAAAATGTTGGAGGCCCATCACGAACTTCTCACTAGCATTTGCTCAGGGCCAGTACTATTCAAAACCTATTAAGTGCTAACATAATTTGAAACCCTCACATCATTCAGCCATAAAGTGTAGAAAAAAATAATTCTCCCAAGAAGCTTACCCAAAGAAGGCCCAGAATCAGAAATCAAATATTGCATAAAATTAACAAGCAGAAATAAAGAAAAAGAGAACCACATTGCTGTTCACCTTCATTTTCTCCGAACTCCATTATCAGGGTCGAAAACTCGAATTTAGGATTTGAATTAAGGTAAGGAAATTACCAAGTAGAGAAATGTAAGTTGAAGGATTCTATGTAAAGCTCAAATGTATTCAACCACATACACTTACATCGAAAATCAATCGTTTTTACAACAAAAATACGAAAAGTGAAGAACTAAAACGAGCTGCATCGTACCTGCATCGCCGTCCGTTTGGCAAGAAAGCTCAGCTCAGCTCAATTTCAATTTCACCGTAATCAGACACTCTATCTGCTAAAAATGGGTTTGATCCAGTGTAGCCAAAGCTATTTTCAGAAAAACAATTTCACTTCAATCACCTTCGATTATGTACAATTCAATTCTCAATTGTTATTATTTTTAACATGGTTTATCATCTTGACAAGATAAAAAACATGAACTCTTTCGATCGTATTAATAATTATGTAATGAATCACAATCGAACAATTACTCCATCTCCTTGTACTGTCCATAAAAGGGTCGGATTCAATGCGGGCAACTCTATTTTCACCAAAAAAAATTCACACAAATCATCTCAGATCATGTACTAATAAGAACTAAATTTGTTTAATAATTAATAAAATTTATCTTACTAACAAGATCTAAATTTTGAACAATTTTGATCAGATAAATAATCCTAGAATCAATCTCGAGGGGCAAATTAAGTTTTTCAACGGACAATCAAATAAACGACGTCATTTTTGGTATATGACATAGGTTGAACCTATGTCATATAACTAAAACGACGTCGTTTTGTGTAACCTCGCAACTCCTATAAACGGCTCATCTCAGACGACGACGTTTTGTACAACCTCGCGAGCACCAGTCGTCGTCTTCATTTCCCCCCAAAATTACAATCTCTCTCTCTCTCTCTCTCTCTCTCTCTCTCTCTCTCTCTCTCTCCATACTACAATTCACTGTAAATCTTAGGTCTCAAATGGCCGTGAATTTTCTTCCAACAGAGGCCTTATGTTTCAGGTATACAAAAAGCTCAATTTTTCTCTGAATCGTATGCGATCCATATTAGGCTATCGATTTGCTCATTTCATGTTTCCTACTTTAGTTCAGCTCAATCTTCTTTGTCACAGTCAATTTTTCTTTGTTTAGATTTAGATGTACTCCCATGGAGTATCGAGAGTGTTTGGGTAAGCTTTTTTTTATACGTTTCTGATAATAACTTTTCAAGTTTTTTGCCACAAGCAAAATCGATACAAAAACTGCAAATATTGAATGAATATGTTTCATGAACACCACATAAGTGGCATAGATTCAAGAAAAATCATAAACTCCTGGTTTAACAAGATATGCTTACAGATTCTTCTTATGTTCTTGTCAAATTTTGTATGTTTCTGTTTGCTTTTTATGGACACAGATACAGCTAAAGCAAACCACACACTAACACAAAATATTGCAGATCAGTCCACATCACCTCAAGCAAACCACCCAAAACCTCCCAAAAGGAAACCCACTATTTATTAGATGAGTATGTGGTGCAGGTGTGTGTCCAAGCATTAGGACTCTGGCCTTCCTAAAAACGAAGTCTTAGTATATTGGATAGGTGTCTAAAAGTTGAGTATGGGTATGGGGGCATGTCCTAAACACATGTTTCCATTGTGATTTGTGCAATATGCAGTATTGATTTGTGGATGAGATTTATACTGCAACTCCAGATATTTGGCAAAGAAGATATTATTCATCAATGGCATACATGAGGAGAATGCAAAATTTGTAGGTAAAAGTAAAACTGATCGCCCTCTCTACCTCTCCTATGCATGAAACAGTGCATTGGGTTCTTTTAGCTTGGGTTTGGATCAAGGATTTGGAGGAACAGAACTGCTGAGGGAATTGTCAGTGGATCCAGCAGTGTATATTTACCTCAGATATTTTTTTATTTCCTTTTCCCGATTGAAATTTCATGTTTTCATTAGATTCTCTCCTTTACTCTCAGCCAACTATGCCATAGCATCAAATGATCATAACCACTAGTATTTACATTAAAATTCCTTGGAGATTTGGACTATTATGGATCAGATGGAGGGCTATCCTCTAGAAATGTGCTTTTCTGTTGAAACTCTTTCGTAGTGGCCCTAGTGGGAGGGATTTCTGAATTTTTGAGTCTCTTGGTGTCTTTTCAAACATACTGGGGATGGTTCTAGTCTTTTGGGAACTAAACATGTGCGGTTTTTCTCAGAAGCTTGGCACAGTGGATTTGAAGTTCAACCAAGCCTCTTTTTTTAAAATGGGATATTGAGCTGAGAATTATGATTTCTTGGAAATTGCAGTTTCCTAGGACTCTGCAATTTTAGACACGGGAGTCCTTACACTAATCTGGATGGCCAAGAATTGCCAATTTCCATCAACCATCACTGACCAAGAATTGTTACGTTTAAGTTCCAATAACGGTTTATTAACTCAATCTTAACACATCTATAGATGAATTTTTCAATCTTGAAATTTGTAATCTTACCCTTGAGAAATTTGTTTTTGATAACCGGATGTTTGGGCCAGCTTATGCGCTCGTTGACTAATTCCGGGGCCCGGAGGTAACGGCCCGGCAACCCCTTTGAGGATTTTGTTTATAAGAGTTTGATACTTGAATAATTGTATTCTTACTAAATAATTGGTCCCAGACTCCCACTAAACACCACTCCTTTTTGTCTTGGTTCCTTTATCATGGTCTTCTTTGCACTTTGTATGAGTTTAAAATTGCTTCAGATGCTGCATTTTGCCGTGTCCTTAGTCTAGGGTTGTTTTCTTGCTACATGTGAAGGTCTTGTGCATGTCATATGTGTATGCATACAAAAATAAAATTTTGTCCGATATGCAGGGTATTAGGAGACCATGGAAGGTTATTCTCATGTTTGGCCCTCCCGGCACGGGAAAGACACTTCTAGCTAAAGCGGTTGCTATGGAGTGTGGTACGACATTCTTCAATGTTTCTTCTGTAACTTTGGCTTCAAAGTGGCGTGGAGAGAGTGAGCATATGGTCTGGTGCTTGTTTGATCTTGCAAGAGCTTATGCTCCAAGTACAATATTCATTGATGAGATTGATTCCCTCTGCAATGCCCGTGGGTAAGTCTGTAGAGTATGATTCTGCAGTAGTCTGTGCTGCTCAGGATTGCACATGTAAGGGCATGTGCTTGTGCAGGTTTTATAAATTGTGTGGCACATTGTTTTAGAACTCAACCCGTAACCTGAAATTTCCTTAAAACCCAGGAACCAAACCGGAACCCGAAATTTCCTTAAAACTCAATCTGTAACCGAATCGAACTATATGCTGAAACCGACCGATACCCTTCGGGTCGGGACGGGTTCCGGATGTTTCTGCTCATCCCTTGTTTTAGATGCGGTTGTATCACGTGTATGGTAATTCAGTAATTCTCATCAGCATGACTACCATTGGGTATATAAATGCAAAATCTCTCTCTCTCTCTCTCTCTCTCTCTCTCTCTCTCTCCCTGTTTGTGGGCTTTTGTACATTCTTTAGTTGAAAAGTTACATCATCCAAGTATATTTTGAACTCGTTGTTCACCCTTTTGATTGTTGGCTCTTATTTCGTTCATGTTGAACTCTGGCCTTATATGAATGATCTTGCATTTCAGGGCTGCAGGAGAGCATGAATCATCCAGAAGAGTGAAGTTTGAACTTCTAGTTCAAGTAGACGGTGTAAGCAATACTGCCACCAATGAAGATGGTAGTCGCAAAATTGTGATGGTTTTGGCTGCTACTAATTTTCCATTGTGATGGTTTTGGCTGCTACTAATTTTCCATGGGATATAGATAAGGCACTGAGGTTGGATCTTTTTGCTTATTTATTTGTTGTACTTTTTAAACCTTCAATCATGAAATAGATTTACCTGCTTAGCTGTCTAAGTGCCTGATGTTGCGATGTTATTACTTGGTTTATTTTTTTATGCTGCTTGATCCGCTTGCATGTTGACATCATGGAGGAGGCGGCTGGAAAAGAGAATACCTCTCCCAGACTTTGAGAGTCGTAAGGAACTTATACTGATCAATTTGAGAACTGTTGAGGTAATCTGATTTTGCTCTCAGGTTTCAGTAACCCATAGCACATACTGGGCAGCGTTAATCCTAATGGTCAAGGGAAAAAATTCCCTACACCTTGTATATTCCATGAATGGTAGTATTTTGAGAGTGGAAATTCAATTATCATGCCTCCGCCTCATCTTGTCCATTTTGTTAAAATATCTTTAACTTCACAGAGAAGCTCAAAAAACTCATCATGAAATAATGAAAAGGTGTTGTCCTACCATCCAAGTCACCACTTATCCTTCTCCAGCTTATCTCCATAGCCATTTCCCCATGAATGCTTGATTGAACAGATGAAAGTGATGGAAGTACCATACCACCATCTTCAATAGACATTCTGCATACAATCCTTTAAACCTTTGAGTTGGAATAACTCCTCCCTCATCTCTGGATTTTTTTTCCCTTCTGTTTATCTTGATGATAATGAAATTTCTCTAACCAAACCAAACCAAGCCTTATGTTCCAATCAATTAGGGTTGGCTAATCCTTTTTCTCCATAAAAAAACATCCCTGTTTTCCAGGCAACTAACTGGGAAAATGGAAGAAAAAAATGAGTTTTCAAACTGCTTATTTGTAGCTTCATTCATGTCTGGCAATTTCAACTGTGCTGCCCTTAAAGATAGTCATGTAAAGCTTGCTTTGAATAACGTTGAAATCCTCATCTATTAAATCAAGTTGGCCTTCTTATGCTCTCACCCTTATGCTAAGTTTCTGCTTGTATTTTCCCTGAAAGTACTCGGACAGCTTTTATTATGTTATTACTAATTAAAGAAGCACATGCTTTTATAGAATTGAATGCAAAGCATAAGATCATCTACGTGTAGTCATTTACCTGCCTAAGGCTTGATGGTTCTTTTTTTGCCTTTTTATTTGTTGCCTAATTTCAGGTGTCTTCCGACGTAGATATGGATGAAATAGCTCGTCGAACAGGGGGATACAGTGGTGACGATCTCACAAATGTTTGTCGGGATGCCTCTTTAAATGGCATGAGGCGTAAAATAGCAGGGAAGACTCGCGGGGAGATAAAGATTATGTCGAAGGATGACATTTCGAAGGACCCAGTTGCCATGTGCGACTTTGAAGAGGCCATAACCAAAGTTCAACCTAGTGTTTCCGCAGCAGATATTGAACGGCATGAGAAGTGGTTTTCAAAATTCGGTTCTGCATAAATGACGTTCTCAATTGATACCAAAGCTCATCAATATTTAGTTTCTCATAATCTTCCTCTTTGGGCTAGTGATTTGTTTCTTAGGGTCATTCGCTGCTGCAATTCTTTTTCTTGTTTAGTCAGCGTCGATTGTTGTGAAGGTCTTACTTGTGATAGTTTGTATTCTTTTTGTATTCTAACAATCTAACCGCTAATCTACCACGTTTGTTAGAACTTTCCTTTTATTAGATACACTAGTAGTCGATCCAATTTTTCATTGGGTTGGGAACAAAACCACCATTGCCAGCATATCCTACATTACACTAACACAGCTCTAGTTACTTTGTGATTGTCCGTGGTGTCCGGACAGGCGAATGAAAGTCTTGCCGAGCCGAGGAGAGCGTCAGGGACACGGGGTTGTTGCTGCGCACAATCACAGCCGTCCACAAGTGTTTTTAACGGTTCGGATTGAAAACAAATTATTCGCCCAAACAATTCTTCTCTTTTGTTTGAAATCTAGGCCGTTTATCCAAGCAACAGATGACTCGGATTGTGTGCAGTAGCTGATGTGCAGCCAGGTCCGACCATCAGACCCCTACCGCTAGACGAAAGACAGAGAAACAAAAACCCTCTCCTCTAAAGGCTTAACTGAAGGACTTGCTCTGGTTCTACAGATACGATGAGGCCATGATGTGCAAAGCATTTCCAATTAGCCTTGGCGCCCTTGGATTGCTTTGGTTCTACTAATACATTTTTGATTACTGTTGTCAAGACAAATCACAGAACCTAAAAGTTTGACGTAAAGGAGAATCTTTTTTTAATAAAGACAAAAGTTAAGGGGAACGAGGCTTGAGTTTCAAAAATGGGTATTGGTTTCTATACACCCATAATTGATGCAAACACTCATTTTTTGTCTTTTAGTGCTTGAATTTGCCAAACAGTCCCGGAAACATAATACGAACCAAATGTACTTCCATTCTTCTACAAAAGGTTGTGCCCCTACTTGCAGCCCAAGACAATAAACAGTTAAACTTCCAATCTAACAATCATGGTCCACGTTTTAAACACATTGAACGGTTCAGATCATTGAAATTCGATTGGGATCTATGAAGTCCACACCAAACTAAAATGAGGGATCCCTCATCGATGTGCTGAACCTAAAACTGAAGTTTTATCATGAAATAGGATGAGACAAGTCTGGGATCCACTCATAGAAGGCAAGGCATCACAAAGATGGATGAGAGTATCCAAGTCTTGTTTCATTGATATTGAAAATAAGTTCGTAATTAGTTAGCCCAGAAGTTCAGACGACCATGTAATGCAAAGCTTTATCCGCAATGGTCAATCCAGAGTTGAATACAACTTAAACCAAACTGAGAAATGTTCACTACAACATCAAAGTAACTACAAATCACCCTAAAGAGAAGCGAAGGAAAAAGGAAGGGGTATGCATGTATTTACCTTATGAAAGTTGTTCACCATAATGAAAACTTAATAAGGAACTTTTTCTAATTGCAATCTAGCATTGAACTCAGACTACACTGTATGTTGTTTCGTTTCAAAAGCTTTTGCCTTAACTCCAATCTTTTCTTGAAAGCATGCCGGAAAAAGTCAGGATAATCAACAGCTTCTTCTGTCTCTCCATTACTTCCACCAAAAACCTTATGTGTGGTTCCAAGGAGTTACTAATGCTTTTGATCAAAATAGGGGGATAAGCAGTCACCATGGCCACTACCTGTTTACCTTCAAACCCACATCCCTTTAGGTAAGTAAAATTAGGTCTCAGGATCTTGTCGACAAAACTTCAGAAAATTAACAACTACTTTTTGAAGCTTCAATTATGTCAGTCCTATTGATTTCAGAAATTCCAAAGTGGGCTGTAGCCTTTTGTCAACACCATAACCCACTATATAGGGATTCCTCACCAAAACCTTATGGATCATCCCTTCTTTGTTGAGGCCAAGACTAGCTAGAAAATCCACAATCTGTGAAAGCCTTTGATTCAATACTGTAGCTAATGATTCTAGGAGTGAGCAGTATCATTTTACCAACTTGCTTTTCAGGAATCCCAAGAGCATGAAAGAAAGCTAGCAGCGGACAAAACTTCTCTTCAACACTGTGGGCAAGTATGTTGGGAAATTTAGTAATCGCAGAAGCAACCTCACTGGGTTTTGTTTCCAAAGTTGCAAGGCAATGAACCATGGGGATAAGCTTCTCGTCCAAATGAAGACCAAGTATTTTGGGGCACTTCAAAACAACATAAGGAAGCTTTCTTTCTCGGATACCGAAATTTCTGAATTAATTTAAGTTTTCATGGGCTTTTTGCCTTTGCACACTCTCAAGGCGCTTGCACTTTTTGATCATTGCATTAATACTTTTATCATCAAAGCTTCCGTCCTTGAAAAACAACCTAATGCTACTATTGTAGCTGTTGTTGATCTCCATCTCCCCTGTAAGATATTGATTGAATTTATTCAAAATATTAGAATCAAAATTACTAATTTTTAGAACGTGAAAAAGGGTACCTATAATCTGAAACCAAAAAGGAAAACAAGCTTATACAATACAAAAACCAAGTGATATTACAGTCTGAACGCATATGAACTACAAAGAGCATCGGCCTGAAGTTCACTGTTAAAGTTTCCACATAGCTGACTTCCAAACTCTAGTCATAAAATCATTTAATGCAAAATCCTTTTTAGAGCCAGGGCCGACCTTGACATTTGGGGGTTTCAAGGCAAATCTAAGAAAGCAAGGCCTTTATCCATTAAAGACCCAAAATGATAAAAGGACAAGGCAACTCCATTATCAGAGTCCAAAACTCAACAAGCAGAAATAAAGAAAAAGAGAACCACAAAGCTGTTCACCTTCATTTCCTCCAAAAACTCGAATTTAGGATTTGAATTAAGGAAATTACCAAGTACAGAACTGTAAAGGTCGAGCGTATTCAACTGCATATAATTGTATACATCGAAAATTAATTGTTTTTATAACAAAAATATGAAAAGTGAAGAAAGCTACAACAAATTGAACCATAGAAGAACTTATGCGAGCTACATCGCCGTTTGGCAAGAGGGCTCGGTTCAATGCCACCGTAATCAGAGACTCTATTAAGTTTTCTGCTAAAAATGGGTTTGATCCAGTGTAGCCAAAGCTATTTTCAGAAAAACAATTTCACTTAAATCATCTTCGATTATGTACGATTCAATTCTCAATTGATATGATTCTTAACATGATTTATCTTCTTGACAAGATCAAAAAGGGTCCGATTGAATGTGGGCAACTCTATTTACACCAAAAAAATTCACACAAATCATCTTAGATCATGTACTAATAAGAACTAAAATTGTATGATAATTAACAAGATTTATCTAACTTGCAAGCTCTAAATGTTAAACAATTTTGATCAGATTAATAATCCCGGAATCAATCTCGAGTGACGAATTAAGTTCTTCAAGCGGACAAACAGACAAACGACGTCGTTTTGGGTACATCACAACTCTTATACACGGCTCATCTTGGGTGACGTCGTTTTGTATAACCTCACGAGCACCAGTCGTCGTCTCCATTTCTCTCTCTCTCTCTCTCTCTCTCTCTCTCTCCTACAATTCACTAAATGTTAGGTCTCAATTGGCCCTGAATTTTCTTCGAACAGAGGCCTCACATTTCAGGTTGTAAGAGATGGTTTTGGTCAGTGTGATGAGCCGGAGATGTATGGATAGGTAACAGTAAAGACACAGTGAAGGAAAGGAATGGGGTGGTCTAGAGAAGGGTGTAGAACAGAGCAGGCGTGTACAGAAAGGATCAAGGCAGTAGATTGCTCTCAATCGAATCAGTGATACCCCTGGTGACCTAAGAGATGGAGTATGATCTCACTAGAGAGAAATATTTTCCTCTCACTCAGTGATTACTCTTTTCTCTCTCTAGGATAGCATATGCTTCTGCTAAGATTTCACCAACTTCCCGGGTATGAAGGGGGATGTCCCATATTTATAGGCACCTTGGACCAATCAAAAGGTGCCAGGCTGTCATCCTATAATATGATGACATGTGTCCTTTCCGTACAACCTGACTGTATGGGTGACGTCATCACCGTGCGGCTGACGCGCGCGGCGGTGAGCCGTTCCCCTGCGCAGCGATCCGCTTGTTCTTAGCCACCAAGCCACTAGATCTCCCTTATCCCGTGAGGGCAAGGTCATGACCTTTTCGGTCGCGCCTATACCGCAACCAAGTCTCAGGGGGCCCCCGGGGTCCTGCCTTTTGACCGCAGCAGGCATCGTTGCCTGGGCTAAGTGGGACTGGCTTTTTGCGTCCTCGCTCATTTTTTGAGCCGCGCCAATCACTTTCAGCCATGGGTTATTCTCCTGTTTGGATGACCCATGGCTGCTCGAGCACCGCCCTAGACGGGCACATGGTGTGCGCCGTTGGGGCGCCATACGCAAGAGAGTCCTGCTATAGTGGCCCTCCCGCGCGGAGGCTCAATCCTGCGCCAGTGGCCCTCCTTTGCGCGGAAGTTTGCACGGATGGTGCCACGTGTCACGCGGAAATCGCGCCACTTGGAGTGACATTTGTCTTGATCTCATTGGCGGGTCTACGTTGACTCTAGTCAACAAGGGGTCACGCGCTGACCTCCCCTACACAGGTATACAAAAATCTCAATTTTTATCAGAATCGTATACGTTCCATATTAGGCTATCGATTTGATCATGTCACGGTTCCTACTTCAATTCAGCTTAATCTTATTTGTCATTGGTTCAATTTTGCTTTCTTTAGATTTAGATGTACTCCCATGGAGTTTCGAGAGTGTTTTTTTTTATTTTATTTTATGTTTCTGATAAAAACTTTTCATGTTTTGGCCACAATCAAAATAAATACAAAAAATGCAAATAGTTTGGGAAGATTAATCCAACCAGACTATGTTAGGACTGGAAAAGAAGACTCTCAACTGAAAGAGAAAATTGAGGAAACTACTCAGAGATTACTAGATGAGTAATCTGTGCAGGTGTGTCCAAGCGTTAGGACTCTGGCCTTCCTAATACGAAGTCTTCGATATCGGATAGGTGTCTAAAAGTTGAGTATGGCTATGGGGGCACATCCGAAACACATATTTCCATTGTGCAATATGCAGTGTTGATTTACTGAAACTCAACTGGTTAAGATATGGGCTTTTTATCCCATCCATTTGAGGGTGGAAATGTTTCATTGGCCAATTCAAGCTTCCTTTTCCTTGAATATTGTAAAACAAGAAGATCTAAGTGTCTATATTGGGTGTGGGCGTCAGACACATCCAATACCCTAATCCATGTCATTCCATCCTACAAATGTACTTTGAGGATAATAGAAAAGTCCCTCTCACACTGCCAAAGAGTTATTGGGTATATTTCACGTCGATAGTTGCATTTTTGGATGGTTGATCACTTGGAAGAAACTGTTCTGCTTTTTTGTTTTCTGAGAAGAAGTTTCAAGTGACTAACATGGCCCAATGATGACTCGCCCTGGTTTATGTTATGGTATTCATACGTTTGGATTTTGATTGTTCGGAGTATTACTCAGTGAGGTATTTGAGTCATTCTGCATCTTGTACTCCCACTATTTATAAATCAGTAATGTGTGTGTTAGGTTTAATTTAACACCCTAAACACCTTTTTTCTCCCTAACATTAGCTGTATGTAATTGGGGACAAGACTAAGAGCCAAGAGATAATGTTGACCCAGTGACAATCTTTTGACGTAAGCACTGTGTTCCATGATTTCCTGCATTTTGATTTTGATGAAATGACTAAAGAGCTATATTTTCGCTACATTCACAGATAAAGGGAAACTTTACACCTGGGGCAATGCCAAGGATTCGCAATTTGGTATTCCTGGGCTGCCAGAAGTGAAACCATTTCCTGTTGAAGTAAGTTCCTAATGGAGGATGATAGTTTGGGGCCTCATCACGTGCTCTCTGTCACAATTAGTGCACTCATGTAACCTATTTGGTTTTGAGGTTAGGTTGCAAAGAGAGTAGTACATTCTTTGCATGTGGTGTGGAGCTATTGTAAAAAGTTACATGCGATGGATGTTTGAGTTTGGATTGACTTCACTAATGGAAGTGAGGATGAGATTTATACTGCAACTCTAGATTTTTTGGCAAAGAAGATATTTTTCTTCAACGGCATAAATGAGAAGAATGCAAAATTTGTAGTTAAAAGTAAAACTGATCACCCTCCCTAACCTCTCCTATGCATGAAACAGTGCATTGGGTTCTTTTAACCTTGGTTTGGAATTTGGATCAAGGATTTGGAGGAACAGAAACTGCTGAGGGAATTGTAAACGGATCCAACTGTGTATATTTGAACTTTATTTCTTAATTTTCTTTTCTCTCTGCAAATTCCTCGTTCAATCCTTGATTCAAATTCAATATTAGCAACCTTTTTATCACTCTGGTTGATCTAACGAGTTTTCCAAATTGCAGATGGTGCTTTGCTTGAACTGTTACAGTCTTCGAAGAGATTGGATTATTGTTCCAAAGGTGGCAAACTGCACAATAGTTATCTTTTTTTCACTTTAAATTAAGCACCTGAAGTTCCAACTCACTTGTATCTTGAAATGTTCGAACCACTTGAATGCATGATTTCGTAAGATGTTTAAAATGCACTCTACAGGCTGAAGTTTGGGTTCTTTTTTTTCTACTCCCTCATTTCTTGGCATGGATTTCTGCATCACCTTAGATGTTTAGTTTCAATTATAAAATGTGTTCGCAAAAGTATTGCTCAAATGTGGTGCTATTTGGGTTGCTATATCCAAGAATTGCTTCATCTGGCCTAAATCTGTCAATGTCGGCAACTATCCAAATGTACCATTTGTTTCTGCTTTACTATCAAAACTTGGTGATGGTAAAAATGGATAGTCCACTAGACAATATGGCAAATTTCTTAGATAAATCTGGTGTTCGGGCCAGTTTACGCTCACCACCATATAGCAAATTTGCACTAGTCATTGTTATTGAAGGTTAACATGCATGTCATTGTTTTTCCATTCTCCATTAATTGAAAACTGAGGATCAAGTAACTCTTTTCAATTTGTTTAATGTTTTTTTTCCCTGTTTGCGTTTGAATCTAAATGCAGCATAAGTAAGAATACGAAAATAAAACAAACAAATCAGTAGAATAATTAGAATTAACAAACTGGTGTCCAAGAATCTGGAATATCACTGAAACACAAATTTGTGTAGTTTAAGGAGAAAAAAAGGAGCCTGGGCTTATTTGGATGAATAACTCTTTAAAAATTGGCGAAGTTGATCGAATTTCTAATGAAGGTAATTGCACCTCATTACCTTCACTATATCTATGGTTCTCTCTACTTTGGTATTAGCCTTTGTGATGCTTACTTTTGTGGTTTTCAGTTATAAATGGGATAATAACGAAAAATATTTAAAGCCTGAGACTGGATTACTTAAGCTTAGGCAAGTTCTTAAGGTCTTCGCAAACTTGAGGCCTGTTTATGTATTGCTGCAGGTATCCTATGGCGTATTACCTTTAAACTCTTAATCTTGCTCGATCCAAAACATAGTCAAATTTTGTTATACACCAGACTACCAGGAAAAAGTGAAATACTTAGATGACGGTTAGTTATGAAAAAGTTGCTCTTTCGTAATCATCGCATGGATAAGGATGTGAACTTGAGTATCTAAGATGATTAGGGGCTATCTCTTTTAGTAGTCTATCATCTATGTATTGCCCCAATATTTCAAAGTTAATTTATCTTCTACTGTTGTTTTGGGTTTGAAAATTCTGCTAAGGGAGAAGAAAGTTATCTAATAGGTTTCTGATAAATGCTATTCACGTTTTTGGCCACAAGCAGACGATAACTTGAGTCAGTTTCCAAATAGTTTGGTTACCGATATAATCGCTTTACCTAGGCCCGTAGGAAAGTACACCAAGTTGTTTTGACTGCCTACGTGAGACAATGAAATGGTACAATAAGGCCCATGAGTTGAAAGCCTCTTCGCTTCAAAATCAAATGATGACACCAAATTGCAAGTTCTTGCCACACTTCTCTCATCATTTAAGCACTTAGCCAAAAAAAGGGGAAAGGAAAACAGAAAACAATTGTTATAAGCTATGGTATGTATCGTAGTTTATTGGTTCATTCTGGAAGGCACATTTCATTATCTCCCTTCCCAGTTCATCAATCAATACAAAAGTTGCAAATAGTGAATGAACATGTTTCATGAACACCACATAAGTGGCCTAGAGACAAGCAAAATCATAAACTCCTGGTATACTAAGACATGCTGAAGTAAACAGATTCTTCTTTTGTTTTTGTCAATTTTTTTCTGTTTACTTTTTATGGACACGGATACAAAAGCACCTCAAAACTTATAGTTTTGTAGTTTGTTTCTTTATCTATATTATAAGAATATCTTGTTGAATTTTCGGGAAGATGGACTTGTTATGGACTTGTTCACGGAGCCAGCAACGAGTTTGATTTGTGAAGTTCCAGTAGCTGGTAACCTTTTTTCGCTGCTATGGAATGACAAATTCATGCCTTCCCACTTAACAAGATAGCATTTTTTGGCACTTTCAAAATTGCACTTGTTTTTTTTTATGTAGCTTGAATGTTTTGTACACCTGTTTTAGAGGCTTATTTTGTATTTTTACCTGATCTTGGTAGTAGATGCTTCAACTTTGACGAAAGAGGTTGCTGAAGGTATTGACCTCATGGTTGTAAGGGAGCTGACTGGAGGGTAGTATACTTTGTGTCTCAGCCACACTGCCATTCTACATGTCTTCTTTTGCTATATAATAAAATTTTGCTTTCCATAATCATGATGCTACCTTTGTTTATTGACATTAGGAATTTATTTTGGAAAACCAAGGGGTTTTGGAACAAATGAAAATGGACAGGAGATTAGATTTAACACTAAGGTCTATGCTACCTATGAGGTAACTCTCTAAGGTCTAATCTAATGAGATCTCTTTCATGTGAATTCTCTAATTCTCGATGGAATTCAAGTGTGGAATTTTATCTTTCAAGTATACTAGTTACTAGGTAAGGCGTTACCTTTTTCACCTTTACGTGTGGATAGATAGAAGCCGAAAAGTAAAACAAGAGGATACTTGAAATTAAATTCTCCTTGCCCGCTGGAAGGTGTAGGTGGTGTACATGCATAAACTTTAAATTTGCACCTTGGTTTCTTGTTTCAGAATATACCAGTAAGTTTTGGGTACAACTTGGCAATTCTTCATGTGGTGCCACCAAAAAAATACAAGTGCATTTAGACAATCCTCTTTTGACTGAAATTTTAAAATTCCTATCAAACCAGAAAAAGTGTGTTTCCCCTTCTCATCAATACCTTTTTGTTGACTACTTTCGCCATAAGAGTGCTTGATCTGAAAATTTTTCTTGACTGATTGATCGGATTGCTCACATTGCATTTGAGACTGCTTGAAAGCGGCGTGGGAAACTCTGATCTATAGATAAAGCAAATGTCTTGGAGGTGCTTCAACGTTGTAATGTTTTTTTTTCCCATACGAATGTAACTTTTTTGCTGGTTTACACATCTGATAGTGCCTCTGCTCCCATTTCAATTGAGACTAATGCAAGGTTGTGAGATCCAAATGCCAAGTAAAGTCTAATGAAACTAATGCAACTACGTATTGATCCTTAAGTTCACATTTTCTTCTTTGAAACTTGCATGTAACTATGGTGCTAGATGAAAGAGGCTAACGATGTAAATACATTGGCTGTGTTTGGTTAGATAGTTTAGTTTAGTTTTGATGATGTCATTAGGTGTAATGAGTGGAGAGAGATAGAGAGAGGAAATGAGGGAAATAATGATGTAATCAAAACTAAAACTAAACTTGGAAACGAACATGGCCACTATGATTATTTCTTTGATAGTATTTGCTAGGCATCAATGCTTTGGAGAAAAGGAGTAATGACAATAGTCTGAGAGTACTTTGATGTTGAACTCACTCACATGTATGTTGACAATGCTGCAATGCAACTTGTTCGCTATCCAAAACAGGTTTGCGTTATCTTTTCAAAGTTATTTTCCGTTTAATTGATGTTTCTCTATTTGTGGCCAATTCCAAGCACATTGAGAAGATCGGTTGTCATATCGCTCAAACTAAAAAGAAAAAATTGCAGTTTGACACGATAGTGACAATCAATATATTTGGTGATATTTTATCGGATGAGGTTTCAATGATAATGGGAATTATTGGGATGCTTCCATCTGCTAGTGTTGGCAAAGAGGTATTGAAAATGACTTGCTTTTCGCAGGGGTTTGTGTTTTGGATGTTTGTTTCATTGAACTATTTTCCTCTTTCTGTCATAAATGGGAGTTGTCATGTAATGGATTGACAGTTTGTTGTTATTGTTTTGGCTATTATTCATTTGCAGGGACTTGGACTGTTCGAACCCATACATGGGTCGGCCCCTCATATTGCTGGACCGGTTGAATTCATGATGGTTCAATTTTTATTTCCTCTGCAGATCATATTTTTTATTTCATTAGTTTATGTTGATGTTTATGGAGCATATGCAGGATAAAGCAAAGTTAGCAAACCCTTTAGCAACCATTCTGAGTCAGTGGCGGATGTAGGATTGTAGCCGCGGGGGGCCACTCCATAACAAATATACAGAAAAATTGAATATGTACTGAAAATACACTACTACTACTCAGAACCTTGGGGGGTTTGAAGGGGCCAAAACCCCCCTCCGCACCCCCAGGTCCGCCCCTGTTCTGAGTGCTGCTATGCTTTTGAAGTATGGCTTCGGGGAAGTCAAAGCTGCACAGAGAATCGAGAATTTCGTATGGGCGACATATACTCCAAAGGAAATGTATGTAGATGTTGTGAATTTTTTTTCAATTTTCTTTTTCGATGTTCTCTTTAGTCCTTGCAAAAGGATTTGGCTTTTGTTTTCTTCCATCACGTCACCCACGCCCAAGATTCTTTCTGGTGTGTCTTTCTATTCTTTTGGAAACGTAGAGCTTGTGGAATTTCACGTTGAATGGTTGTGAGCGCTCTATTTTTCTTTCTAGAAATTATGAGAACCTGCATATAAAGGAGATTCTGGTTGGTTCATTAACCAATCGAAAACTATTTCTTCAGCTCTAACTCAGTTCCACTCAATTGTAGAAAGAAACAACTTCTCTTTTATACAAGCTTTGAGAAATTGTGAATCGGGCCTTCATGTTATAATTGTTATTTGTCAATCTCAAGAGTGAATTTAATTTTCTGTTAGTATTCAAGTGTCCCCATGAGGTCTATTTTAAGAGTTTTGTCATCTTTTTTCTGTTGATCCTAAGTTGTATATCTGATACTAACACCTTGTGCTGGCAATTAGGGATGTTGTAACGTTGGAATAAACATGCAATTTTGATTGCGATCATGGGACTTCAGATGTTTCTTTGTAATAGTATCTGTTTTGTCCTCTAACCTGGATGAAGTGATGTTCAGGTTCTAGTCTTGGAGTGAAAATCATCTTTGTATGGTGAAGGTTTGTGCCGATCATAGTTGAGTTTTTCTTAGGGATGGGATCCTCTCTATTCCCTTTAAAAGGACTGGACGTCCTGTCCCGACATTTTCTGGGGCCTTCCCAAGTCCGTTTCGGAGATCTTAGACCTTTGGTATTTGAGATCTCATCAAGAGCATTAATCACATCAAAATTCATGTTAATCAGATATCGCTTGGAGTCTTCCTCCAACACATTTTTCTCGTGAAAATGTGTTTAGAAAACACAATAAACGATATTCCAGAACATGAATTTGGACATGCCTATTGCTCTTGACAAGGTCTAGAATACAACGGTCCCAATCTTCGAAATGGGCCCAAGAAAGGCCCGAAAGGACCGGACAGGTTTGTCCAGTCCCTTAAAGGGACGCTAGAGAATCTGTATCCTTTTCTTTACTCCTTCGTGCCAAAATTTTGGTCTCCCTTTAGAATTCAAGGGGACATCATTAATATTACTCTTTATAATATAATATAAATACATTATTTTTCCAAAATTGCCCTTCAAATTTGAACTTCTATGTATATTCCTTCCAATTTTGTAGTAGAATTTTGAATATGGAAGAAGGGCAACAAAAATTTCCTCATTGATTAATCAAAGTAAACCAGAATCTTGGGACTAAAATTGAAAGATTAATAAAAAATGGCACAGAGGGAGTATATAGATATCAATATCCAAATTCTGGATGTCTTTGGTCATGTTTGATGGGTTTTGTGGGTTGTGCTATTTTTGATTGGATTGTCTATATGGTTTGTATAATTTTGGTTGTACTGCTTCTTTTTTTTTGCATGTGCTGGGCACCCCCTCGGCTGTTGGATCGTGTTTTGGATGGCTCGGATGTGTTTTGATTTTTTACCATAAAAAAAAAATCAAAATTAAAGGACAATTGCCGAACGCATCCAAGCTGTCCAAAACTCGATCCAACGGCCGAGGAGTGCACAACACGGCTGTGCACATCACCTCCCCCAAGTCCCACCCTACCACCACCACTGCCAGCATTTAACAACTACCACCACAACCACCACCACTTCAACGCCATTGTTTATTAGCCGCGTCTCTACGGTAATCAGAAACCAGTGCTCTACTCTCTTTTATTTCACTATAGACGTTAATACAAATTGATATAGTACATCAGTACTGGATTACTACTAATATCCTGAAGAGATCATCAAAACATATAGCCATACATAACAACACTAATATGCATAATCTGTTGTGGCTTAGACTTTTACAGAGTCATTCAGGGCTCTTCTCCATCCTTCTGCGCTGAAGACATGGACACGGTGCTCATGAGTTTCTTAAACTTCCTCTGAACCTTTTGATACAGTTTTGTTGTTTGGACTTTGGATAAATGGAACCCAACTGCGTCCAAATACCAGCCGCTTCTCCCCTTAAACCCCACAATCTGGGCTCCGTCCGCTGAAAAAGAAAACGGTGTCCCTTCCTCCACTCCGTAGGGCCCAAAGGTCCTCCGGTTGCTCTTAAATGTGAGTGATCGGATCACCGGACTGCCGCCGTGAACCACCGGACAATAGTGGCCGCTCACGCTTGTAAGGAACTCATCAGGGTATTGCAGCTTAATCTAACAAATACAGAAAACATGTTACCTAGTTATACAGCAGACTCGGGAATTTTCATGAGTGGCCTAACTATAAGATACAGCATCAAAACAAGTTTTTTGTTAACAAATGATGGGAAATAATTACAGTTTTTTCATTCAAAAGAAGAATAAAGGCTAATATGTTTGTTACCAAAATTTCTAATGTAGTTTTAATATAAAACTCAACGAGTTCTCCTACAATCTTGCTGTAGTTTATGTTCTGATCATCCGTACAATTGTCACTGGATTTTTCGAAGTATTCATTAATAAAATGGTCAAGTTAAGAGTACCAGGGCAGTGTAAAGATTAGTATTAAAATGAGAAGCATATGATTAGCACCTCTTTAAAAAATCTGCATAAAATATACGGGCTAAAAGAAAGGTTAGCGGAGGATTTGAACAAATTTAGAAAGATATAGCTTGAGTAGTTCATGAAATCTACAGATCGAAGCCCACGATAGCAGCCTGCAGTTTGGGAGAGGTCTCTAGGTTTGAGAATTGAGTTGATGGAATAGCATCAGTCTGCCATTTTAACAGACTAACAAAAGAAGTCCCCAAACAGGGAAAAAAGATTTTTAGGAGAATAGGTGATTGAGCTTACTTCAGCCGTTCGACTACCTCCAACGCCTCCGTGTTTAGCTGCTGCGATAGGCTTTCCGTTCTTATCGTATACCACACGGATTGAATCGATGCAGCGGCCATAGACGACTGAGATTTCTCTCACCCCACCGTAACTTCCGTCGTCCCAATATGATCCACCGTTGCCTCCCCATGGTCCTACAACTATGCTCATCTTTTTTCCAGCTTGATCGTTTCCTCCCTCCTGTAAAAGCGTTTACACATGATAAAATTCTATATGAAACTTGTTTGGCAAATACTTTTTCGGAATATGTTCGGGGACAAATATGTTGAAAAGCGAACCAACCCATTTTTGAAGAACACCAAAAGGATGTTTTCGATTTTCGCAGGAAAACGGACACGATATGAAAACCAAATGGGTGTCATTGTTTCTAAAAACGGTTTCAGAAAAGTGTTGCGTAAAGCTGTACTCCAGAAAGAGAACCAGAAAGAGTCTTATTACCAGTTCCAAAATTCACTTTTCAGGTATATAATTAAAAAATAATAATAATTTTGACACAGTAGACAGATTTCATACCATGGTTGAGAGTTGTAGATAGATGAACAAATGCAGAAGTGAGTGATTAGGGGAATTGATATGTTTATTACTGGAGAGTGATATGCTGATATAGAGAGGCAAGAAAGTGATTGATTCCTTCTACTTTGTGGCATATGATTCCACTTCTAGTGCTGTTCGGGAATACTTCTGCTTTTCTGCTTTAGACTTGTCAAAACAATGTGAAATTGCTCCACTGATCTGTCTACCGTTGTCGGTAATACTTCTGCATTAAACTTGTCAAGACAATATGAAATTGCTTCAATGATCTGTCTAGCATCATATGCAAGCAAAAGAGACCCTATGTGGCTGGAAAAACCCGCATGGGAACAAGAACAATGTAAAAAAGGAGGCGAATAAAGAAGAAAAATATATTTTGGACACAGATACTTCAAGAAAGTAATCTTCAATTCCGAGGAAATGAGTGGACTGCCTGTTGGAACTTACATTTACTATTGCCGGTCCCTGATATTCTGCAAAATGTCGGTAAGATAACAAATGAATCATTGAATCATTGAAGGGGTACAGTGACATTGATTATTTCATCAATTCCTCAGTTTCACATGTACACAAGTAAATAAATTTTAAACCTCATAGAAACAGGTTTCCTGATTCCTTTGTTAGTGAAACCTGGGAAAAATAATGAGATAAAAAATGAATACAAAAGCATAGAACTCACTAACAAGGAATAGAACTTTTATTTAAACGGGGGCAGTGAAATCTGCTTGCCTCATCAATTACACAGTTTCATATCTACAGAAGTTAAAAATGGGACATAAACAGACAACAAACATTACTATGAACAAGTATAAATGAATGCTCCATTCCTGCATTCAACTAATAGTTATTCATCATAAACCTGATATAAACTATGTATACTGTCTCCTTTCTTCTTGTATAGACTGGAAAATCCGAGCAGCTGATTTGGATGCTGATCTAGGGTTGTGAGGTACAACCTTGATCACACGTGTCCGCTGCTCATTACTGCAACTCTGAGAAGATTGATCTGAAGCCTTAACTGTTGGATCAGTAGGGAAAAGAGAAAGCGCATCTCCTTGTACTACCCTTTCAGTATGACCACTAGAAGCCTGTGAATCCCCGACAAAATATGACTTCTCCTCTTGGCCATTTGGGGGTGGTTTAGTTAATTGCCTAGCCACCTCAACTGCAGAACTGGCAACGGACGGGATTGATGGCATTGGGTAAGGTGGAAAGTAGGTATGACTGAAAGGAGGAGTACCCGGAAGAATTCCTATCCCTTCTTGGTGAGTGGAAGTTGTAATTCCATAAACTGGAACCCCAAAACCTGATGTTGGGGGGGTTGGTCCTGTGAAGGGCTTGTAAATGAGTCCTTCAGTAGGCGAAATTATGGGAACTAGCCACTGGTTTCCGGGTGGTGGGTGGAAATAGTAATTTGATTTTGGGGTATTAAGTTTCATGTTGGAATGATCACTTAGAGAAGGAAAAAGAGGCATTTCCAAAACATCTTCTGCTGCACATTCCAAGTTATGGTTGGGCTTCTGAGGTTTCAGTTTGCTGAACAACGGTGGTGGCACTTCTAGCAGATTCCCAGAGGGCAATTTCTTAGTCGGTAAGCCTCTGATCGAAGACTTACCCAGATAAAGTTCACTTTCGATCAAGAGTTCTGGTGATGCTACCAATAATCTCTGCACCTGTTTCATATTAACTAGGAATTGGAAGTCTAAAACCAAGAAGAAAATGCCAAGGCATCTGCCAAAAAAGAAAGCACTCTACTGAGGAATGACCAGCTTACCTTTATCAATCTATGCAACTCAAAGACTTGTACCGCAAAAACTCTTTGCTGACTGCAAAACAGTAGCATTCGAGTCGGATTAAGTGCCCAAAGCCAGATTTTCAAAAGAAGGAGCAAAAATACTTGTGCACAGACATAATAGAGCGCTCAATGCATGTTCAGCAATATGTACCTTTCTCTAGCCTAAGGTGTTGTTTGTCAGTGTCAGTAAATTTCAAGCCACAATGTACACTAGATCATAGCAATTTAATACAAGGTTATGATCGATTGGAGTCTCAACCAATACTTCAGTCCAACTGTTGTTTCTCACACTCTTCCATAGAAAACTCTGGCCATTCTTCTAATTTCAACCAACTCTATCCCTATCTAACTATCTGGTTGAAACATAACTACGTGAAGACAGAAATATGAATAGCAATCCACGATGCAGTACAAGAGTGAAAACATAGTCATTGGAAATAAATTTGTGGAATAATGTCCCTGCCTCAGCTTGATTCAATTTTTTTCCAAAATCAATGTGTGCTCTTCTTATGAAAAAAATGGATGAGAGATGCCATCCAGAGAAATATGACATACTTTTATGTGATTATATGTGGAAAGTATGACAGCTACAAAACCCCATCAAAGATATGATAACACTGTTATAACATTATATTCTGCTCTTGTAAACCCATGTGTCAAATCAGCTCACAGGTTCATCAAATAAAAAGAAGAACAGACATAAAAACATGAATAAAAAATACTTGATTTTAATGAAAAACAACACCTAGTGCAAGGCCAATGCTCTGGATGCTGAATTAAAGAAGCATGGTAATGTGTACACAAATCAAAATGATTCTTGGGTCTGCCCTCTCTGATGCCTTTTGGCTTTGATTTGAGGGCATGATTCCACAACAAACGCGACGGTATAGGGGGGCCACTGTTTCATTTGGTATTTTGTGAGCAGCCACTTTGTGCATTTATTGCCAAAGGTTAGGTCTGTCTCCAATCCATCTGTTTCAGTGGTATTTTGGGAGCAACCACTTTGTGCATTTATTGCCAAAGGTTAGGTTTGTCTCATATCCATCCCCCGCCCATACCCCAAATTATTGGGGACTAAATGAGTTATGTTTATGTATGTAACGAAAAACAACACCAACAAGCATATGTAAACAACTGCAAAAAGTTAGCTCACTCACTAATTTCTGTATTGTTAAGCTGTAGCAAATGAACATAGCAATAATTCCGTCAAAGATACTTACTGGACAATAGCTCTTCTTGTTTTCAAAAATTGTTTCTGACCTATGACTCCAACAACATCATCTGGCGAGATTTCCACTCCCGACACAGAGTCCACCATGGAGGTATCGGAGACATCCACAGTTCTGTCTACCTCTCCCATTGGTAATGGCCCACACTGATCTTCATAGCACTTAGTGACATTTTCAAGCCTGTTATGGCTTCTATAATTATCTCGATGGAAACTGGATACACCTTCCAATATGGAAGCATTTCCCCTTTCTACACCCTTTTTGGGATCGGTCGAAAAAACATCTCTAAGAGCCTTTTTTCCTTCTAAAGTTCGATTCTTGTGATATAACTGTCCATTGGAATCAGCTACTCCGCTTGACTCACCCACCAAACTGCTTCTCTTCTCTTCATTAAAAGGTACCATTGCTCCCTTCTCTTTATCTGTGTTTTTATCTCTGCTACCATACGTCAGAGTTCTCCTTGATTGGCGAAAAGTTGGAACTTTATAATCAACCTCATTCAGAAGTTCCTTCGTGGAAGAGTTCTTAGAGTTAGAGGTGCCGTGTGGTTGGAAAAGGCTAGAATATGCACCATTCAAAGGGTGATGGTTGGTGGGTTTCATAGATTTCCATTCAAGATTAGTTGATGTTGTACACAAATTCATCACATCAGAAGAATAAGAAGGAAGTTTCTTTGGCAAATGAGAAGGAGCAGGCAAGTTGCAGATTGGTTCATACAGACTCCTTTTGTGTCCACCACCCTACGACCATGAATCACTTGGTAGTAAGCAGAAATTATAAATAGCAAGAACTCATAAATATAAAATATGCAAAACCATATTTGTCCTTCTTTTGCCGAAAGGAACACAAGCACAAGCCATTTCAACTTCAGTAGATGTAATCTAATCAGACATGTAGTATGACTACCAAATCTCAAGTACCTCAAGAATCCAAGATCACAAATTCAAAGACAATAGAGGCAACACACATAAAGATGCGGAGAAAGTAACACAGTAAGATTATTAGAGGATGAACCTGAAAGTAAAACCTGCAATTTAGGTAAATCAGTCAAAGTTACAAAGAAATTTCTTTCATACACTATTTATAGCAAAGCCTACATTAGAGTCAATTAAGAAAACTCCAACATGAATTTTTTTGCCCAATATTAGAGAAATTAACAAATGATAGCACAGGACACAAACTAAAAACACCTTCATCACTGCCATTCAACAATGCAATGTCTTGCCCCTATGAAGGACATGTAAGGGTATGTTGATATTATACTAAAACCACAAAATAGAAGGGGATACTTCGAACAAAATCTATGTTTATGTGTGAGAGGAACGCATTAGATTTAAGGATTAGAAAACCCCTAGACGACTAATTATATGGCCTAAAACATTAGGTACCCAAGTCACCCAACATAAAAATATACTTTAATGTGAAAAGTAGGTCCAAAGTACAGTTTGATATCAAAGTTAAAGAATGTACATACCAGAACTTATTTCAAAAGTAAGCTAATCATGGAAAAAAGTCTCATCAAACTATATTAATTACATAGCCTTTCCCTAAACCAAACCAAAACAAACGAAACCTTATGTCCCAATTAATTGAGGTTGGCTACATGAATCCTTTTTCTCCATTGAGCTCTGTCAAATGCTACTTCATCGCTTAAACCCAGTATACTTAGATCTTTGCGTACTACCGCATCTAAAGTCAATTTGGGTCTTCCCCTCCCTTGTGCATTTCTATCCAAAGCTATCCTATCCACTCTCTTAACTACTGCATCCGCTGGCCTATGATAGACATGTCCAAACCACCTTAACTTATTTTCCCTTAACTTCTCCTCTATAAACCTACACCCACCATCTCGCGAATTGTTTCATTTCTAATCCTATCACGTCTAGTCTTACCACACATCCACCTCAACATTCTTATTTCCGCTAAACAAACAAAATTAAATATTTGAATTCACACTTAAGAGCAAAACCCCCAATAGATTATTGATCTTACATGACTAGATGATGTCAAAGGAACTGCATTGCTACCATTGTTGGGTGGAAAAGGCGAAATTGATGCCGATCCAGATGTAAATTTCTGAGAAGGAATACTGAGCTGCTCATAAAGAGCCATCTTGTTCCTTGGAGGTGCCTTTGGCCCGCCTTGTTCTGCATCCTTAATGTGAAGCCTAGGAAACAAAGGACCCATTAGCTTCTCTTCATCTTTCCCCCCTTTCATCATTTTTCCTTTCTGTCCTTCAATGTTCCCAATTAAGCAACAGTTCCAAGCCAAACTTTTTCATCAAATTCACATAAAATGATTCCATCCCCAGAATTGTCCACCAAACTTCACAACACACAGACCAAAACAGTACCCAAATGCAATTCTCTTGGCTGGAGACAAAAAACAAACACCAACTGCATATAACTGTCATGAAAAAGAACAAAACTAGGCAGCCCAACTGACAATCTAATCAAAACAAACGGACTCGGCTGTACTGCGATGAAAACATAATTCTGCAAGTGTTCAAGCTCAACCCACGTCAAAAACCCAAATTTTTAGCCAAAAGCAAGAAACTTCCAAGAAAATGTCGGTTCCAAATGAGTGACCGAAATCGAACCACCTCAGAAGATCAATTCTATCAACTGAAAATCAAACCAAATGACCCAAAAACACACACATGCGCTGTATTTGCAGAGAGGGAGAGAGATAAAGGAGAAATGGATGTACAAGTGGGGAAGATATAGATTCAGCAAGAGAAGAGGATTACGCTGGAAATTTTTGGAGGAGGATCTCATCAGAAAAGGGCGAATAATTAAAATTGAGAAAAAGGTGCGGGCATTGTGGACCCAAGTGGATAGAAGTAAAGTTCTTTGGGTAAAGAGTGTTTTTTATTAGGCCTAAAAACAGAACAAATAATTCGGGGATATGGGGTACTGGCGATTCAATCTCTCACACACTCATGCGCTGTATTTGCAAAATCGTGTTGTGATTCTTGTGTCCAAGTGTTTGGTGTGTGTGTGTCTTAATCCAATTTTATTTTATTTAATCGATGGGTGTTTTAATCTAAAATTTGGCTAATCTTAACTAAAATTCGTTAAAAGATCCCGTATAAGAAGGTGAGTGTTTGATGCAAAAAATTAGTATGATTCTCTGCGACGACGACATGATACATTTTGTAATGACTAGTTCAATATTGGTTCTAATTTGGATGATTCTAATAATTTTTTCTTTCATGGCATATTATAGAAACTATTAAAAATTTCTTTTTTCACACACGTTAAACGTTCACCTTTGATTTGAAGAATGATAGTGGACATGAATTAAAAGTTGGCAAAAGTTAGTCGATTATAATAGTAACATTTGAATAAAAAGATTTTTTCTAGAGTATTGCTATGGACATAGATGTTGGGATATATCATCGTTCAATAAACATGAGCTCCGCATAATGCACGTTAGATTCACACATCGAACGGATGCAAATATACTCGTGCTAGAACACATGTGTCCAATGCATTTTCCATTGTTCTTTCCGAATATTACTCAGTAATAGTTGCACTATAAGTTGATCGGCTTGGATCATCAATATAAATCGTGGTGTGTATATGATAATAAACTGCATCCGTTTATGCAAGTAATGGAATGTAGAGAATTTATATCCTTTGGACTTTAGGATATCTAATTTGACTTATCTTTAACAAAATCAGTTACTCCATAAGATTGCGCTAAAAAAGGCAGGTATTTCTTATAGTTACAAAGTGTAGAATTCTTTGTACCTTCTTTGTAGATCTTGTTAAACAATACACATAAAATCATTTTAGAAAGATAAGTTCAACATAGTTTGGATAACAACTACTCTAAAATCCCGCTCACCCTATTAATCCCAAGTTTTGAATTTAAATTTAATTAGTTTCAGCAAATTCAATCAATCTTATATAAAAGTTCAAACAATTAAGAGTTGCTCAAGTGGTTTTATTCTATTTAGTTTCAGTGGTGGATTGGCTAAATACAAAAAACTAGTTTTTTTGGTTTTTTTCTTATTATTATTATTATTATTTTGCATTTTTTAGTTTTCAGTCAATTTTTTGTGATTTCTTGGCTTGTCTCGACGAGAGGAATTTAAAAAGTAAAAAATTATTAGCCAAACTTAAATTTTTTGAAGAAAGACGAAAAATAAACCAAAAAACCGGTTTTTTGCCATAGTTTTATATCGCCTTTATATATATATAGGTGGATTTTCTAGTCCACACTCCCGGATTTAAGGAAAAAATGGGGTTTTTTTGTGTTGCAAATTTTTTTTGGAAAATCGGATCCGTCCAATGTGTTCAGAAGGTGTTTTCTAGGGTTCCTTAGAGAAATCTTCAAAAAAAATACCGGGAAGGGCTTGATCCAAGCAGTTTTCGCAAAAACTGTATTTATATATTTTTGCGAAAACTGCTTGGATCAAGCCCTTCCCGGTGGTTTTTTGAAAATTTTCCGCGAGGGCCCTTGAAAATACCTTCTGAACACATTGGGCGGATCGGATCGTCAAAATTTTTTTTTTATAAAAAGTCCGGAAATTAAAAGTCCGGACTAAAAGTTTACCCTATATATATATAAATTGATCATCGGATAAAAAAAAACTGAACACACTCCGGTGTGTACCAGAACATGGTGCCCGCACCCAATAACTTTTCGTTGTGGTTTTTGCTGGGATCCAACTCGTCCACGTAGTTGATCTGTTCTCCTAACATGCAAAACCCATTAAAAGTTGCTTTACTGCATGCCCTGATTTTTAATTTGACCAATTGACCCACAAAATTTGCATGAGGTTACATGCAAGCTTTCTTTATGCTTGTACAATTGCGCGTACATGTGGTTCTAGGAATCATTATTTTTATAAAATAGTAATAAAAAATGATTGATACACAATCGGATGTGTTGTGGAACAATCCACAACACAGGCTCTCGCGCGTCCAAAACTGTTTGTAACGGTCCAAATTTTTATTTAAATTATTCGTGTGAAGGGTTTGTCCAAATTTTAATTTAAATTATTAGCGTGAAGAGTTTAATGTATTCTCGCAAATAATTTAATCACAATCTAAACTCTTCATTGCTAAGATGAATAGCGAGAGATGCATTGAGGATTTGTTCACAACAAATTTCAGTTGTGTATGTATCACCCTTGCTAATACTAATTGTGGAGAGGTATTGAACGTTATTATGCACTAGTTGTCTACTTCACGTCTCAAAATGATAGTTCGGTTCAGCGTGTAACATTTGGAGTAATGTTTTACGCAGTTTGCCTATGGATTGCGTAGAACTTGACTCCAATGATTGAATTCACTCTTTTTATTAGACAATTACTGAATCATTCATAAAAAAATAAAAATAATTGAACTTGGTTATCAAGCCAATCTAATCACATTTCTCTTGCAAAATCAAACAATCTATTTGAATGACCGTCCACATATTCTAAAACAAATCTTGTTGGATTAGGTTATTAGTGACCTCAGAGTACTCTACATATTAGAATGAATTCTTTAACCACCGTGTCCAATAACGTGAACAACTTGAATCATTCCAATCGAAATCAGAATGTGCCCAAAATTGCTTGAACTACTCCCATGCACTTTGCGAACAAAAAGGAGTATACACTTCCTCAGATACTCTCAGCCACACTCTTTCTTACATGAGATGTGAATCTCTAATGTGAGTCTCATATTTCATGTGAGAGAGGGTATAACTATGAGTGGTTCTAAAAGAATATATGTATTAGGATTCCTTTACGAATGGCCTAGAAAGCCCCCTCCATAACTTTCCATGGGAAAATAAAATAAAATAAAATTCCTAGACTCGGAATTTGACCTAACTCTTTGATAATTCCTTCAACGAGACTTTAGCTCCCTTTATGAATTATACACTATTATACCGTCCCGTTGTTAAAAATTTGAATTTAACAACGAGATATTCTTGAAAGAAGTCAAGTTTAAATTTCGCTTTTACCCACTCGGGTACGCAGATTATATGTGATAAATTTTCTTGACCATGGTCGTCATGTAATTGACCATTCGTTCGCAAAATTATACACTGTAGTATTTCCTAGCGCGCGAGAATTCCACCTTATATACCAAGGTCCGGCTCTATATGAACAACATAGGGAAAATGGGGAAAAATCACGAAAATTGAAGTAAACTTCCGGGAAATTTCATCCACAGTTCAGAAGATTGTTTTGCATTTGGGGCATCCAAAAGTGTTTTGAGAAGAAGATTTGTTTGGAGTAATTCTTAGCAGGATATTTCCGTAGATGTAACAATGGCGTTTGCTGCTACTGCTTATCAGACATGCATTCCTCTCCCCTCTGGCTCAGGTGCATTTTGATTTCTGAATTTTGTGGAGCTCGGACTTATTTTAATGTTGATTCTCTTTTCTTTTAGGCTTTGTTTGGATCATGGATTTGTACAGGGAGGTGAAGAAAAATCTGCACATTTCCCTTTCGATGTTAAAAATTCAGATACAAATTCTGGATCCGAACACATCCTTAATGATTAGCTTTCTGGGGTTTGATAATTTCGTGTTTCGGCACTTGGGTTTTGGTTAAACTGGGATTAGTTCGCTTTTTTGCCATTGAGGGTTTGAGGATCGCATGCTTCTGAACGTGGATTTTCAGAAGATTTTGCTTTAGGTTATGGCTTAAAGCGCCGTTTTTTGGTTTCTGGGTCGTCATTGGCTACTTCATTGGGTTCATGCTTTCTGAGTTTTGACCATAACGATTGGAATGCCGGTTATGCATTTTGTTAAGGTGACGTGTTGTTTTACTGGACTAAATTCGTGGTGCTTTTGTATTTAGGTTCAGGGATGCGAGGTAAATTTTTCTGGTATAAAATGAGTGTAGTTCCAGTTGCCCATATGGGTATCACACTCATGCCCATCTGGGTGTCTTTGCTTCTGTTTCAGTGTTGTGGTATATCAATTATGTGTGATCTTGAGAGCTGGTGATAGTATTTTTATAGAATTAATATCATACTTGGATCAACAAAGGAAACTTATGTGAAGAGAGGAGAGTAATCAATACGTGGATAACAAAGGAAACTTAAGCGGAAAAGGGTAAAATAACTTTAAAAAGTACAATTTTTTGTTGAAAAATTCACAAATTTTCAACAATTTACTAGATATTAATGGGTTCTTTCAATTTGTGAAAAAGTTTGAATTTTTTCTTGAAATAGTTTGTTATTTTTAAGCACTCATTTGGTGGACCTGAAAAACATTTTGTGACGGAGGTAGTATATCCTTAAGGTGGAATTGGATACCAAAGCTTCCATAACTGGTTCCATACCCCCAAAAGTGGGACGTTTAAGAAATTAATCACAAAAAACTAAAAAAGTTTGGAAAGTGTGACCTTATTATCTAGTTTGACCTAGTCATGATCATGAACATAATGGCAAATTGAGAAAGGATGATTTCTGCTACCACTGCCAATGATTATTTCCTTACTAGGATCAGAGGGTTCACATTTGTTAGACCTTATATTTTCAATTTTCCAGCTCTTTTCTTTTTGAGAATTGGTGTAATCTGTCACCATTTGTCATTTTGCTGCTTCATTGGGTTTATGCTTTCTGGGTTTTGACCATAACAATTGGAATGCCAGTTTTGCATTATATTAAGGTGACGTGTTGTTTATTGGAGTAAATTCATGGTGCTTTAGAAGTTAGGTTCGGGGTGCGAAGTCAAATTTTTTGGTATAAATAAGTGTAGTTCCAGTTGCCCATATGGGTATCACATTCATGCCCATCTGGGTGTCTTTGTTTCTGTTTCAGAGTTGTGGTATATCAATTATGTGTGATCTTGAGAGCTAGTGATAGTATTTTAAGGAATTGTCATACTTTTTATATCTTTTCTTAACCGTGTCAACATGTTATGAACTGCCCCTTCTTTCATTTTCTTATCAGTTTTGGCCTTCTTTAGCTTGAGAGCATCTTCTAGCACTGCCTCCTGGGTCATTGATTCAGGAGGCTCAGCCCGAACGACTTGGAAATAACCTTGAATTAGAGCCCTGACCAATGCCTGAACTCTCCTACGCTCCTACTATAGCTATAATAGGATACGTTTTGTTGGCTTAGATGCTTATTAAGTTGACTGTACATGTTTCTCTTGCTTCTTGCCGACCTCTCCAATGTAAGTGGAAATTCGGAGCATTATTCTTGGCTCTATCCACTCTTGGAGTTAATCCATGATTGACATGTTGCAGAATTCCATGTTTGATAACTGGGAAAGGTGAAATTATGTGAAGAGAAGAGAATAAATCACTACATGGATAAACGAAGGAAACTTAAGCGGAAAAGGGAAAAAGAACGAGTGTATGATATTACTTGTTTACTTGTATTTATCTAATCATTGAATGACATTCCACATCTTGAAGTCCATTTCTTTGAACCCCAATAAGTAAACATTCAATGAGTCTATCGAACTTTGTATTTAACGTCCTTTCTAGAAAGGGTAGAAGAAGAAGAGGTTTAACAATTTGATTGCACTTAGTGTGGAGTAAAAGTTACTTCTCTGTCCCAAAATGTTTGTCCGGTCTGCAAAATGAGAACTTAAAAAATAATACAATTTTCAACAATTTTGCTAGATGTCAATGGGTTCTTTCAATTTGTGAGAAAGTTAGAATTTTTCTTTGAAAAAGTTTGTTATTTTTAAGTGCTCGTTTTGCGGACCAGACTGCCATTTTATGACGGAGGTAGTATATCCTTAAGGTGGAGTTGGATAATGAAGCTTCTGTAGCTGGTTCCCTGCCCCCAAAAGTGGGAAGTTTAAGAAAGTTAATAAAAAGAAGCTAAAAAGTTTGGAAAGTGTGATCTTGTTATCTAGTTTGACCTTGTCATGATCATAAACATTGTGGCAAAATGAGAAAGGATGATGTCTGCTACCACTGCCAAAGATTATTTCCTTACTAGGATCAGAGGGTTGGCATTTGTTGGACCTTATATTTTCAATTTTCCAGCTCTTTTCCTTTTGAGATATGGCGTAAGCTGTTACCATTTGTCATTTAATTTATCGTTTCTTTTGCCCTATATTTGCTGCAGGTCGAAATCACCCAGATCATGAAGTGCTTTTATCATTGGTGCCAATTCATGTTGTCACCCATGCGTCACAACTTCCGACTGAATTTCTCTATCCTTCTCCAAAACGGCATCTGGTGGTTGGATTTGATTGCGAGGCTGTTGACCTCTGTCGATATGGAACTCTTTGTATTATGCAGGTATGATGTCCACTCTTCTATTTTATAAGAAAACAAGGCTCTTCACAGTGGAGTTTTGTTCATATGATGGATTGCTGTCCAATTTTGGGTGCTAAATAGACGTGGAAAGATTCTGGGCGCATTTTTTGTGCAAAGGAACTCCAACCTTTTTCATGATCCTATCTCACTCAAGAAATCACTTGTGGAAAATGATATATTATTCTTTGAGGCAGTTTGTCCTTTGGAAAATTGCAAACTACTTTGACATAGCCTCAATAGGTAGTCATTATGATGTAACTAATTGGTATATCTAATCTTTTTGTGGCAGCTTGCCTTTCAGGATGCTATATATTTGGTTGATGCTGTTCAAGGTGGGGAAGAGCTAATGAAAGCCTGTAAACCTGCTCTTGAGTCTAGTTATGTCACAAAAGTGATTCACGACTGCAAACGGGACAGTGAGGTCGTAAATTGATTTCATTGTAGCACTTCTCTGCATGTTCCGTTAGGAATTTTTTTATAGGTTACGCCTACTCATATGTGTGTTTGCATTGCAGGCTTTGTATTTTCAATTTGGAATCAAGTTGTACAATGTTGTGGATACCCAGGAAAGATGTTCGACTGATTAAAAGTTTACTTTCATTGCTTCCAGTTCTTTACCTGAAAGCAACTGATGAGAAAGGAGAATAGTTGATTTCTTTCTTCTTTTATGTATTTACAGATAGCATATCATCTCATAGAGGAACAGCAGGGGCAGAAAAGATCACTGGATGGCTGCATTTCTTTTGTTGGCCTCATTGCTGATCGGCGCTATTGTGGTATGGCACTACAGCTTTTGCAGCATTCTTTTTTATATTTTGAACAATGCAAAAATTCATTTCTGTTATAAAATTCTTTCAAGAAATCTGTTTGTATTCCTATCTTCTCTGCAGCTAGGTGCTTCAAAATTTAACTTATAAGACGACAAAAAAAAAGAGCTGCTTTAGGGTCTCTTTAATAGTTTTGTTAGCTTCAAGTTTATGTTTGCATCTGTTGTGTCTGTTGTATTTCGTTGGTGGGGTTACAAAATTACTAGTTCTGTATCTTTTTAGACTTTGAGTGGTGGTGCTTTTTGTGCTTATAATATTGATTGTAGTATTGTACATAAAAAGGATCAACAGACAATTCTTCTTCTTGATACTTCTTATGTTGCAAAACGAGATTTTGCTATTATTTAGGATATTGACATATTTTGGGTTTCGTTGTGCAACCTTTTTTTTTTATACTGTTGTCCATCCTAGGTTTTGTATACATTTGGACAAGAGAATCAGCATTTTAAATTCTCTTTTTGACTTGTTTTTTATGCTTTCTCTAAATTAACTGTACCTTCCAATTATAGGTATTTCATATGGTGAGAAGAAAGAAATCCGTACCCGTCTTAGAGAGGTGAGTGGAGTCTTGCATGTTACTATTTCAGAAGTGGTGGTTTTATTTGGACATTCTGTTATTGAATTTAGTTTTCAAAAGAAATTTGTGTTTGTTTCTTCAGTTGCACTGAATATACAGAAAGGAGGCCTAGATGCATGTATTGACTCATGTTTCATGGGCCACTTCAGTTTACTAAAACCTGTTTGTGTACTTCTTCGTCACATGATACAGGCAATACAGGAAATTAGACCTGTCCCGATCAGGGTAGGTTCCCGACAAAATTTTTGAGCACCGGGTTGAGTTTGGGAAAAACTTGAAAAACCCGATTGGGGTCGGGTAGGGTTCGGGATGATATTACTCCGCCCCGAATGTTTTCTATGTATGACATTATACTATTATCCTTATATTTTCAACAAAAAATATTATTTCACCCTTATGTTCCACTGTTATACAGTACTCAAAATCTATAATTTCACCGTTACATTTTCACCTTTATATTAATAGATACCACCTTGTATATACTTATTTCTTCCCATTTTGCTTTAAGGTTGAACAATTTTTATTATTTTTTAAGTGGTGGGGCGGGAATTGGAAAATCAACACATTACCCGTTTGGGGTTCGGGGCGGGGCCGCATGGTACTTTCCAGGTTGGGGTACGATAAAACTCACCCCACCTGGTGCTGTTGCCACCCCTTTATTGACTTATGGCCAAATAATTAATAATTTTAGCTGTTCACTTTCTGGAGTCCCTTGACTCCCTTCTTTTTTTTGGTACAATGGAAATGATTTTGGTTCCCTTCTTCTACTCATGCTACTGGCCTTTTTTGGTGCTTAGAAATCTGTTAGCAGTATTTCATATTTAATCATATTTTTGTCATATGTTCCAAATCTTTGTTTTCTTGGTGGAATAATATATAACTTCATATTTGTTGGCAGTATCCAAAATTTTGGACATTCAGACCCTTGTCTCAAATGATGGTCCATGCAGCTGCTGATGATGTTCGCTTTCTTCCTTATATTTACCACAAGATGATGGAGAAACTGAATGAAAGTTCCTTATGGAAACTGGCTGTTCGCGGTGCACTTTATTGTCGATGTTTCTGTGTTAGCAATAATAATTATGCGGATTGGCCCTCTGTCCCCACTATTCCAGGTTTCTTATTCTCTGGTCTCTTCACAACCTCAACAGTGATGCTTAAAGATGTACACGCACATAGTAATTACTATAAGCATATATGTAGATTGTCAGGAATGGAGATTGTAGCGTGTCTGTCCAGTCAACTTCTATTCATACAGGCCCATATTTTGCGCGGATTTGAATGTTGGATTTGGTTATATAAATCCAAGGGGAACATATATTCTGTATTTAGTTAAAACTTTTGGGGTCATGCTGAATATCCACCAGGTATGAATTCCCCCAAAACTCAGGTAATATAATATCTTAGGGGTCCATTTGTTTCCCTGGATTTGAGCATTAGATTGGATTATAAGGTCACATGGATATGACATACCACAAAAACATGAGATATACAGTACCTTGTACTAGGCGGTATGATTATTGATCCCATTGCTAAGTCCAATTGGATTACATATCCCATGAATTATCCTTCCACAATTAGTCCAGTTAATTATATGTAGGCCATAGATGTGTTACTATCTGTACCATCACTGATAGTCTCACAAGATTACATTTGTTATAGTATAATACGTCCCTTCGCTACATTTTGGTTTAAACAAAAAAAAGGAGGCTCATGTAGAGTTCATGGCCTTGGTGGAAAAGATCGCTCAAGCTTCAGAATTTGCTATGCTTACACCATGCATTTCTGTGTATTGTGGAAAGGAGCATCAATTCTTTTTATGAACTGCTTGTGCAATGTGGTGTCAGATAACCTCATTGTAGAAGGGAATATTCCGGAGGAGGAGATCCTGTCAGTGCTTCATGTCCCTCCAGGAAAAATGGGGTGCATCATTGGTAGGAAGGGATCTTCAATCTTGACGATCAAAGAATCATGCACGTAAATCTCTCTCTCTCTCTCTCTCTCTCTCTCTCTCTCTCTCTCTCTCATTGCTTCCTCGAGGTCATGACTTGAACTGCATTCTACAGAGCTGAGATTGTAATGGGAGGAGCTAAGGGACCAACTGACAAGGTAAGTGGACTTCATTGAAACAAGTATCATGGCTTTGATTGACCCGTGTGCGTCCATTTGCGCGTGCGTGTGTGCAGGGGTTTCTGGATGACCATCAAACGAAAGATTTTGCTGTCCTCCCTATAGTATTCATAGTAACAAATTGGGGAAGTGCTGATTTATCCCGTGTTTGTTCCATTTAACAAATTATTAAGAACCCAAACATGAAAATTCTTCTTCTGCATAGGAGAATGGTAGGAAATGCGAATTGATGCATCTTCATGTAGGTCTTCATTATTGGACCGGTCAAGCAGGTGAGAAAAGCAGAAGCGATTCTGAGGGGGAGGATGCTAGGAAATGCATTTTGAGCCTCTGTATGGTGGCTGGCGTCGATCAAAGAATCTGAGCTCTGGTCTTACCTTAGCGTTATGCATGCATATTAAACTTGGGGTACCTATACTCATAATGCTGCTGTAAAAATGATGTCAAATTGCTCAAGTGGAACACTTATCTTGGGTAAACTATGGTAAAATGGGCTTTGGAAACCAACTGTTCACATTAATTCATTTACCCACAGTGAAGTGAGGAAATGGTCCTTGAGTCTGGCTCTCTGCTGGGCTAATTGGCCAGTTCCTCGTTCTGTTGCAACTTGCAACCCAATGGACCACTTATCCCTATTAAGAAGCTGCCATTGATGAGGAAAATTTATTTAAGGAAACTCATTCTCCGTGGTCCATATCTGATTCCATTATTTTGTGGAGGTCCATGTGTAAATTATTCAACAGAAGATCGCAGATGACAAATACTACCTCATACTTTTTATTTTATTATAACCAGGTGTTTGGGTCAGTTTTTGTGCACCTTGACTAATCCTGAAGAGATCAATTTCACCGTTCACTAGTAGGGGCCTCATTTGAAGCTAGTATGAACTGACCCCAAAGGAGTTCACTACCTCATACCTTTTAAGTGTCCAACTTCGTAAATCTAACCTATATGAATCATCATTACACTTTACACATTCTATCTTTTTGTAATTACCCTCTATGAAAGATATCATTACTACACTCTTATGCACTAACTTTTCACAAAGGACCCTTTTAGCATCACTAGTAATGGGCTAACTTCCAAGTTCCCACATCGGGAAGTTTGGGTTTGTGTGTGTGTGTGTGTGTGTTAAAAGGGTCCCCTTGCCCTTCACTAGTTAGCATACCTAGGCCTCCTTTGGGTAAAAAACCAAAAACCGGATTTTAAAAAACTATTGTCCTTATTAATTTTTTTTATTCATTAGTTTTGCATCAAGATTTTGTAGTTTTTAAATTCTTCTCGATGAGATGAATCTAACGAGTATAAAATTATGATCAAAACTCATTTTTTTTTTAATAAAACCAAAATAGTTGGATTATTGGACCTATTTTGGCTTTATTAAAAAAAATTGAGTTTTGACCATTAATTTATACTTGTTAGATTCATCACATCGAGAGGAATCCAGAAATCACAAAATCTTGACGCAAAACTAACGAATGCAAAAAAAAAAAAAATGAATAAGGACAAAATGGTTTTTGGTTTTTTACCCAAAGGAGGCCCTAGTTAAGTGGGTTAAGTAAAATTACCCTCTTGCCCTTCATTAAAAAAATCTACTAATAAGGGAAAAATGAAAAATGTACTAATTTTGATCCACTAACTTTTGAAAATAGATATTTAAGGGACGTCTCAAAATGACATTGAACCATGAAAAGGGACGGAGGGACTATAACACATTATTTACGACACCCATGGTATGTGGTAGATCGTACTTAGGGGTGAAAACGAGCTTGAGCTTGAGCTTTATAGGATATTCGGACTCGGCTTGTTTAGAACTCAGAGAGCTTGTGTCAAGTTTATCTCGAGCCCAAATATCCGATTTTGAACTCGTTTAGTTGTTGAGAACTTGAGATCAGTTTGAGTATCCTATAGTGTGGAGCTGCAATACAACCATGTAGTGCAATATCCCAATCGTTGATCTCGGTAATCAACGGCTTGGATTTCATCTCGGTAATGAACAATTTGGATCATGTACGTGTTGAGATAAATCAAGACCATTGATTACACGATCAACGATTCAGGTGCCGCACTAAAACCCTGTAGTGTGGCTCCGCACTACATGATCTCCAATTCCAACAATAACTGAGCCCTCCAATACAATTCGAGGTATGGTTAACTAGAACTCGGCTCATGTCCTAAATGAACCCTCACGTGCAATTCGATGCACTTATAACTAGAACTTTGTTTATTTAAAAAACGAGCTAAAATAGTTGTTCAAGCTTGGGTTGTTTACTTGTTCTATGAATTGACTTAAACTTAATAGTTAGTGGAACTGCCTTAAGTTGGCTTTTTGAATTAATGCGGTCTGAGAGAGTGACCTTTCTCGGATAAAAAAAAATCGTATTTTTCTTGATTTATACGAGTGTTGCTAATGCTAGCTATAAGTTATATGCTGCTTCGCTACATGCTTGCAAGTTGTTATCGTATATGCATTGGGAAAGTAATATTTGTCACGTTCTTTTTTTAATTTTATACTTTGTCCATTTTATTTTTCTTTTTATAATATCACTTCTCTCCTACTACGGTTTGCGTTTCCTAACCAACTATGAAAATGGGCACATTAATTAATTCTGGATGATAATGAAGGAACCGGGTTTCATACCCTGCTCTTGGTGCAGGGCACTATGTCATGCACCCATTTGGCCGGTCATTGCGAAAATATACGGCTCGGATCAAATTCAACCTTATCTGAGAGCTATTATTTTGATTTGAACTGAGCCGTGCATTTTCGCATCGGATAGCCGGATGAGGTGCATAGCACGGTGCCATGCACCTACCCCTTGTCCGATAATGAATTTATCTCACAATTAATGTCAATGCATACATCGTTTGTTTATGCAGATGATCAGGTGAAGAAAAACAAGAGAGTTGACCTAAAGATCAGATTTTATAGAAAGGAAGACTGACAAAATTAAAATTTGATGCAAATAATTAGTTGCACTGATAGTTCTATATAGAAATTCATAGCATAATTAGTTGCAGATAGTTCATTAGATCAACCTTGAATTATAATACTTGTACATTATAAAATTTTTTTTTTTGATGTTAGAATTTTTTTTTTATCAAATACTATAATATCTGCACAAATGTTGCGAATTTTTTAATTAATGTTACACAAATATTACTCCTCCGTTCATTTTTAAGTGATTCCTATCAAAAAGTAGACAAATATTTATTATATTAGTAAAGCAGCAAGGCATTTTGAACAATTTTGTTAGGTTATTAATCGCAGGAAGACGAAGATAGATTCACTAATTAACCAAGTTGAAACTGAACTAAGCGGGAGTACCTAAGTTAATACCGTGTTGTGAAATTCGGGCAATTTCAAACCTCTTAAAAAATATATTTCTTTATATGTATCAAATTAAAGTGCTCATTCCGTACTTTAATTTGATGCAAAAAAAATTTAAAACCATGCTGTGGAAGTGCATTTTTCCGTACATGTTTTTAACGGCTACAAACATAAACATTTTCCAAAGGTATCATTTAAAAAGGAACAGAGAGATTATAAGTTTAACACAATTCAAGAAAGTTTTATACTGTGTAAACACGCTCGATAATCGATAGGGGTGCTCACGGTTCGGATTGGCATTAATCCAATCCTAATCCGTGAGTCATGGTTTTTTGAAAATACAATTCGTGTCCGATCCAAAAGTCTCACGGTTCAATTCCAATCCGAACCGCGAGTCACGGATCAGTTCCAGACTAATCCACAAATTTTCAACATATTCGGAAAAAACAACAAATAAAGGCAGTAAGACACTAGCAAGTAGCAAATGTACTAAATAGAAAGTTCAAAGTTGAAAATCCCAATAAAAAACAACAAAGGCAGTTAGGCAGATAATTATATAACTGAACAAACAAATGCACAAACTTATATTACCACAAAGGATAACAGATAGTTACTTCCGGTTCACTCACAAAGACAATTACAGATAGTTCCTTCCAGTTCACTCACAAACAGAGAGTATATATAGTAGCACTTATAATACTTTACCCTTCTAGATTTTATAGAGAGAACAATATTCGTACCATAACTTCTACAACACTACAACCAAATCGTAAGTATGCTAAATTTACAATATCTATATCACTATAATTATAAAAGTTATAAAATTATATATAATAAAAATCTCACGGTCCGGATCGGTTAATCCATGGTTTCAAAATCAAAATTCGTGTCCGATCAAAAAGTCACGGTTTCTTATTTTTTGAATCCGTGTCCGGACCATTAATTCACGGTTAAAATCCAAGAGGTACGGATCAGTTCAGTCCGGACCGGATTCACGGTTCACCGGTTTTTTTGAGCAGCCCTAATAATCGATGTCAAGTAGATGGTTAACATAATTGTATTGAAGTATCAACTTTAAAAAGTACTATGATCGAAGTTGAACATTTGTAATTCACACACTAAGATCCAACAATGATTAAAACTTATGATTAATGGAAATCATTCCGAAAAAGAAGAGGTTCTTCTGAGATGCTCATTCACACTCTTGCTGCAGTTCCCAGAAACTTTACAGAACGCATGGGGTGGCAAGAGCAGCCAAAAGGAGGTCAGAGCTTTCCCTCACTCTATTAAAAATTATTCTACAGACTACAAACAATTTTAAAAGTGTATATATTTATGTGGAAAAAAAGAAACAAATCGCAAAAAATATAAACTTATACAGCCCCACCAAACAGGATCTTATCTTTTTTTTTTTTTTTTGAAGTACTACTTACAATAATATTTGATACCTCCTTTCAACTGTTGAAACTTGAACCTTGAAACCTTTCTTATTTATTTATCAAGGTCTGATGAGAGTGAAAGTGTCTCGGGTTAGCTTATGCGCACCTCAGACTAATTCCCACAGCTTCTCCCATAGCTTTTTCAATGGTGGCCCCCAAAATTGTTGGCAAGAAAAATTGAAACAAAGACTCTTGAGAGAGAAAATTATTAAGTCTCATGCGAAGACCACTTGACCAACCCTTCAGAGTTTCATATTTTACATATTAAGTCTTTACCCAAAGTAGTTGCATAAACTTGCATTATAAGTTAGTCCATTGGTTCTTCCTTCATATATGGGTATAAGTTTACTTTCATCAAACCAACATAACACAAAGAATCAAGATTGGTTGCCTAAGGGAAAACAAGTCCTCTGTGTGTGTGTGTGTACACCCTCCATTGTGTGAACAAGATTTCTTTGCTTTTACTCTTGTTTTTTTATTTTTTTTGTTACGAGTTCTTGAAGCAGTTTTAATTTGAAATGGTGGTCAAAATTTAGGTGCTAAAACCTGACGTTAGCAATGGCCTTTTTTCCCCCCTCTCTTGATGACCACATGCAGCTTTCATGATATATATGAATTAAAGATGGTTTGTTAGAGCTGGTGATAGATAGTACTAATAAACCAGCGGATAGGGCTGATGTTTGATTCAACTTTTTTTTTTGTTTTAATTGAATTTTGATAGCCATAAAAGTTCAAAACCACGAATTCTTCCAATCTGATTGGCTCGTTTTCTAGGGTTTCCTCGCTCGTTTTCCAGGGTTTCCTTCTCCGGGCATCGACCGAAGATCTGGATTTGGTAAGTCTTATTACATCTGAGTTCTTCACTTGATTTTGTTGATGTTGACTTTCTTGTTATAACTACTACTACTAATTTTGACTAATTACTTCTTCTTGACATATTAAAGATCCACCTCATGATCTTTTCTTTTTGATTTTTCTAAATTCCACAGTTGCTTAATTCTCATTCAATGGATAGTTTTATGGGTTGGGAATATCATGGCCCATCCTTGTGGACAAGCCATCAACAAGATAATGAAGAGAGCTTCATGATGTCAAACTCAAATTGCTATGTCCAAGCTGGCAACAAAATGTGCTTCCCAGAGGAAATCTTCCCTTCAATTCATGATCCCCAAGAAGTTCAACCCTCATCTGATCATGCTAATTTGAACTCCGAAAAAGAAAGCAAAACGATTCGGCAAAAGTTAACTCCATCGTTGGATTCATCAAACCGCGTTCCCATGGTTTTCTCAGAATGTCAAGACCTGTGGAATTTCAGTTCCGTTAGCGTTGTCTCATCCTCAGATTCTATGAGTAAAGAGCTGGATAATAAGCCTAAATCTATCAAGAGAGGACATGGCCAAATCCAACCAAAATTTGGTGCAAGTAGTTCCTACTTTGATCTTCTTCACTCGGATTCTTCGACTACGGAAGTGGGTTTCAAGCACATTTCTTCAGAAAATCCACCAAAACGAAAGACAAAAAAGCATCCAAGTTCATTGAATATCAGCTTTCAGCACCCGAGTTCATCTAAATCATCAGTTGAGGAACCGGATTCAGAGGCCATTGCAACAATGAAGGAGATGATTTATAGAGCCGCGATGTTCAGGCCGGTGAACTTGGGCCTGGAGGAGGTGGAAAAGCCCAAGAGGAAGAATGTGAAGATATCAAGTGATCCACAAACCATGGCTGCAAGGCATAGGAGGGAGAGGATAAGTGATAGGATTAGGGTTTTGCAGAGGTTGGTTCCAGGAGGGAGTAAGATGGACACTGCATCAATGCTTGATGAGGCTGCAAATTATCTGAAGTTCCTTAGGTCACAAGTTTGAGGCTCTGGAAACCCTAGGCAACCACAAGCTTGACTTGGTGAATTTTCCAAGTACTCCAAGTGCCCTTGCTGCTTTCTCTCCATTGATGATTCCCATGCAAACACTTTTTCCACTCCAAACTACTCCTAGAGTAATCCACCATCCCAATATATGAAGAAGGTTTGAAGTCCTTCTTAGACCTTTGAAGCTGTGTTTGGATGAAGACTTTGTTTTTGAGGTCTTTGTAAAAGGAAAAGAAAATTTGAGCTATTACCATTCACAAATTTTAGCCATCGTCATTCATTGTTTTGGAAATTGTTATTGACACTCTCCAAATTGTTATTGACACTCCAAAAGGGCAGTGCCATTAACAATTTGGGGATGTGTCAATATTAATTTCCTTGTTCTTTGCAAGACGGAGTATATAAGTTTATATGTTGAATTTCCACGAGGACTAATCTCCTCTTCATAGGAGTCAAATCCTAAATCTCACGCTTTGGAGGAGCGCTACATAACTATTGAGCCAAATTTCAATGTTGTGTCATCCTCATTCATTAACAACCAATAATCATGATCCAAAATACCCAATCATTGCCCAAATAATTCCATTGCCATGAATCTTCATAACCTCCATCATTAATTAGTTATGTTTGACCCAGACTTTATTAAAGAGAACAAACTAATTGATTGCATCTCTTAACAAACAACTACTTATCACATATATGATGATATTTCCACTCCTGCTTTTGCTGCCTCCAATATGCTCTCTGCTCAGGACTTCATAACCTGACATCCTTCGGAGTGGAAGTAGAAAAAGTCAGGCTGGAGAAATCTACTCTCAAACCCTTTACATATGAAAGCATTAGCCACTCATTATGACACTTAAGATTAAGAAAAAGGGCTAGAAAGTCATTTTCACTTTAATTTATTTAATTACAATAATTAAAGCTCATTTTTATTGGAGATCTTACTAGTTAATTAAGGTTAATCTTACTGTAATTTGTCAGTTAATCAACTAATAGCAATGCAAGAGACATTCTCTCAAACACCTGCGAGTCAAAGTCAGTGATTCGGTGGCCCTGTCTCCTTACTTCAATCCAAAGCGTGCCTCTTGAAAATCACCCCTCCACCCAACCTTATTGCCAAGCACATGTTTATTCATTCTTCTTGAAAGTTCATATAGTTATAATATATTTATGCGTTGTTGTTGACACTCCATTTTTACCCCGCCACTTCTGATAAAGCGTGGCGCTGAAAATTCGAGGCACGACAATTGTTGATTGTACATATAGTTTGTCGATGGTGATATGATTTTTTGTTGGAGATGAATATTTACATGTGAGTATTGATGGGTGCGGGGTGAGTAATTAGTCAAGGTGCACAACGTCGTGGTATTTTGGAGTTCGGATCATTTACGCTCCACACATTTAATTAGGATCCATCTATTTAATTGTGAATTCTATGAGAATGTGGAGATTAAAGTGCCCTGGAGCACTACATGATCGTGACTCGGGAGCTCTAAATAATTAGACGTGCGAAGTAGGTGTTGTGATAGCATAGATCAAAATGCAATTGTTTGATTATTGATAAATTATTAAAACATAATTTTCTTTATCATCGGCAACAGTAATATCGTATGAATAATTAACACCGCATTTTTTTTTTGGGATTAAGAATTAACAGCGCGTTTGATATCTTTTTTTTTTTTTTAATCGTCTCGTAGACTTTAAGGATTGGAAAGAAACGAAGTTTTAATTGGGTCAAAAAGGTTTCAATGTGGTTAGGATATTTTGCTAAATTTAGAAATTCTGTTGTGAAAAGAACCCATTGATCTCTGCCTTGGCATTACCTATTTGGTCTTTCTCTTCAAGTTTGGGGACTACTACATTTCCAATATTGATATCAAAATATCCACTATGTTTATTTATTTATTTAATAACCAGGAGTATGAGTTAACTTATGTGTACCTCGACTAAACTTTTTTTGATAACTATGTGTCCAAGCAAGCTTACTTACCTTGACTAATTCCGGGGTCCTGGAGGTAGCGACCAGGCATAACCCCCACCGGCCCCAAGAGTTTGCTGGCAAGAAGAATCAAACATGAGACATTATATGGGAGCAAACCCCTAAGTTTCAAGGGAACCATTTCGATTAATTTTGAAAGACTAATTTCACCGTTCACTAGCAGAGGTCTATTTTAAAAAACTAGGTGAGTTCCTTCGCATAGGGTGTAACCTGTTGGCAACAAGCCTCTTAGCTAAGATAAATACCCTTTCAACACAGGAAATCTTAAATCCTAAAGCAATACTATATGGCAAGGGTTATAGTAAACATATGGAAATCTTAAATGCTAAAGCAATACAAAAAAAGTAATGCAATTATTTTTTAATTTTTTTTATTTTTTGAGAAAACATAAACATATCATATATATATGGCAAATAAAAAGTACAATCCACTTAATACAAACCAACAAACAGCCATGCACAACCAGCACAACATAGCCTGACAACTACAGAAACAAATATGCCAACTGAAGCACCCCACAACTCCCAAAAACAAGCATGCCCTCAACCCAAATACTTGACCATCAATACCTGCAAAACAAAATAAGAAATAAAGAGCAAGATGAATAAATGTAAAGCATGGCGTTGAGGGAGACGATAAGTGTGAGGGTCGCCACAGCTGTCTCCAATAACTCGTTTTAATTGCAAGCTAAATGTTGGCGTGAGTCAACAAGATTTGATTTATGGCATCCCACTAATATAGCACATGTGGTGTATATTTGATTGTAATCTAGGGACATGATATTAGGCTTGATTAGTGGTCTCATTACCTGTAAATTCTCCCTGTAATTATGGTAGGAATGTGTATTTATACCACTATTGTGGTTCTTATTCATGATCAGAAAAATTATTCTCCTAAAGCATTTTATCAACTACAATAGCATCCTCCACAGTTGGTGAACAACTAGTCAGTCAGTCACCATAGCTAGGAAGTATGACATCAAACAGTAAACCCTCTCGTTATCCACGTCGAAAATCACAACAGATAGTTGGAAGGTTGGAGAGACTGCAACGAAGTAGTCAAGGTAATCTAATTCAAGAGCAACCACAAATTCATTGAATGTATCTACATGGAGGTCGAGGTTCTGGAGTGTGGATTCTTGACGGTGATGCTAACAACGAAATGCGAATATAACATAATATTGTGTAAATATAAGAGGGCGCTTCTCTCTAACTGACGCTAATCAAAATGAGCCCCCAAAAAAAAAAAAAAAAAAAAAAAACTCTGATCGGTAATATTTTATTCCTTTGAAATCTACAGCCAGAGATGTACTGTGAATTCTTGTCCGGTGTGTAGTCAATTTCCTCTTTTTCCCTAGCATACATGGAAACAATCACTAGACTAAGAAGCTGGGAGTAAGACGGTAATCCTATCTGCTCCTCTAACCGTCCTCCAATGCAGGTTATAACTCAGCCTATAACCCTGGCTCAGGACATAAGCAACCTTCTTTCCTATAAACTGAAGGTGCATCCAATCATGTATTCAAGGCATCAAATTATCATATAACATAACTACTTACTCAACTGCAAAATCTAGCGATACTTCAGCTACCAAATATTGATAAACTCTAACCGGATCAGCTTCACCAATATCAAAGCACCGAGAGAAAAGGAAACGCATGGCGGACCAAACCCTCCAATATTGAACTCGGAAAGTGGAAACTGCATAGGGGAGAAAGAGAAGCAATTTGAGCCTTCATTCACCTATGTGAACATTTATGTGAAAGTGGAAGGAAAACTTTTTGGTTCGCACTGTAATATAAATATAAAGTTTTTGGTTGTCATTAGAAAAGATATCAGATACCAAATGAGGGGAGGAATTGCAAAATCTGGAACCAGTAGATTCACAAACACCATCATCACCTGCATTTCTATATTTTCCAATTATTTACTTCAGAACCACAAAAGCACACACCTATAAAGGGGAGGAATCTGTTTACAACAACTGTACTTATCTAAGTCTCACAAACCGGCACAACTTTTGTATGTTCCCTTTCTAAATCCCAACTCATATGCCCGTTCTCATGCGGAAGGTATCGTTTACTCCAGTTGGCGTACTTTTGTCGGGCACCTCTATAACAACTTGTTCGTCTCACATTTCCTAAATTCTATTGAAAGGGTGACCAAATAAGTTATTGAATGGAAACAAAAGCAAACTGGACATTATAGCTTTTCATGTCTTATATTTTCGCTTTTTCCTTTTTGCAATGCAGGAAGATGTTGCTGTCTTTCCATCTTTTCGATGAACCGTTTCCACACGGAAGAAAGACCATGCAAGGAATGGTTCTTGCCTTCTTCTGGAAAACAGACTTGGTTTCCTGCCGTACCCTGATTATTTTATAGCATAACGATGTTTGCCCTTTGCAGCCAAACTATCATTTCCTTAATTATATTGTGTTACCTTGTGCAAGGTGTGCTTTTGGCATTTGTGGGTAATGGGTAAACTACATTGCTTTTGCATTCAAATAATTCAAGGCTCTCAGTTTCCGTAAAAAAATACGAGAGACCAAAAACAAAGCATCTAAAACAACTAATCCTCGACAAATGATCCCTACCTCCAATAGCTGTTGTAGCATTGACCCACTAATCTACCATGTCTTTCCAAAGTCTGCAATCCATCCACAATACTTCAATTAGGATGGAAGGCAAAATGATTACTGATCTAATGCAGCAAATACTAAAAGAAAAATGTAGAGTGCATCAATTTAGAGCTCCGTACCAAACACTCCTCCAACAAGACAGTTATCAAATAGGCAGAAAAAGCTACATAGCTAGTTAATGAAGGGAAAAACAGAAAAACAATGAATAGTTTTGTGTAATTCCTATGTTTTCGAAGAAGCTGAATTTCGTCAAGGAATGTGAGCGTCAGAATAGAAAAATGGAACAACCCAAATGAGAGTTTCTTAAAACTGCTCGAGTAAAGAAATCATTAACCATCATCGCCATCAGGGCTATCCGAAATCAGCACAGCTGTACGGGAAAAAGTAGGAGGTCTAATTCAAGAAGCAGTGCAATACTCCACTTATAATATAATCATTCCCTATGGAAAGACGATAAGTCTAACATCTGGCTTAAAAAGAATGATGCTGACCATAAGATAAAGCAAACAGAATTGCAAATCTATAATAGAGAACCAATAACTTGGAAGACAACAGCATGTTAGCTCTGCTAACCGACAGTGGATTATTTCTAAAACAAAAGCACTGTTATACACGAGTGCTGATTCTTAAATGGAAAACACAACAAAAAGATTCGGACGGTATTAACCACATAAAAATAATTCCACATCATGCCTAGCGAGAGGCAGAGTAACATACTCAATGAGTGTCCATGCAAGATGACGGATCTCCTTTGGACTGTGCTTCCGGAGAGAATTAACAGACTTTCCAATTTCGGCAGCCTGCAGTAAAAAAATAGTATAAGACACTACAGAAAACTCTACAAACACATTTTGACATTCAAACTGCTTCAAAACTAATAGCAAAAGAAGTTAAGGACCAACGGAATAATGTTCTTACTTCACTGAATCAATAGAAAGAACCGTCAATTGAAGACTCCTCAGTGACTTGAATAGTACAGAATCAGTTTGTCAAAAGAAGGAAAAAGCAGAAGTTGTCAACAACCAGATAAGGCAGAAAAATTGATGGTCTCTATCCTTACAAAAAATGAATAATTATAAGCACACAATCTAGAAATAAAACAAAAAATTCTTCAACATCTTCATATCTTATGGCCCAAAAAAACCCTCAGCAGAGTGAAAAATCCATGATTTGATAAATGACAATGGTTTGCTTCAAAATTGGTCAATAACAACTACGGTAACGCAGATGCTGCCCAGAATACAGAATATCCTACCATTAAAAAGGACGAGAAAAAGTTAGGAAATAAACCCCAATCTCAGCAGTCAATGCCTCAGCTTCTGTAAAACTATAATTGCTCACTTCAGTTTTCATCATATTCATCCCAAAACACTTCAAAGCTTTCAATTCTCGTTAACAAACTTGAACCCAACTTCTTCAAACTAATAAACCCCACTGCCTCTGCACATCCCACGGAAAACAAATGAATTATCCCCAACTTAGTCACCAACACATGCAAGAAACACGAAGCAAAACAAAGAAATAAAAAAACACAAGAACCACCTCCACCAAATCAACCACCTCAACCGCTCCAAAAGAGGCGAAAAATAAACAATCCAAAAACATCTAACAATCAACGAATTGCACCCCTCTTCGCCCAAATCCAACATGGACCCATTTCCAAAGTCCCAATATCTTAAGTCTTTTATATAATGTGTGATATAAGACCGACAACAGAGTCAGTCCTCAGTCCTATCATTATCTAGATTCCGGAGGACCATGGCCTAGGGGAGGCTCCAAACAAAAAATGACTATATCCAAAGAAAAAACACAGACATATTTTCAAATAACTGCACAACTTTAAAATCATGGTTGCATATGTGGGAAGGACCACAAGGCAAAACCATTTTGTGCACAGATTATAAGAACAAACAGAAAACACTAGATGCTTGACAACATCAAGAGTATTATCATCCTGCATAAACGCTAAATGCATACTCTGTGCTTTCTGTACTAAAAGACAGAGGTAGCTCAACAAGAAAAATCACAACATTCCATGCAATCGACATGTAAATTTCTTCTTTATTATACGCACATGCAGTCTTATGGACAATAAGTAAGTTCTCTATCCTGATAAGTAAAACTTGTGTAGAGATGAACAGATGAGTCATATGTTACACTACATGAAAAGCAAAAATGTTGTGTTTGAACATTGCATAGGCTTGCAAAAAATGACTATTGAAGTATGCCTCTCAATGGATATCGTCAAAATTTGTACTTAACTTACAAAGGTAGAGGTTAATAGTAAATTTCTAGGTTCGTTGTTCCCAGATAATTAAGTATACCTTTATTTTTAAGTTAGGGACTATTGCAGAATTAGATCCTTCAAACAAAGTTCCAACTTCTTTGAGTCATAGGGTACAGAGACGAACATTATTATGCAATTCAAGAATACCAGCAACCAAGGCCATACTCTCAAAGTCAACTAAAAAGTGAGTCACAAGTAGACTTGGAGCAAGATCTCCTCGAAGATTAAAGTTCCATCCATCTCTGTGTAAGTAGATTCTTAAATGACTTCATATACTCCACTAAACAACACCGAAATTATCTAACACCACTACATAAAATTAAGAGAACGAAACTAAGCCCACCATTTGCAATTGAAATTTCAAAATACCACTGCCTAAATAATTAACTGATGGGTGACTATGTCACATGCAACTCCCTCAATTGATATGTTCGAAACAAATTGCAACTTTGGTCATAAATTGCGAAGACATGTACATTTATATTTCAGAAAATTGGTATAAAAGACAAATTTGGAGCTTTAATTGGTGTTTAGTTCAGTTTAACTTATTTTAATGCTTCCAATACATTGATAGAAAATTTTTTGAGGGCTCAAGGACAAAACTAGACAAAAATACCCTTACTTAATACCACGCGCTCGTGGAAGAAACCGAAAGCTACAACCCTAAAAGTGACAAGTGGCCATTTGCTGTGACTTGAAAGGGACATTTGCTGTGGTCCTGACCCTGGCCCCGTGACTTGAAAGCGATGTGTGGGACTTTCTAACCTAATGCCTTCTAACCGTGAAAGCAACGTTAGTGCTTTCCTAACCGAATGACCCTAGAAATTTGGGACTTTCTCTCTCATGTGTGGGACAAAATTAATTGGGTTCAATTTTCATTGGGTACCCTAGGATTTAGGTTTAGGGTACACTTTTCAATTATAGGGTTTTAGTGATTTGGGCTCTTTCATGGGTACCCTAGTGTTTAGGTATTTATGGTGCACTTTCCAATTATAGGGTTTTAGTTATTTAGGCACTTCCATAGGATAACCTAGCGTTTTAGGCACTTTCATAGGGTACCCTAGAATTTAGGTTTATGGTGCACTTTCCAACTATAGGGTTTTAGTGATTTAGGCACTTCTAAAGGTACCCTAGGGTTTTAGGCACTTTCGTAGGGTACCTTAAGATTTTGGTTTAGACACTTTCATTAGGTTTGAGGGTTTAGGCACTTTCCAACTATATTCACACCGTTGTCAACTAGAATGTGACGTTCAAACTTGGTTTTAATCCTTCCAAAAGCTAAGCCCTTCGAGGTTCTACCCATCAAAATGGTGTTGTCAACAAACTTGGTTTTAATCCTTCCAAAAGCTAAGCCCTTCGAGGTTCTATCCATCAAAATGATGTTGTAAACAATGTACGCGGTTGGCTTATTTCCTGCACCAATTAATACTGTAGTTCCTCTCCCCAACTGTCCATCATAAGGCTGCAAATACTGAGGCTGTTGCTGTTGTGCCCACACATAAGGAGGCTGTTGCTGTTGTGCCCACAGGATCAAACCAAACACACGCACACAGATAACACAAAGTATTTTACGTGGTTCCCCAAAATCGGATATGTCCACGGAGGTAACCGGAGCAATAATTTATTACCGGAAAACCACGAGCTTTACAAGTAATTCTTTCTCACTACACTCTAATTTTACATTGCTCAAACAAGCCTCACAAGTCTCTCTCTCAGAGACACAAGACTCCCTCACTGGAGAACTGAAGATCACACTCTCTGTGATACCAAAACCACTCTTTCGGTGGTATATACAAGACCACTCTTGGGTGATTCAATACAAAGGCAGAGGAACCAATAAATAGCCAAATGGCCTGTGCATCACAGGTCATGCATGATGTCAAAACTCCATTTAAGGAGTACGGTGCTCCATAATGTTTACCATCTCATGGGACATATCCTCCACTCCAGGTAAACAAGAGGGGGAGTGGATGGGATCCACCACCATAATTCTTGCAGTTTCAAGGATTGTGTGGATGATGTGAGAGCTAAGCTGCACTCTTGGAAGACTTTGAAGGATAAAGCAAGGAGCAGATAACACGGCAGTAAGTGGAGAATTCTACAAGACTTTCAGAGATTTTATCTAGTTTGTTTGCTCCCGATTATGTTACATAAAAGATAAGTGTCTTACATGTAGGATAATTGCATTTAATCAGGACCGTTGATTGCCGAACAGTTGGCCGTAATTGCTCACTACAGGCCCTCCAAATCCGCTAATCTTGGTCTTCTGGTTCTGCTGGGGGTTTTCCTCTCTGAGGAGGTAGTCGTCCGGGGTGGTCTTTGTTAGTGTTACGGGTTTGCAGTGTTCTTTTGTTCGTTCTGTTGTCTGCCAAAAATTGAAGGAGATGTTGTGTGTGGCCAAGGAAAAGGTCTAATATGAACCAGCAGTTCTTACGTACCAAGTTTCAGTGTTGGGACCATGTGATTGAACACTTGTCAAAGACCAAGTATGCGGAAATTCAAAAAAAAAAAAAAAAAAAGAAGAAGATGGGGAGATACATCGGCTCAAATTTTATTTGGTAGTCTTTGGACACCGTTACATGGTGCTCCGATACTCTTGTTCATCATATATTTCTGTGGGGCTCAATACTAAGTGTGTGGATATTATAGAAATGTGTGGTAAATAAATGTGTTGGGGCATGATGTAATGGTGGCACAGTCCCCCAATACTCCAAGGGTGAATTTTTCAAATGATAAAATCAATATTTGCTAAAATCACCGATTAATTTTATCAAACGAGAAAGATTTTTGCTAAAATCTAAAAAATTGAGTATTATTACCTGGTACATACTCTATTGTCGGCTGATTACATTGGAGTCAGAAAATTTTTGTAACCAGAACATTAAACCTGGCACCTGAACACACTTTCTCGTGGCTGCCGCTGACCGCTGCCATCTTTCATTCATCATCTCCCCAACCACTTCCCCATCTCATTCTAGTTGCACCATAATTGTGGTTTTCCATCTTCCACTCAACTTTCATCGTCCTTCTTCAATTGGGTTCTCTTTATTCTCTCTGCTATATAAGTTCCTAAAAATCAAATCAAAACCAAAGACTTCATTTCCAGACAAAAATGGGTATCTATTTCAAATGGGTATTGGTTTTTCTTCTGGAAACAGCAATTTTCTCCTTAAGTGGGGAGGCTCAGGGGGATTCAACAACAACTACTCTGGTGCCAGCAATTTTCACATTTGGAGACTCGGCTGTAGATGTGGGGAACAATGACTATATCCACACCATTTTCAAGGCTAATTACCCACCTTATGGAAGAGACTTCATCAATCACAAACCAACTGGAAGGTTCTGTAATGGGAAACTTGCCACAGATATCACTGGTAATTAAGTAGAACTTTTTGTTTTGTTTTGTTTTTTTAAATTTTTTATTCTCCTGTGTTTCTTACCAAAATTAATCAATTCTAAAATTTCAATTTGATTTGGTAATTTTTCTGTGCAGCTGATACACTGGGCTTTACAACATACCCACCAGCATATCTTAGCCCACAGGCCTCAGGGAAAAACCTTCTCATTGGAGCCAATTTTGCTTCTGCTGCATCTGGTTATGATGACAAAACAGCCATCCTAAATGTATGAAATTTTGTGTTTCTGCTGCATACTGAATACACACTAGCTAGCAGATCGGTGGTCTCTAACATCACTATTGTTATTTCTGACGGATTTTTTTTTTTTTTTTTCCTTTCTTCCATTTAGTACCCCATTTCGGGAATCATACAATACCAAACATGGAGTGGTGTAGAGAAAAATAAAATGGGGTGGTATTAGTTTTTAACTTCGGCTTCGGGATTATTTTTATTTTCATTTTTTTTAATCAGATTTTTATTTTCATTGAACCGTTAAAAATGATTCTTCATCTTTTATCTGATAAAAATGAAAGTCTGACATTTCTTCAACCACTTTCATATTTTCTCACACGCGTGTGTGGTGGTGCTTTCATCCAAATGGGCTCCACCACACACGCGTATATGAAAAATGTGCATGAAAAAAGTTTACTGAAAGGATGTACATCTATCATTGTTCTCATCTGATCATGTATTCCAATAAAATACTCCCTCCGTCTCATAAAATTTGATCACTGTGAAACTATGTGCAATTTTCAAACTAAAAAATAATGTATTTACCAAAATAATTTTTGAATTTTTTTGCATCATATAAAAGCTCTCGATGAGATCTGTCAAATAAGATTCATATTGACTAAAAAATTATTTTCATAAGCACGTTATTTTTTAGCTTGAAAATTGCACGTAGTTTTGTAGTAATCAAACTTTATGAGACGGAGGGAGTAAAAAGAATATCTTGTTTACAGATGTTCCGTAAATAGGGGGTTGCGCCGAACAAATCTCCACCGTCCATCCCGAGATTCAATGGCTCGGAGCCATGCACACTCTCTATCCTCCTTAAATGCATTGCAAAAAAAAAAAATTGTGCGCGGGCTCCGAGCCGTTGGATCTCGGGACGGACGGCGGGGATTTGCTCGGCGCAAACTCCCTATTTACAGAACATCTGTAAATAAGATATTCTCGGGAGTAAAATATTCTTACAACCAATTTCATGCCATTTATTACTCTGGAAAACTCCAACGGGTTGGCTTAGTGGTCTGGGATTTAGGAGTTTTTACTCTCTTTAAAGGTCTCAGTTTCCGCTATCAACTCCTTTGTTTTAGTGTCAGTCCAACGGCTCTTTGGCCTGGCTTTGACCGGGTATATGCTAGTGGACGGTACGAATCGTGGGATTGGTTCTCATGATTAGTCAAGATGTTCATAAGCTGACCCAAATATCTTAGTTATCAGAACCTGCTGTTCAAATTTTTTTATCAAAATTTATAACTCTGGGAACCCAAATTTCCTCTATCCGCATCCCTATTCTCATGTTTGTCAATCCTTTTTAAAAAAATAAACCGACAACAAAACGTGCTTATGTTCACAACATTAAATTGAGCAGGAAGGAAACCAACATAATTCAATACTTGAGTTTCTGTTTTTTGTGCAGAATGCAATTAGCTTGACACAACAGCTGCAGTTTTACAAGGAGTACCAAGCTAAGCTAGCAAAGGTAGCAGGGAATAAAAAAGCAGCATCAATCATAAAGGATGGATTATACATAGTGAGCTTTGGGAGTAGTGATTTTGTGCAGAATTACTACGTCAACCCTTTCCTCAACAAGCTCTACACTCCTGATCAGTATTCCTCCCTCCTTGCCGGCATTTTTTCAAGCTTTGTCAAGGTACCCAAAAATAGATTTTTACATAAATTGAAAAATTCTAAAATCAGTCCAGTAGACTGATAATAAGACAACTCTTTGATCGGTCCCATGGACTGTCAATAGATAGAAGAACCGTTATAAATTTGTTGATTATAACTTTTATACATAAATTTGTACTCAATGTAGTTCCAAAGATAAAAATCGATGGCGGGAAAGGGGGAAATTTTTAAGCTTAGAAAAAATGCTTCTAAACTCTAACTGGATAACATGTTTTGCGAATCTCTTTCATAAGCGGGTCAAACACTGTAGCTGTTTTAGGTTTTTTGGTACCCACTGAGACTCCATCGAACACACGAGATTTAATTTTATGTTGCATCAGTGTCTGCTAAGGTGCTAACACATTTAAAAGTTAAAAATCATGGAAAAAATACTAGCTTTTTAAACTAGGTTTTGCATGGCAAACACATATGCATAACTAGCTAGCTATGTATGGAGAATTATCATCTTGTACTGATTCATTAAGGGGACACATCATGGTCTTATTTGATCCATGATTTGACCGTTCATTTTGCATGACTTGTTTATCATCTATGCCAAAGTGGCAAAGTCAAGTGGATTAGACGTCGATAAAAGTTTAATCGAATCAAATTTGATGGCAAGAAACAAATTTTTAGGGTGACATTGTTTATCTATTTGGTGAGAAACATGCTTTGTTCAAATGGATAAGGATATTGGATCAAGGAATGATAAACACATCAAGACTTTTAGAAAAATTTAGAAAATTAAATAAGACAGCAACGAGTCTTGTGTTACACCACATGAGAGATTATCACGTGATAGGATCCTTACTCACACATGGAATCTTTGGAAGGAAGTGATTGAAAGACATCATAGGGTTTGCTTTGTTTGTTGACAAACAGGATTTGTACAAATTGGGAGCCAGGAGAATTGGGGTGACTTCACTTCCACCATTGGGTTGTCTTCCAGCAACCATAACTCTGTTTGGATTCCGTCAAAGTGGATGTGTCTCAAGAATCAACACTGATGCCCAAGGCTTCAACAACAAGATCAATTCAGCTGCAACCAGTCTCTCAAAGCAACTCCCTGGTCTTAAAATTGCTGTCTTTGACATTTTCAAACCCCTCTATGACCTCGTTCGGACTCCTTCAAATTATGGTACGACACAATCTCCTCACTTATGATTTACTACAAAATTAACCGATATTACATAATTTTAGTAATGGATTCCTCAAACAAAATGATTATAAAGGTCATCATCAGCTCCGCCCAGCCCTCGAAAGTAGTCCCCGTCCTCTTATTGGCTTTCGGCATGCTAGACTTGGGCCAAAATGTTGAGGCCCAAATCCTGCCCAACACAGCGTAGCCCGGCAGGTGGCTGCGGGTTAATGGGGCAGAATGTCGAGCAATTTTCCCTTTGTATTTTGGGGATACCCATTTGCAAGCTAATTAGTTGGGTCGGGCTGCAAAACCTAGTCTCAGTCCAGCCCATGCTCTATTCGGGCTAACAAAATGACGCTCTAGAGTTAAAGTTTCATTTCCTTTTGGATTGGTTGTGATGGGCAAGAAAGGGTTTAACCTTAGACACCGTGATTCGTAGTCACGTGCTCTGGTCCTTTGAGATACAGTTACCATCCTATCTCCTTTTAAGTATTTTTCTTGTGTAGCCTACAAGAAGCATCCTTTATACATACATACGAGCGTAATACGCACAATGTTTTTGTTTCTCCAACCATTTTTAGGGTATGCGGAAGCAAGGAGAGGTTGTTGTGGGACAGGGACGGTGGAGACGACGTCGTTGTTGTGCAATCCCAAGTCGATAGGAACATGTAAAAATGCAAGTCAATATGTGTTTTGGGACTCTGTCCATCCTTCCGAGGCTGCTAACCAAGTTCTTGCCGATGCCTTGATCGTCCAAGGGATCAGCCTCATCGGTTAAACCCCAACTTTTACCAGTTTTTTTTTCTTTCTCCTTCACTATGTCTGTACTCTATCCCACATTAATAGTTGTGTACTCAAGACTACTCCAAATCCCTATATTACTACTACTTGCGTAGTTCTCTTAATCTTTGACCCGAGAGGCGAAAAGAAAATAAACTAATAATGATAGAGCCTGGGAAAACTGTTACTTCTAAAAAATTCACGTGATTTATATTGGGTTTGAACTAAATAAATGATTCTTAAAGACAAGTGATATTATTGTTGGTAATTTTTTTTAAATTTCATTAAAAAAAAATCTAAAAATAATCGTTGGTCACGTTGAGAGCAACCAAAAAAAAAAAAAAGTACATAAACATAAAGTGGTGTTGGAAAAAAATTCGGATTCCAACAAATTAACCGTTTAAGTCGACTATTTGTGTTATCGCTTGTTTCGGTCTTTGATCAATTTTTTCCCGAGTTTAGTTAACACATAGTGGGGCTATATGAAAGAGCTCATAAAAATATCACCCGTGGACAAAAATTCGCACATGAAAGAGAATATTTTCAACTACGTAACCCTTTTCAACCTTTTATACAGAAATTGGATGGTTTAAGGTAAATTTTATTCACCAACTAAATTTAAAACTGATAACGTGAATCATGTCTTGTGAGAGTATCTGCAATAAAGAACTCCAGCCCAAACCTTTTTTGTTTTTGTATCAGTCCTAACCTTGGAAGTGGGGTGCTATACATCCCCGGCCGTTGGATCGAGTTTTGGACGGTTCGAATGTGTTTTGACTTTTTACCGATAAAAAAAATTAAAATTAAAAAAAAAAAAAATTGCGAAGCAGGGCACCTTTCGCACATCTGTGCTAACCTTGCACTTTTTCACGTGTTTGTCCACTATTTTTTTTATTTTTAAAAAATGGTTTCTTTTCCACATGCTTTGCGATATTCAGGCCTAATTTGGCTTAAAAGTGGTTATTGGATTATTGGTTTTTTCATTTTGTCTTTATTCAAAAAAAAATTTCCATTTGTTAGTTTCTCGTCAAGATTTTGTGGTTTCTGGATTTCTCTCGGCGAGACAAATCTAACGAGTATAAAATTATGGTCAAAACTCAAATTTTTTTAAATGTAAAGGAAATTTTAATTGACACCGACGGTGTAAAGAATATTCTCCCTTTCTAGAAATACTAGTGTGTGTATCGTAGTCCGCGGTCTCATATCTTTTGGCAAAAATATGATGCATGTGCAAAACATGCACTTTTTTAGCCAGTGTTGTCGGTGCCAAAGAAACCATGATCAGGATAATGGCTAGGAAAACCCCACTTTGATCTCCTATGGTTTGGCACTGTAGGCAGCAGGATCGGAATCTAGAATATTGCGTTCATTAGGGTCACCACATAATTTTAACGTTAACCAAACAATCAAAATAACGCACAATCCTTTGATACTAGCTAGTGGTCCGTCATTACTAGATTATTTAAGTTCAGAATCTAAGTTACGGGATGGTGAGATGTTAGGCACCTATCCCGCCAACCAAAATGGTTTGTCTCTATTCATTGTTTATGAGATTTTAAAATTATTTTTAGAGGGATTTAATTGAATACACCGGCGGTGTAAAGAATGTTTTCTCTTCCTTCTTTTTTATGAATCTTACGGTCTGTCTTCTTTTTAGACATCACTAGACCCATGAACTTTTCAAATAACGAAGCTCAAAAGTTTTATCGGGTTTCATGTTACACTGAAGCGTCCTCTTCTCAGAGACTGGAAAATATCATGACAAAGATATACACTGTGTTTACTTCATAATTCCCAAAAAAAAATTCAAAAAGATTCTTTTCTCATCTTTCATTTCCACAATCATTAATCATATTTCTCTCTCTACTCATACCCCTCTCTAATCATTATTATCATTTATCTCTCTATCTCTCTCAAATTATTACACATCTCTCTAACTATTACTTTTTTTCAATTCTAACACTTTCTCAAAATATTGTTTTCAAAATTATCAACCAAACAAAGCCATTGGCTATTTAAGATTGAATTATTGAAATGCATAAAAAAAAGAAAAGAAAAAAAGGAACGACTCGACTCTGTTAAGGAGAAGCAGGGGACACCCAAGGCCCAAGCAGCGAATACCGGCCAGCTTATGGGCCTCAATACACCCGAAGTAACTGGCGGCCTAGCAAAGGCCCAATCCACCATATAAAACTGGTGTGACTAGAGTGTGTACAAAGGCCCAGTGAGTTTCTAGTATATAAAGGCAATTCAATGGACCCATCAAATAATATGTGTGGTGATATAATTCCTGGATCATGTATTTTAATGAATTTAATTTTCTAGGCAAGGAAAAAAAAACGAATTTAATTCTAAGCTCATAGATTAGTTATTGTAAAACATATTAAAGGTTTAACTCATTTTTCAAAAATTGAAAAAGAAAATGAAAAACCCACTTACGAATATATGTCCGGTCCATGTAGAGGATCTCATCCCATTTTGCAAAAGAATCGCAAGTACTCCTTCTCTGTCCATGTTTGTTGGGTTTTTTTTGAACTTTGTGTCATTTTTTAATTAATTATATCTTTTAATACAAATCTCAAAAAAAATATACAGTATTGATCTTATTAAATAGATCTCAGCTAGTTCTATTAAGTCAAAATTTTTAAAATCATGAAAAACATAAAAAAAAATACCAAGATAGAAATGTTTAAAATGTAGTACAAACTCCAAAAAAATCAACAAACACAGACAGAAGGAGTGCATTTTGAAACGAACACCCATGAGCTCTATCATCCCTCATGGACAGCAAGCGCTGTCACTCTATCCAAGTTGTTCATTTTGTCAATCAACGAGTTTAGATTCATATAAACTTTTTACCAGTAAAAATTAACTCTAATCAGTAAAAATTTATTTGTAAATCTTAACAATTAAACCAACGGGTTTAGATTCATAGATAAACAATTTATTTGTAAATCTTAACTTTTATCGGATTGATGGACGGCAGGGCGTCGCTGTGACCCGACACCTTGTAGTTTTGCAACCTTTTTTCCCAACTGAGGCCCATCATAACCAATGCGTACGACCTGCATTCCCGGATCCAAATCCAAACTACTAAGCCGGAGCGTGAACGGTACTCATTGAATCACGTGAAATCAACGGCTGATAATAGATCACCCACTTCCATCATGGAAGGAGGGAACCGGTCCCTCCAAAATTCTCTCTCTCTCTCTCTCTCTCGATTTCATTTCATTGTGAACAAAGAAACACAGAGAAAACAACACGAGGAGGATCTGAGCAGAAGAAGCAAACAGAGAATCGAAAAAAGGATCGATCGATTCAAAGGATTTTTCGAAAATGTCTTGGCAAACATACGTGGACGATCACCTCATGTGCGACATCGAGGGCAACCACCTCACCTCCGCCGCCATTGTCGGCCACGACGGCAGCGTCTGGGCCCAAAGCTCTTCTTTCCCCCAGGTTACCCCTCTCTCTCATTGTTCAATCAATGTGATACCGTAGATCTGTTTTTGGGAGACTTTATTCAATCATTTTTTTTTCTCGTCTTAATTAGATTGATTTAGAAGTGGTGCTTTATAGATCTATTCGTGAAAATGCTGGTTGCCCTCTTGATTTTTTAATTTTCTATTTTATGATTAACTATGTGGGATACTGGGATGTTGATTAGATATATAGATCCGTGGTTTCACCTATTGATATGTTGATTAATATCAGTTTTTGCGGTGGATTTTGTCATTTACTAGCAAAACAATCATCGGAATGAATGAGAATTTACAAGTAAATGTCCATTGCATTACAGTTCACCAAACAAGAGAATATGCTAGATTGATAGGTTTGGCTTAATTAGAGGTGGTTGAGAGGGTTTGATTTCACCTGCATTGTCATTTAAACGCATTTTGTTGTAAGCTATAATAATCAGAAAATAGATGTCACGCTTTTGTGCATTTTGTGATGGTTTACAAATTCATGAGTCTGATCCCTCTTAATAGCTTGGGGAGAGATCTTAAAATTGATCTCTTTTCGCTGCATCTGAAGTTTTAAGGATTGAGGTAGTGAGCAACTTTGTCCTGAATATTGATCTATTGCACAATGTAGGTGGCAAAGTATTCAACCAACTGAAATTTGGTGTTGAATCTACATACGTATAAAGGGTAATTGGATAGACATTCATGGCTTGAATTATGCAGTAAACATTTAAAAAGTCTACATCTTGAAGGGAGAATTTTTATTCATCACCAATCTGATTTCCATCTGGTTTCCATAGTTACATAATGTTGCTTCTTTTTACAGTTATGTTAGAACATTTGAGCGGAATGATCTTTTTGCTTTTTGATACTAGCTTAGTAGGCTATGGAGTTTATAGCACTTGGAAATTAATTTAGTTGGCTTTTGTGGACGTTTTTGTTTTTGTTACGACTTGCTTCTCATTTTCCATTTGTTTGTCTAGATCGTTAATTCAGTGATCATTTGTGTGTTTGTATGTAGTTTAAGCCTGAAGAGATCACTGGTATCATGAAAGATTTCGATGAACCTGGCTTTCTGGCTCCCACTGGACTACACCTTGGTGGCGCGAAATACATGGTCATCCAAGGTGAGGCTGGTGCTGTGATTCGTGGCAAGAAGGTATTTCCTCTCTCAATCAAATCCATTTGAGATTTGATGGTCTTCTCGTCATTCAGTTTTTTCATTTTCCTGTTTGGCTATCTTATTATAATTGCATAAGAATTTACATTTCTTTGTAAGTCACAAATCACAATTCTGTTGATGCTATGTTCTTGTTATTTTGATATTGGATTTTTTCCCTTCAATTCTAGCTTCTGCATTGCATCTATGATCATCCTCTAGTCATTCGTTGTGTGATCTACATCTACCTTCCACTGTTGAGAAAAATTGAACTGAAAATCCAGAATACAATTCTATTGATATAAAACCAAAATAAAAAATACAGATATCGAATAACAGATTAGGTAAAAACAGGAAAATGAATTAAAAACTGAACCAAGTCCTATGACCACAGTCTCCTTAAAACAGATTCACCTCCTACGAGGGTGTTGTAGGTTAATCAGTATCTGTCTCCCAAGATAAAAAAGTTGAACCACGAAAGTCCAGCCATCATGAGGGTGATCATGGGTTGTGTTACTCGGACTCGTCACCTTTGGTGAAGTACCTGTGTCGACACAACACGACATTGGTGCGGGTGTGAGATCTGTACGGGGTACGGCCAGCGAAATTTGGATACTCCTGCTTTCCCAGCTCCCTATGTCGAAACTCGAAAGAAAAGAAGAAGACGAAAAAGAAGAGAGGAGAGAGGAGCGAAGAAGAAGAAGGTGAAAAGAGGCTCACTTGTGTTACTCGGAGATTGAGCTGCAAGTTCACTGACTGTCTGTGAACTTGTTATCATGGAAGACGAAACAGCGTTTTATCATCGTGGAAGAAGAAACAGACGGGGTTGCTGGTTATAATCCTAATTGAACTTGGGATTCTCTATTAAATTGGGCTACATGTCTAATATGTTGTAAACTTGCAATGGGCCTTTTGTTTTTCCTTTGGACTATTAATGGGCTTGCACATTGGGGCAAATGGATTCGGTAATTTTTTATGGGCTTTTATTATCCAAACAAAAGAACCAATATATTTTTAATACATAAAATACCCATTATTTAATATATTAAAATTAAAAATATTTTAAATATATATATAAGTTCATGAAAAAATCCATTTTTTAATAGATTGAAAATAATAATATTTAAAAAAAAATTATAAAAAATATTATTTGACGTATCCCCGTACCCGTGTCCAAATTTGGATCCATATCCGCATATCCTGTATTTTTCAACTTAAGGTGTCCAACACCTAGATTTGCACCCGCACCCGACATCCGTACCCGAGTCCGAGTAACACAGATCATGGGTCTTTCGTGGCTGCATACCATAAACCGCGAACCGGTCGAGACCCTTCAGTTGCCTTGATTTTATTCGCAATGAATTTCTAAAAATTCCAACATCCACTTTATGGCTATATTACAGCCTTTTGGGTAATTGATTCTATTCTGTCTTTGGTCCTTTTAGAAGTACTTAATTGCCGTTCGTCATGCATCCTGGTTTTCCTGATTACTAGCTTCATTTATCAGTTTGATTCACACTCAAGCTCCGGTTGTTCTGAAGTTTATTGGTTTCCTGTAAAATTTTACCCATGTCCATAGACCAAAAGTAAAGTAATTTCTTGTTGTGATATGTCAAATGAGTTTTGATTCCATTATATTACATCATAACAACTGTCCTTCACTTTAAAATGTCAAATGACGTTTCAAAGATGGTGCAAAACAGAAGCCAAGTCTCACTTGTGTACTTCGTTGATCACTTCACCTTTTGACCAATAAACTTCAATGTTACAGACCATATTCTCTTGATTTCCTTTTGTTTTCCCATCAAAGCCAATTTGTCTCCCCTTTGGGTGAATGATGGACCGGCACTAGCACGGGAATAGTAATCGATTGCCCTTTGTGAGTTCACATTTGGAACCTACCTGCGACAGGCCCTACAGTTACTTGTCTGAATTCATTAGACCACAAGCAAGTGGGCTTGATTTATTTTTCTTTCCCTTTTCCTCTCTATGGGAAGGAAGAATAAATTATTATTTTTCCTCTCCCGTTCGGGACCTATAGAAAGAAAAAATTAAAGAAGCAAGCACTTCCTCTTCCAAACACTTAGGTCTCCAGTGATTACGTGGTTCTTGTGCTCAACAGAGTCTATTATCTTTACGAGTACTAACAAACACGCAAGGAAACCCTGGCTAATTTTTTCCGTTGTGATTCTATGGAAGTTTTTGGAGTAAATATTGCGAGTTGCAAATCGAGGAATGTCTAAAGGAAATTATTCATCAAGCTTAATTTGCGACCCATCTATCGCACTTTTATCGAACAGTCAAGAGAAGCATCTTAAACAGCGAAGAAAATGAAGAGTAGAAAATCCTGCATTTTTAGTTGGTTCTTGGAAGTTATCTCTGTCTATTTGGTTTCCAAAAACTGAATCTTATGATTGCTAGTAGAGACATGCCTTCAAGTACAAGGGTGTTGATCCAGTCGAGTAGTCAATGAATAGTCAACACCTTCATTTTCTTTTTGATTACTCTATTTTCCAGTTGAGATTCAGGTTAGAACTGATTAGGACTGTTTCATTTTCTAATTTGCAGGGTTCTGGCGGCGTAACTATAAAGAAAACTGGCCAAGCTCTGATCTTTGGCATCTATGATGAACCTGTGACTCCAGGACAGTGTAACATGGTTGTCGAGAGGTTGGGAGATTACCTTGTCGAGCAGGGACTCTAGGCCTCTGCTCAAATTAGTGATCTCTTCGAAGTTTTTGATATTGGGCTTGCATTTTTTTTCGTCCCTGCTATGGCCGTAAACTAGGCAGTAGAGTTGTTGCATAAAATAACCATGACAACAGAAATCAGTTGTTTTGGCAATTTTTTCCCTATTGATTTCATGTTATTTGTGCATTTTTCATTTGATTGTTTTTAAACCGGTTGATGAATGAACATTTGTGATTTTGGTTGTGCTTCATGGTCTATAGACTATATGTTTTTTTTTTTTTTGGACAACTTTTAGAGAGAGAAACGAAAGTGAACTTGTATATCTCAATGAATGAAAAATGTTACATGTACACAAGGCAACTGACTGTACAGTATAACTGTATAGTGAAATGGGCACAAAACTAACTGACTTAACAACTAATAATAGGAAATAGAAAAACATATACTACATCTAATTCTATTTCTCTAATAGCCCATTGCAAACTGATGCAGGAATGTAGAAGCAAAAAACGAGCTACAGTGAGAGGTTTGGTGAGAATGACAGTAACTTGAAACTCAAATGGCACATGTTTTACACTGAGTTGATTAAGAGCAGTCTTCTCTTAGACAAAGTGAAAATCTACTTCAACATGCTTAGTGCGAGCATGGAAAACCGAATTGGTAGCAAGTGATAGAGTTGAAACATTGTCACACCAGATAGAAGGAGTAGCAATCAGATTGTGAACTTGAAGATCTTTGAATGACTGTTGGAGCCACATAAGTTCTGAAGCTGCATTAGCTAGGGCCTTGTACTCTGCTTCAGTTGATGACCGAGCTATAGTTGTTTGCTTTTAGCAGACCAAGACACTAGATTGGAGCCTAGAAAAACACAATAACCCCTTGTAGATCTTCTATCAGTGACATTACTGGCCCAATCAGCATCAGAGTAGGCAGTAAGACTCAGTGAACTCTTAGTGAAATCAAGTCAAAGTACCCTTCACATATCGTAAGATACGTTTGACAGCAATAAAATGACATTCTAATGGTTGATGCATGTTTTGACAGACAGAATTTACAGCAAAAGATAACTCTGGTCTTATGAGTGTAAGATATTGCAAAAACCCCACTAAGGATCTGTATAGCTCAAGATTGGACATAGGGATTTGTGCATCTGGAGACACTGGTTTTAAAGAGGAGAGGGAAGCACAAGGACGACAGTCTTGCATCCCAGCTTTAGAGAGCAAATCCAAAGCATACTTTGTCTGTGACAAGATAAAACCTTTAGGTGTAGGGGTAACCTCGATGCCCAAGAAGTAATGCAGTGTACCCAGGTCTTTGAGAGCAAATGTGGAGCCTAATTGAGTAATAAGTGATGCAACAAGATCTGAATTAGATCTTGTAATGAGGATATCATCAACACACACTAGAATGTATACCATATCAAGTCCTTTATGAAGCACAAATAGTGAAGAATCTGCAAGACTATTCTGGAAACCGAGAGACAACAAAGATTGAGATAATATGTCATACCATGCCCTAAGGGCTTGTTTAAAACCATAAAGGGCTTTATGCAAGTGGCACACATGATGAGGAAAATCTGCATTAACATAACCTTGTGGTCGTCTAATAAACACTCGTTCATATAGATGACGATGCAAAAATGCATTCGAAACATCTAATTGTTTCACTCTCCAACCAAACTGAAGGGCCAGAGATAGCACCACTCTAACTGTTGGTTGTTTAATCATAGGACTAAAGGTCTCTGTCTAATCAACCCTTGTTGTTTGTTGATACCCCTGAGCCACTAAACATGCCTTGTATCTGGAAACAGAATCGTCTGGATGCCTTTTGATCTTGAAAATCCACTTGCACCCAACAATAGGTGCATGAGAAGGTAAAGGAACAAGTGACCAAGTCCTTTGAGCCCTCAAAGATTGGTACTCTTCAACCATTGCATGTCTTCACTCAGGAAAAGAAATTGCTTCGTTGAAGGAATTAGGTTTTGTAGAAGGAGGGAGATGAACTAGCAAAGAGAAAGGTTGTTTTGGGACTGTGATTCCATTCTAAGATGTAGTGAGCATAGGATGAATAGAAGTAGGTTTGAAAGTGGAAGAGGAGGGAGGTACTGAGACATCAAGAGGACCAAAAGAAGGTGAAATGGAAGTAGTATGAATAGGTGGAGTAGGAAAGGAAATAGAAGTAAGTTGAGAGGATAATCTAACAGGTGGTGGAAGAGGAGATGATAAAGAAGACTGAGAAGATAAGGGTGCTGGAGTAGATACAGAGGTAGAAGAGATTGGAGGAATAATAAAATTTGATGTAGCTCTAGCAGAGATTGGAGCACTAGGCTTAGGAGAAGCAACAAGAGTAGGATAAGGAAAATCATGCTCAATGAATTTGACATGTCTGGAAACATAGACTTTGTGTGTAACAAGGTCAAGACATATGTAGCCTTTGGTGTTGACACAATATCCCAGGAAGACACAAGTAATAGATCTAGGCTCTAGCTTGTTGGATGTGTATGGTCTAAGCCAAGGAAAACAACAACACCCAAAAGGCTTAAGATGTGTATATTTAGGAGAAGTCTTATAGAGTCTGTGGTAAGGAACCTCAAAATTCAGAGAAGAATGTGGAAGACGATTAAGAAGATAGAGGGCAGTAGTTATAGCTTCAAGCCAAAATGAGATGGGAAGATGAGCTTGTTGAAGAAGGGTAATTGTTATTTCTGTGATATGACCATGTTTTCTTTTGACAAGACCATTTTGCTCGAGAGTATAAGGGCATGTAGTTTGATGTAAAATGCCAAATTGGGAGAAGAAATATTGCATAAGTTTATTCAAGAATTCTCCACCACAATCAGATCTAAAACTTTTAATAGTATACTGAAAATGATTAGAAACAAAGGCTTGAAATGCTTGGACATGAGAAGCAACATCACTCTTGTATTTCAAAGGGAATACCCAACAATATCTAGTGAAATCATCAATCAATAAAAGATAGTATCTAAAACCAGAAAAGGAGTCTATGGGAGAAGGTCCTCACACATCCATATGAACTAATTCAAATGGTGTAATGGTGTGAGTGGTGGAGACAAGGAAAGCCATTTTGTGACTTTTTCCTTTATTACAAGCATAACAAGTAAAAGGTAAAGTAAAAGACATAGGGAGATTCTATTTATTAGCTAGATGATGGAGAAGAGCAGCATGAGGATGGCCCAATCTTCTATGCCAAAGTTTTGAAGAAATGACAAAGTGAGTATGAACCAGAACTTCAGCATTTGAAAGATTGCTAGAGGAAGGAAGAAGGGGATAGAGCCCCTGTTTTCAAGACCCCTGATGAACCACTTGGTTGGTCAAAGAGTCCTGAATAGTGTAACTAGAGGAATCAAAAGTTATTTTACAGTTGTTATCAAGAGCAAATTGATGGACTGATAAGAGGTTGTGAGAAATTTTAGGAACATGAAGTATATTATTTAAGAGAAAAGACTGATTAGGAAGAGATAGGATTCCTTTACCTAAGATAGAGACAGGAACAGACTAACCATTACCAATGATGATAGTTATGGGAGCTTGATTGGTAGGGACTTGAATCTGATTCAGACTGTTTGTCACATGAGTAGAGGCCCCAGAATTAAAGAACCAAGGAACTGTTGTTATGGGTGCAGATGCTGTTGATGGAGTAGGCACACCATGATTCTGGAATGAAGCTTAGAATGGTGCCTAATAAAAACCCTAGGACTGAGGATAGGGTTTCCCCTAATTTGGAATACCAAATTCAGATGCAATTGCAACCATGAATGCTTGTGCCTGAGAAGGTTGGTGCTGATAATTCTGTCCCTAAGATGAGATCATAGCAGGCCTATAACTCTATTGTACCCTTTAAGACACATAACTCTGTGGTACCCCTTGATAATTCTGTCCCTAAGATAAGACCATAGCAGGCCCCTAACTCTATTGTACCACTTGAGACACATAACTCTGTGGTACTCCTTGATACCCAAACTGAGAATGCATACCATACGAAGAAGGTCTATACTTTAGATTTTGCCTATAGTAGCAGGTTGATGCTTGATGATTGGTTCTTCCACAGATTTGGCATGTTCCAACAGGAAAAGTGTAACCTTGTGAAGAGTTATTTTGATTCCCATTCCTATTATTAAAACAATTGCCACTCCTGTTGTTCCTAAGACCACTGTAGGCTGTTTGAGATGGCACCATTAGGTACTGAATTGATTGATTAGGTGCTTGAGTAGAATGAGCAGAAGTTGGTGGCATGATATTAGGTCCTACTGTGGTAGAGGCATTACCCCCACGGTTTTGAGGAACATTAACACCACCGTGTTGAGTTAACAAGATAGTAATGGTTTCCACTAAATCAGAATCAAGGTATAAATCATCTACTAATAACATAGATGCCAAACTATGAAATGTAAGAGGTGAGGTCTCAAAACGTGTACGAATTGCTTGTTTGAAGGAGCAATATTGCTCATTAGGAAGGCCTTTCAGAGTGTGGAAAACCAATTCCTCATCTTCCATATGTGAACCTGTGGCTTCTAATTTTTGGATCAACTCTCTAATTGAGTCAATATACTGTTCCGTTGTGGTAGTTTTCTTCAAGTTATAAATGCAACACTTAAGGTTATGGATACGAGTACGAGACAGGCTACTAAATTTCTCCTCTAACCTAGACCAGACTTCACTGGTGCGCTTAGATCCAACAAGGTGAGGTAGCAAAGTAGAGCTAACAGTTGCTATTGTGCAAGACATGAGCATTTGATCAGTGGTTTCCCAAATCTTATACTCTGGATTAGGGCTTCGATTGCCATTCGTATCACAGATTTCAAGAGATGGAACTCTAACAGTACCATTTGCATAATCAAACAAGGAATTAGCAAGTAATGCATTTTCGACCTGTGTTTTCCACGAAAAGTAGTTTGTTGAGTCGAGTTTCTCTGTGACAAAGGAGGAGAAGTTGGCGATCAAGAATGTGAGAGCAGGAGGCAAGTACTCTGTTGTGGTAGACGCCATTGATGAATTAGTAGAGAATAAGTTGAGAAATTTGATCTGAAGCAAGTCCGTCAAACCCTAACTTTTTCTTTGTTGATTCAGAAAACCTAATGTTCAAGAACTCTTCCCAAGTAGATGAGAAACAATATTCTAGCTTCAATTGATGATGATCTTCTTTGATTCCTGACTTTCGTCTATGGAGAATCAAGAATCGCTGATCGAACCCTAATGACTCTCGTCTTTGTTGTGCTCTAATACCATGACAACTTTTAGAGAGAGAAACGAAAGTGAACTTGTATATCTCAATTAATGAAAAATGTTACACGTAAATGTGTGTACAGAAGAGTATTTATACCTACACAAAGCAACTAATTGTACAGTATAACAGTACAGTGAAATGGACACAAAACTAACCGACTTAACAACTAATAATAGGAAATAGAAAATACATGCTACATCTAATTCTATTTCTCTAATAGTTTTCGTGATCTATGTTCTTTTTTTTTTATTTTCGTTATGCTGCTAACAATCAATAGGAACAGATCATTAGTTCAATATAAACAGTGCAGATATCCAGGGCCGGCACAAGGCCTTGGGCCTGGGGCACCCCAAAAATGGGTACTATTTGGGGCACCCCAACATTTTATAGAAATGGGCTTGAGTAGAACATTTTTTTTTATCTAAATAACGAAAATAATTCATTATAAGTTACAAACGAGCCCAACAATAGCCCAATATTAAAAAAAAGCCCAAAATGGAAAATAAAAGAAAGCTCATTTGGTTTGAAGTACAAATTTACCAGAACATGCCACTAATAATTAAGTCTCTCCTTCATTTCTTTTTATATCCCCTCTCTTAACATTTCTCCTTCTTCTGTTTCCGATATGGGACAAAGATAAGGCAGACCATTTGACCAGACCTTCCTTCTTGTTCTTACTCCTTATTATTTGGCTACTCCAGATCTTAATGCTACTGACAAGAGCCACCTACACCAACCCTTTCAATGTGCATTTTGCTTTTCTTTGTCTTATTGTTGTCCTACTCTCTTTTTGGTTAAAATGAATCCAGATAACAGGACTGTCTGATACAAATATTTATTGTTATATCTATTTTATCTCCACCTGGGTTTACTATAAGGAATTGTAATTTTGGTTTTTGAGGATGAAAATGGTCATATACTTTTTTTAATTAACCTCAGTTGCTTGTATAGACGCCCTCAAGCAATGATGGAGTTTTTTTTTTCATGTAAAAATTGTTAAGTTTAAAGGACACAAAATTTAGAACTTGCATTGGACACTCAAAAGTGTTGGGCCGGCCCTGCAGATATCTTACTATTAAACGTGAATGGATCAACTTCTCAATGTGCCTCGCAAAATGAATGGGTTAAATCATTCGATATATGGCCGGAGTTGGATGAAAAATAACTTTGACTGCACGGTAAACTACAATTACGAGTGCTGCTAAGTATAAACTGTCAACTGGCAGCGTCCTTTTAACCGATGGTTTACAAACTAGGAAACATTACAAACTTTTCTTATAGTCGCCGTATTGTTGAAATTGTGTTCTACATCAGATACAAAAGTAAACACATTATGAGATTTTTTAGGTTGGGTAACACAGTGGCCAACAAAAGGAGTCTACAAACCAAGAACTAAAATCATAAAAATGAAAATAGAAATAGAAACCCAAAATGGACACGATCATCAAGTCGTTGACGACTTCAATTGATTATCATGGCGAAAATTTTGGTTATTAATTGGAAAAAGTGAATATTAATTGTAGACTCTTCCAACACAGTTCATCATTGGTTCTACCTAACATCACAAAGCAACATATGTGAGAACAGTGGGCCGGGCCACCAACACGTGTAGGGTGAAAATAAAACCGAACAAACCGATGAAACCGAAAATTTTGGACCAAAAAATTGGGTTTGGTTCGGTTTTTTACAAGTATTGGTCCGGTTCGGTTTTAAATTTCTCAAAACAAAATTGAACTAGCTAAGTTTCGGTTGCATTGAAGTAAAAGCGTTGTACATAAATCATATTATATACATATACATAGAAAGGGCACCAAAAGAAGAACTCCTTAGCCTTACTACTATATTTGGGCTACAATTATTGTTAGGTCTAATGAGTGTTGTGCTAAAATTGGTGTTTGGAGTATTGTACATCCTAATAATGGAGTTTAAAATTTTTTATCCAAGTTTGTGAATCTTTTGGCCCAATAATAGAAGAAAAAAAATCTAGTGATCCAAGCTCAATTAACATTTTTCAATACGAACCAAAAAAAATAGAAAAAAAGAAACGGTCGGACTAAATTATACCGAACCAAACTAAACCAAATCTCAAACAGATTGGTTTCGATTTATATATTAGAAAACCAAAATGTTTGGTTTGGTCTAGGAAATGCCAAAAATCAGACCAATTACACCCCCAACCGCTTGGGTGTATGGATGGCAACGGGGCGGGTAGAGGCAGGTTTTGTTCTATCCCTATCCCTACCGTAAATGTGGCAAACTTCCCTTGCCCCACCCCTAACCCATTACCCCATACCCTACCGAAAGAGTGCACAAAGATCGAAAGAGTTCCCCGCAAAATCGAGAGGGGGGAAGGTGGGCAGTTGTGTTTCTGAAAATTTGTGGAAATCTTCAATAATCATTTTCCCCCTAGTCGTATATTTCCACAATTACTTTGGTCATTTTACACAAAATTTTCTTCTTGTTTGACTTTGTAGCAGAAAATAATAGAATCCCATTAAAGGATTGGGTAATTGGTTCTCGATTGTTGATTGATGAACTTTCATGCCTATGCCCTTGAGGATTAAGAGTGAACAAATAATTAATGTCATGTTTTTATATTCTCGTAATTTTCTAGAGGTAATTGATTTTGACATTCCATTTTTTGATAATCGCAATTCAAAATTTTAGTGTTCGAAATACACAAAACATGAATACTAAAAAAAATATTTGAGCATGGTAAATTGGTAATCAATATTTGGGGTGCTAAAATCATTTCCCTGGTTCTTGAATTTGTTCAATGCCCCCTTTCCAAAAATAAAAAATAAAAAATATGTTCGAAGCCGGTTTAAGGCCTTATTTCCCATATGATTTTATGGTTGATTTTATAGGATTCCCCATTTTAGCACATTGATTTTATGGGAAATGTGTTAAAATGGAAAAACTCAGAATGAAATTTTCCATAAAATCTTATGGGAAAGAAGGCCTTTAATGGGAGGTAGAGGAAGCAACTGCTTCAGCCTCCTACTCTAAACCCTAAAAATGGCCCCCAAATTTCGGGAGTTTTAGGGCTTGGTCCACTAAACTAGTTTTTTGGATTTTTAAAAAAAAATGTATAGCATAATAATAATTTGTCTTGTAAAGCGTGAAAAACTAATAACCTATAGTTTAGTAGTTACATTGATGGCGTAGTTAAAGATCCATCTGTGTTACATACATGTAAAAGTATATTTAGTTTCACCTACTTATAGTAACTTGAATACGAGTATTGAACAAGAAATATGAGAAATTATCACAGAAATATTACAATATGGTAATGGAAATATGTATTTGCGTGTTCCAGGATCTGCCGGTAAAGTAAAAACTGGAAAATATAAGAGAAATTGAGGATGAAAACAATCCCGAATGTAATTGTCAAGACAACTGTGATTTGACCAAATGTTCTCTTTTCTACAATTGTATGATTTTAGTGGCCATTATTGAAAGAGGGTTTGCCTTTAAGGTACAATGAAGAGGATAAGGTTGGACGGCCATCATCATCTATGTGTCCCATTGTGTTATGACAGGCACCTTAAGGTCCAACCAACTTATTGTTCCCATTGATTAGGAACTACACTTTTACAGACCTAAACATTGCTTTTCTTTCTTCTCTCATATCCAAAATTTGACAAAAACTTGGGTGCAAATAAGACACCATCTGGTGTCTTTCAGCACATCTGAGCCGTTCAAAAGTGTATTGGATGGCTCGGATTTAGAGAGAGAAATATGAGAGAGAAAGAGGAGAGAGAGTGAAGTGAGAGAGTGTTTTAATTCGAACCGTCCAATACACTTTTAGACAGCTCGGATGTACTGGTGGGACACCACGTCAAATGCTACCCTCTTGACACCTTAGGTTTTCTCCCAAAATTTAGACCTAGACCTAGCTGGCAATATCATCTCTGATTTACTAGTATTTTCCCTAATGAACCAGTCTATTGGTACTGACCGAGGAAAGGGACTCCGTTGTAGGTCTCAAACGATCATCTATCTCAAAATCAAATTTCGAGTGAGTCTGCGGGAATCGACGCAATCAGATAGTTCTATGAGCTCGATCCAAAATCACCGCATTTCTAGTACCTACAACATGGTCTCCGACACTGGTCGGTACAGGGGTGGTCCATACCCTTTGTATTTCTCTTCCCTAATGGAGTTGTTTAAAAGTTACCCAAAAAAAAAAAAAAATCTGACATATTTATCGTGAAGCAAATCAATATGACGGAAATATATAGTATATAATTTTAGTAGAATTTGTTATCACGCTATTTCAAACTTTTTAATTTCTCAAACGTGTGATGAGGCTATTGTCATAATTGTTCCTGGATAATGGATAAAAAAAAAAAAAAAAAACTCTTCTACTCTCATTTTCTTTTGTGGTCCATTTGACTAGGGTTGGTCATTTCCTCCGATCCGAACGGATCAGTAATATGGAGATCTGTTTAGAGATTGAATAGGATATGGGGATTTTCTTAAAAAATGTTTGGGGATCGGGTAGGGAGTGGAGATAGGCATGTCCCCACCCCGAATCCAATCCGAATCCGTTCCTCAATCCATCCCCGTCCCCGATCCGTCCCATCCCCGAATATAGGAGTCAATTCATGAGTTATAAAACTTTTGGGTCCCACTAAATTTTCTGCAAACACATAAGGTTACACTAAATTTTCTCAAAACATTTTATTGATAATTGAACTTTGCACTACAATAAATGTGATTAAATAATAAATGCATTACTATAATTTGAATACATCCCAACTAGGTTAACATCTACTCAACTATCAATCATATGCATTCCTTAAAATAAACACAAAAAATGGCATCAAATTATGGTGGTCTCCTATTTTGTTGATATCTGATGATCTCCTATTTTGGTGGCACTAATGACATCAACGAAACGTGAAATTCTAATGATTTAGATCGACCATGTAAAAATTGATGTGATAAAGGGTCTTGTTCATTTATCTATTTAGTTTTAGTTTTGATGACACCATTATTTCTCTCATTTCTTTATCTATCTCTCTTCAGTTATTACACCTATTGAAATCATCAAAACTACACTAAATTATTTAACCAAACATAACCAATACATTGAATGTAACTGATAACAAACTAACTAGTGTGTTGTAATTGAATGTATAGTAGTCACGTGATCGCGACACAATTAAGATGATCAAGACCATAGATTTTGTCGTGCTTGTTGATTAAATCATTATCGTAAAAAAATTGGATGGATCAGGTTTACATAGGTCCATGATCGGGACGCAATTTCATCATATGAACGAGTTTTAATGCCAAATCAAGTGTGTAGTGAGAAATTATTAACTTTATTTTCGATACGAATAATCTAATGCGTATAATGTAAAAGATAGATTCCGCTTACACATTAAAACCGTGTACAATCGATAAACGTCTTATTTTATGCCCCTTCCTACCAAATTCATTCAACACTTCTACTAAGAATTGATTTTAAAGATTTAATTTGTAACTGAAATTCTAAATTTCTAGTAATCTATTGTTTTTTATTTTATTTTAAAATGATTGGATCCTCATTCCCCATTTGGAGTGGGAATGAAGAATGAAAATAAAGTCTCGTTGGAAATCGGGTAGGAGATGAATATAGAGAAAGAATTAAGGATTGGGAGTGGAAATAGTACTCTCCAGCTCCAATCCATCCCTATGCACATCCCTACATTTGACCTGGATGCATAATACCATTGTCCATTATAGTCGTTGGACAACTGGGATAAACCTAAAACGGAAAGTCTACATACCCAGAAAAAATGACCCAGAAATGACCCAAAGCATTCAGGGATGATTCACCCAATACAATCGCTTACAATTGTTTAAACAATACTGGCGCTTACAATTGCTTTAAACAATGACATTAAATCTCATCCTCGGATGCTGCTTTTCGGGCCATTTCTGGCCAATTTTCTGTGTATGTATCACAGCTGAACCTAAAATAACTCCAACTATTAGGTGGTATTTTACCTCTTGAAATTTGTGAAGAGTTTTACAGAAGAAAAATAGTTTTACCAAATATCTCTTCAATCTTTTTTCTTCCTTCCATTTCTGACTTCGTTCGGTTGGTGGACCCATTCCATTCCAAAACTCGTCTTATCACCCTAGCTTCCGCCACAATGTGGCCAGTATAACACTAAGGTTAAATTTGGTTTAAAAAGTCAATTTAATTTTTTATTTTATCTTTATTTGATTTTTTTTTTTGCGTTTGTTAGTTTTGCATTGATTATTTGAGTATTATTAGTTCGTCTCGGCGAGACGAATAAAAAAAGGTAAAAAATTATGACTAGGACTTTCAATTTTTTGAATAAGATCGAAAAATGTGTAAAAAGTGACTTTTTGGCTTTATTTTCGTATTTATTCAAAAAAAATTAAGTTTCGGTCATAATTTTATACTTTTTTGATTCCTCTCGCCGAGACGAACCAATAATATACAAAAAGTTGATGCAAAACTAAAAAATGCGAAAAAAAATCAAATAGAGAAAAAATAAAAAGTACGACAACTTTTTTTGCCAAAATAGGCCTAATTCACAGATAATTACGCGCATCTCAATTTATCAATCAATATGATGGTTTAATAGCATATTTGTAGTATTTGTCATTACGCTATTCCGAGCTTTCCTATTTTTCAAATTAGGGATGAGGCTATTGTGATTATTTTTTCCGGATAAATGAAAAAGTGAGTAGACAAAATATATAATATAATGGTCTTGTTCGTTTAGTAATTTTAATTTTATTTAGTTTTGGAAAAATGTGTAATAAGTAGAGAGACACAGAGAAAAAAATGAATGTAATAATTATAAAACTAAACTAAAATTATGAACGAACAAACCCAGTTTTTTTTTACTACTATTAAGAGTTGGAGATTCTCACTTGGTGGTATTTTACCTCTGAAATTTGCGAAGAGGCTTACAGATATCTTTTCAATCTTTTTCTTCCTTCCATTTCTGACTTCGTTTGGTTGGCGGACCTCACTCCATTCCATAACTAGTCTTCCATAAGTATTTGAATGCAATCTAATTCATATCACACCTAATTTGGCCTAAAAGAAAAAACGAATTATTGGTTTTTTTTATTTTGTCTTTATTCAAAAAATTTTCGTTTGTTAGTTTTAAATTGAGATTTTGTGGTTTTACGGATTATACCGGCGAGATTTAATCTAACGAGTATAAAATTATGGTTAAAAATCAAATTTTTTTGAATAAAGCTAAAATAAGTAGATTATTCGCCAATAATCCACCTATTTTGGCTTTATTCAAAAAAAATGAGTTTTGACCATAATTTTATACTCGTTAGATTTCGATTAAATAATCCGTAAAACCACAAAAATCTCAATTTAAAAAACAACAAAAAAAAAAAAAATTTAATAAAGACAACGAAAAAACCTATAATCCAAAAACCACTTTTAGGCCAAATTAGGCCATAGTATAACACTTGTTCACACATATGCGTACCTTAATTAATTAGTTTGATAATACAAGTGTTCGGGTCAACTTATGCATCTCTCGATTAATCTTAGCTAGTTGACCAATTCCGTTATACAATACTAAGGGCCTCAAGTAAATCCAAATAAAGTTCCATAAACTAACTCCAAAGAAATCGATAATTCTTGTGAAATTTCAAACCTGATAGTTTAGGAAGAAGCAACTCATAAGTATTATGTCAATCTTAGGTTAATTCACATAATTATTGTGACTCCCACTCTTAGAACCTCGATCCTTACCCACTATTAGTTATAGGTAGTAATTCAAACTTCCCGGGTACACCCTTCAACTGCCAATTTAACACAGTTAGGCATACTTTTCCAAAAAAATTTAGTAACACAGTTGCTAAACTCACCATGATTTTAAAGAATTGAAGTTAAAGAGGGCTCTTAAAATCACTGGTTTTGAAATAAAAAAATAAAAAGTGGTTCAAATAAAGTTTTTCATTTTTTGCTTGTGGAATTAAAAGTCTTTCTCGGTGTCTTTTAATTCGGTGTAAAAAATTCCAAAAATAATTTATGGAAACGCTAAATTTTTTTATTTGAAATATCATGATTTTAACCTTTGCTGAACCCATTTTTTTAAATCACCATGATTTTAACAACTAAATTACTAAAAGCTTTTGGAAAACTATGTGTTAGTATAACAGGTGAGTAAGTTGACTCAAACCTAATTATTCAAAAAAAGCAATCATCATCACAAAATTGGTTCCACACATTCAGAACGATTTCAGGTGAACACCCCATTTTTTTATTTTATTTTTATCAGTTAATGGGGTGGGGGTAATTCGCTAAAACTAGCTATGATAAATAAATCAGGCTACATATATGAATTTGAGCCCGTGATCTACTGTATTTGTTAAAAGCTCATATGGTTATATATACAAATAAAGTTAAATATTTTGAAATTCATTAAACTTTCAAATTAAGTTTGAACAAGCCTCAAATAGTCGATAGGTATTAATCGAGACAGGCTGGGTTAAACCTCGACCGAGATCAATTTGATTAGTATTTATGTCAAGTTTGAGAATACCGTTAATGAATCCTCATTAAGTCTTCAAATCAAACTTGAATATTCAATATTCCCTCCGTCCCAATTTTATAGTCCTAGTTGACACTTTTTGGTGTCCCAAAAATTTTGTCCCACTTTAAAACTAAATGGGTAATTGTTAAGGAATTTGCTCATTCACCCTTATATTTTGAAGTTAAAAGTAATACTCCTAAAAAAGTAAGAAGTTGTAATGATTAAGGGTAAACAAAGAAAAACGTGTTTTCAAAAGTACAATGATTATATCCCCTTATTAAGTTAGAATCCCAAAAAAAAATTATAAAATTGAGACGAAGGGGAGTACTTAGCTCGGCCGGCTTATTTATTTATTGGCTATTATTGAAAGCATGACAGATGAAAATTAATTGTTGGAGCGAGTGACTAAGACTTGGGGAATTGATTTTGGGGAGTACTAATGAATAGACAACTGATACGACCAAAACGTGGTATACACTATACAGACTTGTATGGATAAGATCGTTGAATTTGTAAAATAATTTTATCATTTATTCTTTTATCAAGCAAATTGTTTCACAGACCCATGAAGTGATTTATACATTTACATTTACATATTTATGTAACCATCTTTTTGACACGCTAAGGTCGGTGGGGGCAGATAAATACATGAAAGGGAAGGAATACATACGCCTACGCCTACGCCTTTGTCTGAGTCAATTCCTTATTTCAATTATTAATTAAGGCCTTGTTTTCATAAGATTTAATGGAAATCTCTGGTTGATTTTATGGGATTTTTCATTTTAGCATCTTGTTTTTATGGGATGCTAAAATAGAAAATTCTGTTGATTTTATGGGGTTAATTTTTTTTTATTTATCAGATTTTTCATTTTAACACCTCCCATAAAATCAAAATTTGAGGTCTGAATTTCGATGGTAGATAATAGTCTGCGTAATTTTGACTTGTTTTTTTATTATTTCAAATTTATTTAAAGATTACTCTTCTGGATAAAAATTAGCTCTTATGAAGAAGAATTTCAATAAATCTGCACCATTGATGGTCATTCCTTGTTCTTCTTGATTTATGATCATCCAAGTTCTAATCTAGCAGAACTTCAGCCCCGAGGGCCGTAAGAAAATAATTTATCGTGAATTCTTACGGTCCTGACTTGGTTGTTCTTACTTTGACCGGACTAAAAAAAGAATTAATCAAAATATATGTAAACTGACCTAGACTTCCCCGACTGGCAATAAAAGAATCTTGAAGAACTCCCTTGATAATAGGGGGTGTTCCACTAACAAAAAATTATTTTTTTCAAAAACCGAGACAGGTCAGTCTCTCTCATAATACATCACATAAAAAACCGTGAAAAACTAATTTTTTTTAAAAACCACCTTAGTGGACCCCTAAAAAGTTGTGGAGTATAATGAATAGGTGGACCATTGGTACGGAAGTAAGATGATGACTAGGATATGGATGCTTCCAAGCTATAGAGCTTATCCTTTCCCCATCAACTACTGGTCTATGGTTTTCAATTGGAAAAAGTATTTAAAACCATAGAAGAATAAAGAAGATAATCTCGAATCTAAGGATAAGGCAATTGAAGCAAAAACGTGTAGAATGGGTTATGAGACCAAACTGATTCTTTTGTCTAGAATAACAAACTAGTGCATGCCTTCTCGTACAACTAGGGTTACTTTTTCTTCTTTTTTTTTATCATTCGTGATTCTTAATTTATTACATAGGGAAAGAGAAAATGAAACATAATCATGAGAGACAGTGTTGGATATCCAAGAGCTCTATCACATGAGCAAGTCGCCACTTGCAGGATTACTTGAACTAACCAATTAGTAATTTGGTTTTGGATTTCGGTCTCAGTAAATGATAAATACTCCCTTACTCCCTCGTTTACGGTCCAAATCTAACATTCCATTTGGAGGTGTCCCTTGGGCTGGGTTTGCCATAAGTTTTTTATAGGAAATCTCATAAAATCAACTGAATGATTTTATCAGATTTTCTATTTTATTACGTTGATTTTATGGGATTTCTCATTTTAGCACGTTGATTTTAGAGGACATAAAAATCGATTGGATGATTTTATCGGATTTCCCATAAAATCAACATGCTAAAAAGGGAAATCCAATAAAATCATCTAGTTGATTTTTTGAGATTTCCCATAAAATCTTGTGCAAACCTATCCTTAATAAATGTCATTATTTGAAAAGTAATGAGTAAAAGTTGATTCATTTCTAATTTTATCATTTTGAGTAAATTCTATCTTGAAAAGTTTTTGGGATTTTGTTATTTCATCGGATATTAGTCTAGGATTTAGCTACATAGTCAAAAGGAAACTAATTCCAATGTTTGGTTAGAATTTTTTACAGACTAATTAAATAATATATCCAAATATATAATCTCATAAAGCAAAACAATATATAAGCCCCCAAGGTGAGGTATTATTAATTCCAGCACCATGATTTAGATAGAATTACGTATCTTATCTTATTATTACAAAATCAAATTATATTAATTTCAATCCTGGTCAACCAGTGTATTATCCATGTGTCACATTTCACGACTCAAAGCATGGAAAATCCATGTCTCCATCCGTCTTGAGCAAAATTCATTGTCGCAAAAAGCAACTGAAACCTAATCCACATATATATTATATATTCATGCATGTTTATATATGTTTGGTCTCTTATATAGACATTTTGGTCCCAACCTTATCGATGCATGACATTGATATATAGGGCATCATCTTTCTTCCTAAAACAATTCATAACTACACTCTTCTCTCTCTCTCTCTCTCTCTCTCTCTCAAACAAGTCATATAATTATTGTTCTTGTTCTTCCATTTCATGCCCATCAAATAATATGGGTGAAGGCAAAAGGCAGATGGCAAAAAGTCCATGTTCTCTACATGTTGGAAATGGAAAAGATCATGAAGATCAGTGGAGTTCTATCATGGATGATGGTGATCAAGAAGATGGTGTTCTTGCCTACATGAATGCTGCATCATCATCATCTTCATCTTCATCTTCCCTTGGAACAGTTTCAAATGGATCATCTCCATCTTCATCATCATCATCAGAAAGCGTAGATGATGCATCTTCTTCATCAACAAACTCATCCTTGAATGATTTATCAGATCTCATGGCCCAACTACCCATCAAGTAAGTGTTTTCTACCTCTATAGGATTTATATTATCATGAAATATGTATCTTGGCTTTGTATATAGTCAAAAAAATATATGTTTTTCTCTAGTGCCTTTCTTTCGATACGTATATTACATGAGGATAGAATTATTTTTTGTTCGAAAATCGCATTTCTAGCTAGTTGCTTTGGAAGAATTAATGAAATTAAGTCCCTCAAAGAAACAAAGGGGTTAGTTTCTTCAACTTTTATGGAAAGCTGGAAAGCTTTCAAGGTGATTAGGTGATTTGTCTTGGGCTTAGATCCATAGAGGTATAGAAATTATTTAAGAAGGGGAGGGAAAAGTAAGGTGAACAAGAAGATAGGGAAAAAAGATAATTATTAAGTGAAAATATGAGATTTTTGGTTTTATCCGGACCATCGGTTGCGAAACGGACAAATGATTTCCTCACTACACACCCCTGGATCCCCTATAACTTTTTTAGAAGTATGATTCGTAACATTTTCTATGATTCATAACATTTGGTGCGTCTCGTAACTTTTGTACAAAGAATTCATAACTTTTATTAAACTTCATAACTTTTGTTAATCGATTCGTAACTTTTACAGGGGTGCATATGATACACACTCAAATAAGGGTGTGTATTGTAGCCATTTCCGCAATTAAAAGATGGTTGCAATCCAAAAAAAAAAAAACATGAAATCATCCATTCAAATACACCAAAACCAATTGAACATAGGTATACGTTAGGAATGAAAGAAAGGGTTAAGAAATGCCTCAGCTAATGGCGAGCAATTGGGACCTACTCCAGTTCTCAGTTTCAAAACCTCCTTGGGGCTATCAAAGCTTGTAGGTCAGGTCATACGCGGTAAATCCCTAACTTTAATCCGACATCTCGTGATACCGTCACGTCGAGCATTAGTCGAGATCCCATAAATTGGCTCGTTCATCATTAAATATGAAAAGAAACTCTAGTACAAAATACAACATAACATGTTCCAACTCTCATCAACAAAATAATGAAAAGCATCTTAATTATAGCACTTTCTTCTTTCAAAAATTTCAGTACATACATGAAACATAAAATGAATTGGAGGCACTAAAGTTAATTTCTTGCTATATGGTTGTTTTAGATACTAATATAGGTCTTATCATATGCAGGAGGGGCCTTTCTAAGTTCTACGAAGGAAAGTCTCAATCTTTTACAACTCTAGCAAGGGTGACAAGCATAGAAGACCTTCCAAAGAAAGAAACCCTTTTTAGAAGGAAAATGATCAAGGCATCCAAGAGCTATGGAGGTGGATTAGACGGATACAAATCTTACACTCTAATTCCAAAGCCCATTATATCAAAGAAAACTTCAAGGGGTTCATGTCCATCCTTACCTTGTCCTAGTAGTCTAAGAGGTAGTTTTGTAAGTAGCTGCAGGCCCCCTATGATTCCTTGAGAAAAATAAGGTGGAATGAAATTACCTGCCCAGGTGATTGCTTCCAAATGTCTTGTTAATAGCAATGTTTTGATGTTCATATGAATATATAGTTCCTGGTTTTGTTTTAAAATTGGAATCAGTTCTTGAAATAATTGGTTCAATTTACTTGTCATGAATCGTTGTAATATTTTTTTAGATAAAAGCTTATTGGTTCAATCATTAATGAATTGCAATTCAAAATTATATCAAAATTAAGATGGAAAATGCTAACATATGCTCAATGTGCTGAGCATATATTGAGATTGAAAATGTGTGTTGAATTATGTGAAGAGTGTATAAAAGTAGGTATAAATATATTAAATTATGTGTCCAGTGGGCACGCGAAAGCAACAAGATAAATTATGAAAGTGGTGTGAAGTTCTCTTTGCCATTTTAAGTCCCCAAAGTCAAATTTTATCTTTCTTGTGTCCACATAAAATAAGAGAGGAATAAGTTTATTCAACTACTAGTACTGCAATTCACAAGGTGGCCGGCCATTCTGGCTACTTCTCTTGGGAACAAACATGATTCCCTAAGGCCCATTTGGTGTAATGTAAAATCACATCCTTGTGTAGTAAAAACAACTACAATTCACTGGGTTGATTTACTTAGGTATGTCTGTTTATCAATAAACAAAATTCCTTTAAGCTCCATCACATCATTTGTGAAGTAAACATTGAACAGATTTCTGTGAAAAATATGTGAGGAAACGTAATTTCCTCCAATATTTATGAACAGAAAGCACAAAATGCAAGTCCTTAGAGTGAAATGCTACATCTTTTCATTAAAAGTAATGGAATGCTACATCTTTTCATTCAAATTCAAAAATCAGTTCCTACATGTTAAAAGACAGCAATGGCACCTAAGATCTTCCTTAATACAGAGTGGAATTTGTGGACTAATAAGAAACAACAGGAGACAATTAATTACGCATCAATTTGGAAAGTTTCCAAACAAAAGGGTCTTTGAAGACAGATGATGATTACGGTTCAACTTCCAGACGAGGGTTGAGTCCTTGAAAACTCATGGAGACATTACTGCACGGTTGCGGAGTCGGCTAGATCGCCTCACAGGAGTTGCAGTCACCGTTTTCACGTCTTCTTCTTTGCCCTCCTGTTTCAAAACACAAACCAACAATAGCAACTGATTTTAGACTTTAGTCCAGAAAATTGTATGCTTAAAAGTTCTTCTACTTAAGCTAGTTAGTTTCCTATCAAATTGCATGCTTAAGTTTAGTTAAATCTTGCTCAACATACCAATAGCTTAATATTTACTATTTTCGAAAACATTCACTTCGTAAGCCCAGAATCTACCAAAAGATTTTTCCTCTTTAAGTTACAGTGATCCAGGGGGTAAGGATATGGAACAAACAAACAATAAACACTTCAAGTTGAACCAAACCAATTGATTATAGTAGAAGTCTAAGTACTGCTACTAAAACTCAAAATAAGTCAAGTGTTTTACCTCCTTTTTCACAATCTTCTTTTCTGCAGTGAAGCTTCCATATGAAGGAGACTTCATAGTTGAGAACTCTGATTCAGAAGGTGTCGCTGGACTAGAAAAAGCATGAGCCTTGCTCCCCATTCCCTTCTCCAGGGAAACAGAATTGCTGCTCACTTCAATTTCCACCATCTTGCTTCTTTTCATGCTGCAACTCTTAATAGAACAGCTAGCCTCTCCAACCACAAATTCTCCAAGCAACTCCACCGATGGTGCCCGGATTTGGTAAAACTCTTTGCATGTTACCTCAGTGGAGCGATTCAAAGGTGAAAGATTCACAAAAGACTCAACTTTCTGAACATGTTCTTCTTCGACATACGGAAGTACTACTGGACCTACTGAGGTGGTTTTCTCTGGTAAGACAGATTCAGAAACTGGTTTTTCCATTGGTAAAGAGGTTTTCTTTCGCCAAAAACGAAATCCGAATAGAGAAAATGCCGTTATGACGAGAACTAGTAAATAACCCAAGACTGAATCAACCTCCCCTTTAGATATACCATCTCCATTTTCGGTGAGGCCTTCCTCAAGCCTCTCCTCCATTTTGCTTTCAGCCACTTCCTTTTCAGCTCCGTTGTCAAAAATTACTTCCATCTTTCCACTTCTATCCTCAACTTCCACTTGTAAGGATTCAGACTTTTCTTCAGTTTCTGAGAGTTCAAGAACTTCTTCACTTTCTGCTTTTTCTTCCAGCGGCAAACCAACAGACACCTCTTCGCTTTCTGTATTTTCTTCCAGCGGCAAACCAACAACCACCTCCTCTTCTCTCTCCAATTCTGCCTCATAACCCTCTTTGCAATTTTCAGTTTTTGTTACCTGCTTATCCACATTCGCCACTTCAACACTTTCATAAGCACTTTCCACCAATCCCTTGTTTTCTTCAATTGTCACTTCCTCTTCAGACCCACCAAATTGGGTCTCTTCTCTTTGAGCCAAAGATTGACTTCTACCTTCGAAAATCTTGTAATTCATAACTTCTGAAGTATGGTTCTGAAATTTTTGGTAACCATCTTTGACACCCCACAAAGCTTGCGGGATCAGTGAAGGTGTAGGAGAGTTCTTTGAACATATGTAAATTGTAGACAAGAATAGAATAACAAATACAAGTAGAAACTTCAGCACCCCTTTCACAATCGTGTAATTCTCCTTTTCAAACTCTTCAATTTCCTCATCAGAATCATCATCTTGATGATCTTTGTTCATTTCATCAATTTTTTCATCTTCTGGTTTCCCAGTGTCTTGTTCAGAAGATAGAACCTTGTCTGCGTTATCAATGTTTGTCTGAGAAACAAAGCAAACATTTGATTTGACACCAGACCCTTCATCTTTTTCTTTCCCAGTCTCATTTCCTTCATTTTCTCGTTTCACAAAACCCCTCTGGGAATTAAAACAAGATTTGACACCAGACCCATCCTTTTCTTTCCCAATATAATTTTCTTTGGCAAAAAAGATCTCGCGACGCCTGTTTGGCTTGTACCGGAGGAACTTAGGCCTTGGGGAAAGATAATTTGTCTGGGGATCATATGCCAAAGATGAATCTGAAACGCAAGTATTCTGTTCATCATCAATGCGACACAAAGGAGAAGTTTTAGTGTCAAGATTTGGGGTGTTACTGAGATGGGTTTCGGTCGAATTCAAAGCTTCGTTTCTCTCGGCCAAGATTTTCTTTCCCAGATCTGAAATCTTGGAGGCTGCAGATATGGTGGGTGACATGAAGTGTTTGATTGGGGGCTTCTTTAGTGGATTGTGCAACTTTGAGGCCAGTTTATCACAGTTTTTGTCATTCTCATCGGTTGCCCCTGCATCATTAGGAGGACATCTCTTAACACATGCCATAAAGCGAAGTAATTGGACATCTCTTAACACATGCCATAAAATTTGGGGATAACAAAAAACTGGGAGGTAAAATGTGCAATCTAAGAGATACAACTATTGATTTCCAAATCTGAAACAAACTAGGGTAATTCAAAATGTAACTACTAACTACGACATGCTTGGTTTCTTGGAAAACAAACAAGAAAAGATTGGAAAATGGAGAGAAATTTCTGAGTCTTCACAAATGCAACTACAATGGCAACAGTATAGCATTGCAAGATTTCAATGAACAGATAAAGCTACAGTAATTGGAGGTCAAACTATGGGACAAATTAAGGGAAACCCAAAAAGATTTTGAGGAAAATTCTGGAATCTAAGACGAACCCCTATTTGATTTTAAAAAAGAAACTAACAGTATAGCATTGCAAGATTTGAAATACGTATATACATGGAGGGTTCTTGTTAACATTTTAGGAAATGGATGAGGAATATTACCAGTTGCTATGAATTTCGGGATTGCAGAAGGCTTGATAGTCGTGGATGATGAGAAGAAACCCTTATCAGAATCATCCATTTTCTTGGAATTTCGTCTTCTTCTTGAATGGAAAATTTGCGATCAAGATTACAGCAGTTTCTCTCGTTTCTCTTTGATTGTTTTGGAGGGAGATTTGCAACAAGTAGCGGAGCAAGGCACTCACAGAGATGAATCGGATGACCGTTGGTCGATGGGTTATATATCTCCTTTTTGAAATTTTGAAACCCTTAATTTTTTGTGACCGTTGGGACGATTACCGGCTGGAACATGCACATGGATACTTCTTTAGTTTTATCAAACACACCACGAATCTTAAAGAAAAGACAAAATTTTTAATAAGGACCTCCCATAAATTAAAAAAAAAAATGTAATATTTTCACGTTAAAAATTGTTTTGGAGAAATTCGAAATTTTTTTGAAAAACTAATTGGATCAAGCCCTTCTCGATTTTTTTTTTGTAGATTTCCCGCGCGAACCCTTGAAAACACCTTCTCAACGTATTGGAAGGTTCAAATTGTCAAAAAATGCTCGAATTACAGAGGTTTAGAAGTCCGGAGCCCAGATAGGAAGTGGAACCTTAAAGAAAATATCCCTACTGCGAAAGATTCGACAATCCCACATAGGCACAGACAAACAAAAATTCGATATGTATGCACATCTCGCGTAAGCAAAATGCTCGGATGGTGCATCTTGACTATCCATGCGTGTTTTCAATGAACCGGATTTTAAAAAAAGCTCTTCGATGGAAGACAAAATATACCACAGCTGTTTTGTATTTTGTCATCTTTTAGTTAACATTTTTTCCATTTGATCATAATTTTTTACTCGTTTAAAAACTCCTCTCATGGAAAGATATCTTCTTAATAAAAATTCAGAAAAAAATGAACAAGAATACCAAAGTGAAAAGTTCCCAAAATATATATAGCTTGAACTTGCAAATGTATATGCAAAAATTATAAATGTGGAGAGAACAACTTTCACACTAGACTTTTCTTTTAAAAAAAAATACTCAATTATTTGTCAATGTTATAGCATTATTCTTTGGAATATCGGTACAATGGCCACTAAGATGGTTGTGGGCCTTGTGGCGCACCAAAGGGATCTGGCCTCTGGCCCAGTGCATGTTTTATCTAGAGAGGCCTTTTCCAGTCTGGGCTGGGCTTGTGCATGCGGACCACATAGAGTGTTTTCTACTCTCCATACGAGTCCTTCAGGAGGCAATACAATTATGGAAATAGAAAATTATATAAATTTTAGAAGAGCAGCAATACAATTATAATTTTTTTATGCCATTAAAATTAAATAAGGACAATAAAACTAACTCAAGTATAGTCTTCTGTGAGCCAAAAGAATAAAAATATTTTCCTAATCAAATGTTTTATCAACTAAGCATAAGTTTCTTTAATTCTTAAAGATTCTTGCTTCTATTATATGGTGAGTCGGTGACTCTTTGAACTAGACAGAAGGGATGGAACCAGAAATTTCACTACGTAGAGAAGAATTTTTTTTCCAAAATATCTTGCAAGGCCGAGCCTTATATAATTCGTAGGATTTTTTTTTCTACTATGTAATACTAGAGTTTTTTTTTTTTTTACTGGGGGCGACTGCCTCTACTGGCCGCCCCTCTAGCTACATTTCTGCTGGACAGAGACCTCATCGCTGTGACAAGGTTTGGCTAGTTGGAGATTTGTTAAGGTCATTTTCTAGCAAAAAAGAACATTTGTGAAACAAAATTATACTTGTCTAATTTATTGTCAAGTCCATTACAGTATAATTGTAGTCAAAGAAGGTCGACGACGGTTACGATTTCAATAATTATTATCACCTCAATGTGGGACTTAGAATTACATTGAGTCATTAAAATGGACCACGAAAAAAGATTTGGATGATCTACTCTTTTCCTGGCTTTATTGTTATCAAAATATCAGGGGGGACTATTTCCAGCACAAAAACAAATGTTCGGATTTCTAAAAGTGAGAAAGACTACAATACATACTTTTTAAAAATGTTAGTACAAGTCGATTATCTCTTGTGAATAAAAAGCTACATTTTTTATCCAAATATTATGAGATGCACTAAAATATTATGAATTATAGAGTAAATATTAAGAATCACAAATTTTAAATATAAAAATTATGAAACACTAAACAATGTTACGATTATCATAAGATGGCCCCAATATGAATCATGCAATAAATACATGTGGTGCACCCCTTTAATAAATTTGTATAGTAGCTATTTCCTTTAAAAGTTGAAAATAGAATGGAAAAGAAGACGAAAAATATTTTCCCATCTTTATTTTCTAGTAGAGTATAGGAGAAGAAAATTTCAACAAAACATTGGAAGTAGACCCCACTCCACTTATTTTTCTGACTCAAATACGTAACCTAGCTTGAGGGCCATTGAATAGTACTCCCTCCGTTTCATATTATTTGTTTTTTATGGGAGTTCGTACATTTTGCACGCAAAAAATAATGTACAAGCATTATTTTTTTCAACAAATTTTACACCAATTTAAAGATCTCATTGAGAATAAAAAATTGGTATAATTTTTTTTCAAAAAAAGTTCTCATAAACAAGTTTTTTTTGTGTGTAAAATGCACGTACTCCCGTAGGGGCAAACAATATAGAACGGAGGGAGTAATAAAAAATTATAGGAACACAACCGTTCAAGCACAATACCTAACACAACTGTCCGGACACAATATCGAACACAGTCTCTCGCGTAAACTTACATCTCATACACGCGGTACCCACATGCATGTGAGCTAAAAAATTAAGTTTATGATCTATATACAAATGTGTGGTGGAATAAAGGTTCAATGATGTCCTAAAGACAATATATATTTTCTAGAGTCGGGCCACAACAAATTTTCAACTCTCTCTATATTGTTTCAATTTTATTTGATGTCCCCGAAGGAACAAGTTTCAACTTTCAAGTGAATTGTGTTTCATAAACCTATTTTCAAATTGGTTTGGGGCTATTTGGATACCTCATTTTTTACTTTCATTTTTACATTTTTTGCTTTTGGTTGTTTGGGAAATTGCAAAACGCATTATGTGAGAATGTGTTTTTAATTTTTGGCATTGGAGAGGAGAAGCCATGAGTAGGGTGGGAAGAGTTTTCTGACTTCTTATTTTTCACTTTTCCCGATTAACAAAAAGATCATGTATTATTCTACACATATCTTTTAAATACTACTCCCATTGCAAAGTACATTATGTGCATTTTTCCCAAATACTCTATCAGATTCAAAATATATTCTGACCATAATTCAAAAAGCCAAAAACAAAAATGTTGAAAATGAAAAACCGAAAAAATCTCACAAATACCCCTAAGTGTGATTTTTTTTTTTAATATTAAACAAAAAACAACCGACCAAAAAAATCGAGTACACAAAAACCATTGGCCCTAAAACCACCGGCCACAAACAACCTACACACAAAACCGTCGGCGAAAAAACCACAAGCCACAAAACTACTACAAAGAAAAACAAAAAAATACAAAAAAAGGACAGAAAATAAGGACGCTAAAGCATGTCGTCGGAGCTGTAACCCACCATCGCCTCCACCATCATCATTGTTAGGGAGCCTAGATCTGGAAACTCTAGATCCGGCTCTCCCTTGATCCAAATGAATGATGATGTTATATGTACTTAGTTGTCTCTTTAACTAGTCTTCTAATAACTTTGTTCGTTTTGGTTTTTAATAACCAATCCCTCCATCACAATAAGGTCTCTAATAAGTTTTCTCTTCAATTATTACTCTCATTCATCTGTGTACACGTCTCTGCAATATGGGTGAAAAAGAAAATTGGCAAACCGGATCGACTAGACCAGCGGTTTGGTTTTCCATTTTTTTCGCAATTATCAGAAATTCTTCAAATTTAAAACCCATTCGGTTTTTTCGATTTTGGGGGCTAAAGAACCGGGACGGACCAACCCGTACCAGTAGTATATATATGTTATAAACCTAGAACTCTCCTCCAAACCTTACATCTAGATTTGCGCCTCCTTGTTCTTCTCTCTCTCCATGCTCTCACCTCTCAATCACCACCTCCACCACCACCATCGTTGAGCACTCTGCTTGTTTTATAGGAATCGTCTACTTCGAATTCATTGAGTTCTCTGTTTTACCCATTCTAGCAAATCCAAAAGAAAAGGGTACTCCTAATATAGATCTTGCTTTGAATTTGCACAACAAAGGTATGAAATCTTTTTTTATTGTAAATGATCTTTTTAGAATGTATCTCTCTCTCTCTCTCTCTCTCTCACACACACACGCTTGTCACCCAAAATTTACACTAGCCATCAATTTCTCAACGGCAGAATCTAACCCATTTCATCGCCGAAAATTTGACCCAAATGTAGTCTGTGATTGGAAACTGACCGGATCGGCCAAACTAGACTGAAACTAGCCAAATTGACTGAAACGAGACCGATCTAGTTCGATAAGTCCAAGTTTATAATATATATATTTATTATAAATATATTTTTAGATTGTATTTCTCTCTCTCACAAACACAAACACACACACACACGGCTTGTCGGCCAAAATTTACACTAGCCATCAATTTCTCAGCGGTTGAATCATCGCCAAAACTTGACCAAAATGTAATCCACGATTGGAAACTAACCGGATCGGCTAAACTAGACTAAAACTAGCCAAATTGATTGAAACGAGACCGATCTAGTTTCAATCAGTCCGAGTTTATAAAATCTATTTGATTGTAAATGATCTTTATAGATTGTCTCTCTCTCTCTTGCACACGCGTGCGCGCGGCTTGTCAGCCAAAATTTACACTGGCCATCAAATTCTCAACAACAGAATATAACCCATTTCATCGCCGAAATTTGACCCAAATGTAGTCCATGATTGGAAACTGGCCGAATTGGCCAAACTAGACTGAAACTAGCCAAATCAATTGAAAGGAAACCGATCTAGTTTTGATTGGTCAGTCTTGCTATAGGTACGCACACTTGTGTACGCCACATGCACGAACGCATCTTAACCATTCATTTTAACAAATTGACCGTCCAAATTTTAAACACTATTTGACCGGGGGCGGTAAGCTTTAACTCTTACTAGGGTTTAAAATCCAAACCCGTAGAGAGATACTTTTGAACTTATAAGATCCACTATCTGTTCATTTGATGCGAGTATTCGTACCCATAGCATTTTTGTTTTATTATATTTTAAAAAATCCTATATTTTTCTCAAGCGTCCTAAAGATTGTGATTAAGCATTTCCCAAGATAACTTAAAGATAAATAACAGTCATAAATTTACATATTAATTTAGAACAAAGATAGTGGTTCTTAGTCAGGGATTTGAGTCTACGGAGAGAATTCGAGCTTTTTTCATTACTTAACTTTCTTAGGGGTACTTTAGATAAAAAAAAATAAGTTTGGTTTTTTGTTTGTCCTTAATCAAAAAAAATTTGAATTTTTTAATTTTGCGTTAATTTTTTGTGATTTACTAGTTTGTCTAGAAAAATTAAAAAGTATAAAATCCCACCAATGATTGAAATTAGTTTGGGAGTTGATGCCTTGATGTATAGCGTCTAGAGAAAAAAAAAAATACTAGCAGGTACACTGAATACGCTCCCATTGCAGCCAGGTGTTGAAAAAAAGTAGGAATTATTAACTGAAGTCTAAAAAAAAGATGTCTAATTACCACTAAGGTAAGTCATTTAGAGTGTACTTTTCTATTATAGTATTTTAGTGGTTTATGTACTTTGATATGATATTACTTTGACTATGGGAAATTTTTGAAAATTGAGCTTGTCTTGATGGTAATTATGGAATTTAAATGTGACATAATAGTAAATGCCAAAAAAAAATAGTCGGCTGGTTTCCTTCCGGTGGAAGTTCAAAATAAAAATAAAATCTCCAGCGTACCCCATCTCTGCCACAAGAGGAGTTATTCTATGGCCCGGCGGTATATAGTTGAACACGAATTAAGACCACATATATTTTTGTGGCTCAGATTCGTTCTCAGCCTTTTCCAAAGGCATTGAATAATTCCTCATTTCACACGTCCATTCCCCATTGGCACAAGTTGAAAAAATCAATCAATAATCGATGGTGCCCTTCACCTCCCTCAAACACAGTCACACCCCATTGTGTGAGATTTATCTCGGGTCTTACACAAATACTTGAAGTCGTTTAATTTTTTCAAAATATTTTATGAGGCTTTTTTTTAAAAAAATATGCTCAGTCAAATATCAGTAAAGATTCGGTTGATTCATTCTAAGTTTTAGTTTTTGAATCGAAATAACCAAAATTTTAACAAATTTATCGAGCCCTAACTAATATTTGACTGAGGTTACCCGTAAAATAATATTCTAAAAAAATTGAACAGCCTCCGTTTATTTGAGAATCCGAAATAGATCCTACACGATGTACGCGTGGGTGTACATGTACAGTAATTTTACGGAGTACAAAAAATATCTTGAACCCAAACACCCGAACTTTCCTATTCCGCGCCACCCCCTAGACTTTGTCTCTCTTTCTCTCTCATCAAACCAGGATTACGTCTCTCACGCGGTGATCCAAAAACCCGAACTTTCCTATTCCCAGTCTGAAATCACCACACAGGAATCCTTGGGATCTAAACGTATCAAGTCTCGTCGCGGGTCCAGTTGATTGTCCTCGATTAGCTCGATTCCTCTAATCTTCCTTCTTCCTGAAGAAAATAAATCTCGTCGTTGAATTTCTCTCTGTATCTTGATCTTGGGCTTCGGTCATCAATCTTTCTTATCAATCCCCTTATTAAAACCCTTTTATTTCACCGTTCCTGTTTTGATTTTGATTTTGATTCTGCACTGAAATTGTACTCAATTCCTTTTGCCTTACTTTCTTCCCCGAAATCGGTGAATTTCATTATACTCTTCCGATCTAGGGTTTCAGTTGCTAACCCCTCTTAGATTTCCCTTTAAAAGTCTTTATTTTCCACGGTTTTTTGATCCGGTTCTGAATTAGGGTTTCAGTCATTAACCCCTCTTGGAATTCGCTTTTCAAATTTTTATTTTTTTTATGATCTAGGTTTGTTGGCGTTGGTTTTTTCAGTTCCGCATGGACGATTCACTGTCCGATTGCTTCCGTGGCTGAAATTCTGATTACGAAAGTTCCCGTAATTGAATTTCATGCCTCATTGTTCTTGAAAAGAAGAAGAAGAAAATTGCAGTTAAGGGTTTGTTGCTATTTTCTACGATGAAGAGTTCAGGGAGTTTGAGCGTTACTTCGCCGAAGCAGTACGGTGTTACAAAGCCGATATCTACTGCGGGGCCTACTGAGGCTGATTTACAGAGAACGGTGGAATTGGAGAAGGTTTGTTTATTAGTAGAGTCTTTTTGTTTTTGGTGTGTGTGTGTGGAATTGTGTAGCCAGATAGGTGTGCTTGGACTGATACCTTGTATGTTTTGTATGTAAGTTTTTGGTTAACGCTGGGCTGTACGAAAGCAAGGAGGAAGCTGCCAAGAGAGAGGAGGTTCTTGGTCGTATCAAGGAGGTAATTACACATCTGAATTTTTTGTGACCATTCACTTGAAATAGGAGTGCGAGTAACCATTATTTATGTATAATCATGGGATTTTTAAACATGGGCTGTGTTTGTGTTTGTTTAGATAATTTAGTTTAGTTTTGATGATATCAGCAGGTGTAATGAGTGGAGAGAGATAGAGAGATATGATGATGTCATCAAAACAAAAACTAAAACTAAACTGGGAAAGAACAAGGCCATGAAATTTATTAGGACTAGGATTTTATGGTACTTGTGAATTTATGATGGTAATCTTATGTTACTTAGATTGTGAAAGATTGGGTGAAGCAACTTACACGCGTGAAAGGCTACACTGATCAGATGGTGGAGGCGGCAAATGCTGTTATATTTACTTTTGGTTCTTACCGACTTGGGGTAATCATGTTTATGCTATCTTTTGTCTCTTTGGTGTTGTATTGGGATTATGTTTTGGTTTTTGTGTTGCTGCAAATTCATAGTTTGTTGAATCCGCATGGAATGCACACCAAAGGTTAGATATTAACATGCTGAATCCGCATGGGTTCATAATTTTACGTAGATGCACGGATTACTAGGTTGAAACATATTATTGTCACAAAATTGGTTGTCAAACTTTTATTGTTTGCCTAATATTGAACTTATGTTTTTTTCCAAATCATAATTCGATTGTTTAAAGGCTTAAATAAACTCTCCCAATCCATTGTTAAGTGATAAAAACCAGAAAGAGGGAGGTCAAGGAGTAAAAGTTTGTCTGCTTTTTATTGTTTTGTATTTCCTGATCTAATGTTTGTCTTCTTTGAAAAATGGAAGTCAGTCTTGTATGAGCTGAAATATTCCTTCCCTAAAAGATAGTGGAAAAAACGTGACAGCAAAACTGAGGGAGATCAATATGTTGGGGGAGAACCTCAAGAGATTCAGCAGAATACAGTGGCAGAACCAAGATTTTATCCTGGAGGATGCCGTCTAGAAAAAGATATAAAACAATAGGTGGTTATGTCATTCTTGCAACTTGCGAGAGAGAAATTTATCTTAGGGTCAATGTGAGTATTAATTTTGATCAAATAAAGGTTATATACGGTTTTCGTGTATCAAAAACAGAATTCCATACTTGCTAGATTAATAGACTGCATACAATTTGGAAGGACTAATTCGTGAACAAAGGAACAAAATGTTACAAAAAGAGAGTTTAGGGATCATTAAAAAATTTCTTAGCATGACGGGGGTGCCAAAGTGGAGAGCTATCAAAGTGCGGTGCATACACAGTACACCACACCCAGGGCATTCTATCAAAGCAGGGGTGCCATGGCATCTCCTACAACACACACAGTTCTGCCTCTGCCAGGATACCTATTTGTTTGACAGTAAGCCTAGTTGTGCTAGCCTTCAAAACCATGCAATTCTAGGGTGTCAAGTTTTTGCCTAAATATATTTTCTAATTTGGTACAAACTAAATGTTGTCTGCTTTTAAGTGTCCACTGTATCTAAGAGGGGGCTTTGAAGCTTTTTGGTATCTTTTTTTCTTTTTCTGGTACCTTTTTTTTCACTATCCACTCTTTTTTTTTGCATGTGAATATTTTTGTGGTAGTTCTTGTTGAATCAGTTGAGGACTTTGTTGGTTATATTATATAGGTCATTGGGATTATTTAGTAGTTCAAAGTTATTGAGGTCGTGGTCTAATTTAGATTCCATTGTTCAATTCATGTCTCAAAAGTAAAAATAGTGTACATAATCTCAGTTTTTAGGCGCTGGAGATGGTACGGAGTGTATATCTATATACATATGTCATGCCCATGTATCTCCCAATTAGGAATCTTAAAAACATTATCCAATGCGGTTCCCCTGTTTTTGTGTCACCGGTTGTACGAGGCTGTCTATTCTTGGGTCATTAGACCTTAGCTAGTGCGCTTATTTGTTCCTTTTTTTCCCCCCTGTTATGATGGAAGTATGTTATTTTGGTGCATGCTCTAATGTTCTTTTTTCACGAATGACAAATTTACTGATATTATTTGCCTGTTTACCTTCTGAAAGATTTTCTGCAAGTTCTATTTTGTGGAGTTTTGTTATGTAATTGTCCACTGTGGTTGCGGCTGCACATAAGCTGCACATACCTTATGCATAACAGCATGCCATTTTTCTTTATGCAACTTTATGTATTCACAATCTCGTGGCGTAATACCTTGATGCTACATAGTTGGCTTGTGAGGTGTGAATGTAATGTGCTTTTGTCGTTTTATAAATTGATGATCTAGCACAAGCTTTGCTATTCCAATAGGTACATGGTCCTGGAGCGGACATAGATACCTTATGTGTAGGGCCTTCCTATGTCAATCGCGAGGTAAAGTTTTATTGATATCTTGTGATGAGGTTTTATGAAGTTGCATGGTATGTCTTGTTTCTGAATCTAATCCTGGGGTGACTTTATCAGGAAGATTTCTTCTTTGGACTGCACAACATTCTGGCTGAGATGGAGGAAGTTACTGAGCTGCAACCAGTCTCAGATGCTCATGTACCAGTTATGAAACTTAAGTTTGATGGAGTATCAATTGATCTTCTGTATGCAAGTATATCCCTTTTGGTTGTTCCGGAAGTAAGTGTTAAATTTGTTTAGTTTTAATACTTTGGCCTTGTCTTGTGTAACTTCTTTAGTTTGTATTGTTCATTTTTCTTGTTTGAGGAGGTGGCATTTTAGATGCGGAACATAATTTCTTATCTTTACTTGTCATGTTAAAGGAAAATGAAATGTCAATGGAACTCTGTTGTTCTAGAATCTTAGTTATCAATGTGCTAAACGTTAGGGTGTGCTTTTTTATGAGTCATTTCCTTGAAACTAGTTATTAGGACGATCACGAATGTATGGTTGTACAGGTTTGTTATTGGTTTATGGTGTAGATTTTGTCTACTGTTCTGGCTTTGGTGAAGTACTTAACGGAGAAAGTATTGTGTTGTGGATGATATACTGCAATGGGATCTGTTTTAAATTCATTTTGGATTATTGGCCTTGATTTGTGGCTATTGCTTCCTTTTATATGGGCAAAATTCTCCAGTAAATGGGGTGGCGTGCTTGCGGGATCTGGGAGGTGTCGTTTTTAGTTATATTGTAGTTTTGGTTAGCCATTGTTTCATTGTTTGGTAGATGATGATTTTTGTTTTTGTTATGGACCTTTGATTTGATCATGGTCAAGTTTATTTGGTCTACAGTCATGGCATATGCAAGATAAATTCTGCCTTTGTATGGTAGTCAATCTGCAGTAAGTAAAGATTTGGGAAAAAGTTCTGGACCATGGAGAGAGTTTGCGCCTGAGTATCTCTACCTGAATTATATTTACCATAATGGGTTATCTGCTAGGCAGTTTGTAGCACTACTTTGACTACCAAGTTGTGATACTGTTATTTTGTTTGGGGAGGGAGACAGGGAGGGGATCATGTTGGAGATTGGAGAGTATCTTAATCACTTAACCTCAATCGTGTGTTTGACTTCGGGGGAGTTTCCCGAAAGTACTAAAAATGGTAAAAGTGCTAAAATTAGTTGATATATGTGAGGAGAATGATCTGTCTCGAAAGTGGTGTTTAGCTATTTTAGAACTTTTTGCGTGCAGTTTGGGGGGTTTGGAAGGTGCTCTACACATTGTAGCATGTGTGCGGGTGTGTAAGTTCAAATGTTTTAGAAGCATCTTTGGTTGTGCAATGGGAAATGGGACATGGTGCTGCATGTAATGGGGTCTAGGAAAAACTAATTGTTTATTGTTAATGCTCTTTATTGAATTAATGTCCCTTGCAGATATTCTCTTCTAGTTGTACTAATTTGTGATACACTCGTTTTATCTTCGTTTGTGGTGCTGTCATTAATTTGTTCATTCAACCATCAAATGGTATGGAGTTCCTCTACTTTGAAGTTTGGTTTCCTGATGTATAAGCTGGTTTTTGCCTATGAACAGGTTTTGGATATCTCAAACTTGTCTGTATTGAACAATGTTGACGAGCCAACAGTTCGGAGTCTTAATGGCTGTAGGGTTGCGGACCAGATTCTTAAGCTTGTTCCAAATGTTGAGGTAATTATCATGAATGTTGCTAGTTATCTTTTCTACATTGTTTGTTTTGAGGGAATGTGTTGTCTCAATTTGGTCTTTTGATTTCTTCTTATTGCATAAACTCTGTTGCAAATATTAGCATTTTCGCACGACGCTCCGGTGTTTAAAGTTTTGGGCTAAAAGGCGTGGTGTTTATTCCAACGTAAGTGACTATTTCATTCAGTATATAACTCAATCTACTGTTTGGTCCGAATTTAGTTTCTATTTTCTTGGCCACCCTTTGGTCTTCTGCAGGTAACTGGTTTTCTTGGTGGTGTGAATTGGGCCCTTCTTGTAGCTAGGGTGTGTCAGCTTTATCCCAATGCGATTCCTAGTATGCTGGTTCCCCGCTTTTTCAGGGTTTATACATTGTGGCGATGGCCAAATCCTGTGATGCTTTGTGCGATAGAAGAAGATGAACTTGGATTTTCTGTGTGGGACCCTCGTAAAAATCCCAAGGACCGGACGCATCAGATGCCAATTATAACACCCGCCTACCCTTGCATGAATTCTAGTTACAACGTGTCAGTAAGTACTCTTCGGGTCATGATGGAGCAATTTGACTTTGGTAAGAAGATTTGTGAGGTGAGAACAAAATCAATTTCTTCTAATAGGCTCTTTTTGTTTAGATGAAAAACATCTTACACTGAGTTATTTTACTTTTTCGTGTAAATGACTTTCTGTGGGGGAAAAAAATTTCCCCTCCTATTTTCTGGCACTTGGTTGGCTTCTCTGTTGGCAGAAATAAAATAGTTGCCAAAATGAACATTTGACTTGAAAAACAGTCTTCTTTCGAAATTGGTACTAAATAATAAACTCGTATAAATCACATTGAGTCAATAAACTCAGAGACGTGTGAGGAATCTATTTATGTGTTTGTAGAGATGGACATAAAGAAGAAAATCACAGAACAGATGATGGATAAAATGTAATCATTTGAAATTGAAACGTTTAGATCACTCTCTTTCTCTCTCACACCCATTTTGTCTTCCTCACGCTCTCATTTTGGGTTGCCAGTTGGTTACTGAAGCACTGAGAACCCCAGGCAAAATGACTCATGTTGAATTACATGGAAGTTATATTTTGCTCTCTGAGGGTAATGTTCTACTTGGAAAATAAGTTAACACACTTTTGTTCAAGCAAACAGCATAATATTGGTAAAACCTTTGATGGAAAAAGTATTCTATGTCAAAACAAATGGAGCCTGTGCAGATTAATCTTCACTGTTATCTACTTGATTCCTTGACCTTGTTTCCTTTCTCGTATTCAGGAGATAGAGCTGAATAAAGCCCAGTGGCATGCTCTGTTTGAGCCATACCTTTTCTTTGAAAGCTATAAAAACTATCTGCAAGTTGACATAAGTGCTGCCGACGCTGATGATTTGCTTGCTTGGAAAGGTTGGGTTGAATCCCGTCTACGACAGCTGACACTGATGGTAATTTAACGTCATCCCTTTCAACTGTTGAATCAGTTGATGGCGACAGGAAGATTTGGTTGTCTTTTAACTTGTGCATATATATATATATATATATATATACATATAATTGTGGCTTATTATACTCCTCCTTTCTCCCTTTTTGTCTTTCCATTTTGGGGTATCCAACTTTTTAAGGAAATATAATAAATGCTCTTTAGAAGTAAATAACTTGCCAAAAGTGTCCTTTCACCTTTTGTCTATCGTTCTATTACTTTCATTCTCTGTAGCTGTTACTTAAATTCAAGTGAGAAGGGAAAAATGGGAATGATACTGATGTTTTCCATTAAAATGGAAGTAATGAACTGATGAAAAGAGAAAGGGAGTGAAAGACAAGTTGAGGAAGTGACTCCCAGGAATTGTTGTTCTGGTTTGTAAGTCGAGTTTCAAATTTTGCAGATAGAACGGGACACTTACGGGAAGTTGCAGTGCCATCCCTATCCACACGAATACGTTGACTTTTCAAAGAAGGGTTCACATTGTGCCTTTTTTATGGGGTTGCAGAGGAGGCAAGGAGAAGTTGTCCAAGAAGGTCAACAATTTGATATTCGTGCTACGGTTGATGAATTCAAGAAATCAGTTTACATGTACAACATGTGGAAACCTGAGATGGAAATCCACGTTTCTCATCTCCTTCGAAAACGGATTCCTTTGTATGTGCTTCCGGAAGGTTATAGGCGAATTCGACCACAAAGGCTCTCAAGTGAGCAACTTGCAGAAAAACTCTCTCCTGAAAATAGTGAAGGACCTCTCAAGAGGAAAAAAGATTCCAATGCAGTACCAGTAAAGCGGGGAAGTCCAAAGAAAAGGAAATCCATTTCACTAGAGAGGGGGGATTCAGAACAAGAGAAATTGTGTGGTGAAAATGCTGCTGAGGGTGGATGCTCTTCAAGTGCAAGCGTCATCACCCACCTTGCTGACGTGGTGAGCTCTTGTGAGGATGATATTGGGCTCCAATCAGTTCATGGTAGTAGCGAGGGTAGCCCAATAAGTGTGGCAGGGAGTAGTAACTCTGGATCTTCCCAGGGGTCATGCGAGGCGGGTTCGGAATCGCTCCTTGAAATTGGTTGTGACAATGGCAGTGGCGTATTTCAGGGTGGACTGCGGGAAGAGTTTGAGGTTTCGAATTAAAGTTATTTTTCCTTCTTAGTTGTTCATGTAGCTTGTCGATTCATGCGATTCACCTTCGGTTCTTCTATATCTCTGTTTCTGATTACCTTGAGGTTCGAGTCACTAGCATATCAAATAGAATCGAATCGTACAATAATAACAACAATGTTTTTAATTTGTAAGCTGAGTATTTTTCACCTGTCACTTCCCTAATTGTTGTTGGTTCCCTCTTCTTTTCATGAAGCCAAACGCTGCACTTGGGATGTTACTGAAATCAAATGTCGGAATTGATTCAGCATCTGCGCCGGAGACTATCACAAGGCATGTGCTATATACTTGGGAACACTGTTTGACTTTGAAGTATTTTTTGCATCTCTTTCATCTTTACTGCTTTCTGTGGTTTTGTTATGTCTGCCCATCTTTGTACCAGGATGAGTCTGACGTCTACTGCGTGAACTCGAATTCTTCACTCTGGAAACCGTGTCTGTTTGAGGAAAGGCAGAAAGCCAGCAGGCCGGGTAAGTAACAATGTTCATTGCTGGCTTTCATTTCTTTCTTTTTTCCAGGCATGCTTGTGTGTTCTATCTGCTGATCCCGAAACCAAGCACCAGTGAAGAGCTCTCTGGGGTTTAATTTCGCTAGTGTACAGGTTTTAGATGTCTTTAAGTTCCTGTGTGTGCTGGTCAAGGGTGGAGCTCCCAATGCCTCTTGGAAGAAGACGACTTAGGTTTTTCTTGTTTGTTTATTAGAGTATGACAGTGAGGGGGAAAGTTCAACTTCATAGGGGAGGGTGTTGGTAGGAGGTTTGTTGGAAGACTTTTTGTAAGGTCTTTTTTTCTTTGTAATTTTCTATTATTGTACTCTTGTACACTAGCTACCTTTGAATGACATATCTTTAAACCTCTCTCTCTCTCTCTCTCTCTCTCTCTCTCTCTCTCTCTCTCTCTCTCTCGTGTGAGTATTGGTGCATGCGTGTGCTCAAAGCTGTTTTCTACTAAAGCCTTGTTCAATTAGCCCAGTTTCGTAAATCCTGGTCCATGCTGAGAACACAGACGTGGCGTGTCTTGGGTACACTTTTCGATGATGGTCTTGGAGCAGGGCTACATCCTGAGATTTAGAAGTCTGCTTATAATCTTTAAATGTTGTTTCTATGAAACGGGAGCTTAAAATGTTAAGGGAGTTTGGAAAATGTTTCAGAGGGAAAAGTGGTAGGCAAAAAAACTACACAGAACTTCTTGTATTAAACAAATTCCCATTACAAGAAAGCCGAACAGTTAGCTCCTTCCATTTCATTGTTCCCCTTTACTTCTGCTATTGTCTTAGAAGGTGGAGAAATTCTTCAGGAGTTTGATATCAGGTTGAAACAAGAGGCAGAATGCAGGCTTTCTCAACTGAAATCATTGCTAGGAGTACACATTTTCCCAATATTCGAAATACGTGGGTGGATAGCTTGTATTTGACCAGACAAGGTGAGGGATTTTAGACGAGGTGAGTGCAAGATGGTCCGGAGTCCGGACATCCCTGACTTGTATTTGACCGCATTTATGGGAAGGGATTTTTAGTGAAAAGGAAATAAAGCAGTTCTGGCCCTGATATCTTTAACCACCCAAAATTAAAATAAATATACTAGCATACATATGTTCTACCTCTGTCCAAAATGATAATCCAGTCCACAAAACATTAAGTTAAAAATAATGCATTTTTTCAAGAAAAATTCAAATGTTTTTTAGCAATTTACTTTATATTAGTGAACTCAGCTTTTAATTCATGAAAAAGTTTGCACTTTTTTATTCGAAAAAGTGTATGTTGGGTATTTTTAATTTAGCGTTTTGTGAACCGAAGTACTCCCTCCGTTCATTTTTAAGTGTAGAGCTTCGTAATTTCAACTTATTAAAAAAAAATCATCATTAAACCATTCACATCAACTTTTTTTCAACTTATATTTTGATTGTTTACTATTGCCCTTCATTGCGACATCATCCTTAAACTTTACCCACTAATTTTTCAAAAAGTAATCTACTTTTATTGGCAAAATAAGAAATGTTTCAATTTTTATCCATTAATTTTTTAACATTACATTTATTTAGAAACAATCCAAAATAAAATGCATAGCTCTTTTTAATGAACCGAGTGAGTATTATTTTGAGACGGAGGGAGCATGTATTAAGGACAAGACAGATGAGATACAATATTCCCTTCGAAGGGATAAAAAGGTTAGTTACATTGATTTGTCTTTTGACCAACAGGTGGCTCACAACAAGTATAACGAGTGGAGCGGTACCTTTCAGCGAGTCTTGCAACCATTTTGTTCAGTCCAGAACAAAATGAATTTCAGGTTGAATTTTCAGCATTGCCATTCCCACTTTCCAGAGTTGGAAAAACAGCGTGGGTCCTTGTCTACTGTCTTGGTGTGCACACATGAACTGTCCGCCTCGGTAATCAATGGTCTCAATTTAAAAAAGACTTTTTCAGCGAAGAGTGCCGGACTCTGGAGAGTCTTCTTTAAATGTGAACTATTCAAAACACTTATAGATGATTCGAATATGCACTACAGGTCCCCTTTCCGGTAGTTTGATTTTTAGCACATTGTAAAGAGTATAAAGCTGAAAATAAATGCCCCTCGTCTGCCACCAATTTTCATTTGTTATCATGATAATGATCAAATAATATCCGTGACTGAAACGAAACTTACCGATGGCTTGTCTACAATCCTTAAGAAGAGACACTGCCATGGCCTATGTGGTGGTGGCTTTTGTGTGTCTTTTGGAGCTCAATAAGATGATCAGAACCTTTTGCTTTTTAGCTCTCATCAAGAACAATAGTTGTTCCAAAAATTTTGCCTCTCTGTATTGACAAAAATGATTTCCAAATCTATTTGTATAAAAAAGAAAAGAAAAGAATGAGAATTGATGTATTTCAAGATAAATGCATTATGAAATTATCTCTCTCGATATCCAGACAGTATAATTTTTGGCAAGACTGATGTTCTCGACAAAATTTAAGAAGTGGAAAGTTTGAATATCTTATTTTGGGATCTGAGGATCCTATAATGTGGTGTTGCACTACAACCCTGAATTGCTCGAATTTCATTTAGGCAATGAATGGCTTGAATGACACACTACAACCTTGTAGTGCGGCACTGCGGTATCTCAAATTCTCTTATTTTAAGATCAAATGCTTTCAAAGACTACATAATTCAATTCAATCCAAAAGTTTGCAAACAAGAAATTGTCCAACAGACGTGAACCCAAATATAATGAGAACTTTACATGTGCATTAGACGATTTTGGACGTATCTGTATCGGAGTCTGTACAAATAGATCCAATGTAGAATGGCTTTGCTGTAAATAATCCTCGCATTACTCAATTCAATGCCCCTGCGTGCCGATTCTGCCGAACTTTTCGCTTTTCCCTCCAATAAGGAGCGGGAAACGCACCCAAACTGAAAAAATAAAAATAAAATTCGAGCCAAAAAATCTGAGAGAGACTCAGAGTAGGGTTTGGATCATCAATGGCGATCGACGAGGGTTTCATCGTCTCTGTCAAAATCCCTCTGATTCGGTGTATAATTCGCCTAACAGGGTGTACGGTGTACATAAACGGCATTGGTGGTGTGAATAGTTGCTGAGGCTTTCGAAGTACTGTACGGTGTACATAAACGGCAAACAGGGTCAAGCCAGGCATAACAATGGTGTGCATCGATGTGCGTGCTTTGTACGTATTCAGAGGCAATTATCTATATTTCTCTCTCTACAAATTTTGGCGTGTTGGATCTTAATGATGACCTAATTACGATATGCTCGTTTGGTATTTGAACATTTGATTTTTTTTTTTTTTCCTTCCCTTTTTTTGATTGACTCTAGTTGAACGCTGCATCTTACTATCTTCAGTAGAGCAGTGCTAGTTCTATGTAATCTTTGATAGGTCCACTTTCTTTAATGAGTTGATTATTTGTTAAAATGGGGGTTTGGTTGTATGATCTTGTTGCCCTTTCTATTCATTTTTTATGCTTTATTTGATTCATATGGAGTAGTTTCCTGGAATTTTCAATTGCACGAAAAATTGTTTCCATTCATAATGTTATTTTATCTTATGTATGGTAATTTTTGATGCATTTAGGTATTTTTTGCTTGAGGGCAGAAGGAAAATATCTATCACCCATTTTGGCCATGCTTGATTAAAGGTCAGCTCCTTTGGATTGAACGATTTGCTGAAGAAAAGAAAGAATAGAGAAGGGAATCCCACCACTTGTTTGGATAAATTGGTGAGAAATGATGAGAATTGTCTACAAATAGAAGACTTATTTTGTTTCTCACCATTTCTCGCCAAAAATTATGAGATTTTGTGAGAAGCCACCACCCTTTCTTTTCTCAACAAATCACACAATCCAAAGAGTTGGAGAGGAATAAGGCGTCATGGATTAGTATTCCAGTGACTAATGATTCTAGAGTTTAAACTTGTCCCATATATTTTTTTGGTTATACATTTGGGGGCTTCCATGGTTGGGTGGTATGCAATCCCAACTCTAAAATTGTATACCAAACGGGGGGCTATCTTGAACACAAAATCCTTGACTATAATTTTTGTACACAAGGAAATATATTTGAGTTTGACTTACATTGAGTGTTTCAGATAGGATTAGGATCTAGTGTGCAGTGGGGTAGATTTGATTAGAACCATAATTTAGTCAATCTCTTAATACCAGAAACCTTTTAAAGATTGTTGTGAGGCCAGGTTCCCCTGTAAATCGATCAAAATCTGGAATCCATTATTTTTCTATGTTGTTAACGAGAAGCCAAGGGTCTCACTCACTTGGTCGAGCTGGTAAGGTCGCCGGCAAATTGAATACACTAGAGGCAGATGCCCCAAAAGAAAAACGAGGAATGTCACACAGAAGATCTTATTTGTGCCTTCCCTTTGATGCTTAAATCAGAAAACCAAGGAATTCCAGGGGTTCCATAATCAGAAAGCTTGAATTGCGGCATTCCACCAATCTAGTGCAGGACTCTCTGGTTGTTCAATGGATGAGAAGAAGCTCAGGGGAGGAGTAGGGGCTCTAGGGTAGGGGATGGACTGAGTGGGGTTGGACAAGGGCAACCATCACCAAGTTTCAAAACCCTGTTCCTTTAACAACTTTTTTTTTTTTCCGAATATACATTCTCCTTGAGATACAGCGTCCGTAATTGGCTGGGGCAGTGTAACTTGTATGGGTTGCTCTGGGTCGTGTATGATTTTTCACATTGACCAATCAGAAGAAGATATTGGGGTCATGAGCTGCGACAAGAACGTTGCCTACTAAGTGATTGAGCCAAACAATGAAATACTTATTTCCTGTTACTTCATGTTGGTAGGCCCGCTTTCTCAGCTTACTAGCAGCTTTGGGTAGTGAGAATTACCCAAACCATGAGTTCTTTTTCTCTTTTGTTTTGAAATTCATAACCACGAGTTCACAAGCCAGTAAACCAGAACAACCCATAATTATTTGAACATTTGATGGTTTTTTTTCCCTTTTTTGATTGACTCTAGTTGAACGCTGCTGCATCTTACAATCTTCAGTAGAGCAGGACTAGTTATATGTAATGTTTCATGGATCCACTTGCTGTAATTGAACTGATTATTTGTTAAAATGGGGCTTTGGCTGAATGATCTTGTTGTCCTTTCTATTCATTTTTTACACTTTCCGCTTTGTTTGATTCATATGAAGTAGTTTAATGGAATTTTCAATTTCATGGAAAATTGTTTCCATTCATAATGCTATTTTATATGCTAAATGAATAATTTGTGATGCATTCTTTTTTTCTTTTTCTTTTTCTTTTTTTGCTTGAGGGTGGAAGGAAAATATATTTCCCATTTTGGCCATGTTTGATTGAGGGACTAGGTCGGAGATGGACAAGGAATCATCGGATTGGTTGTCCAAAAATCTATTAACCCTTCTGGCCATTTTTTATTGAGAGGCTAATTTGGATTGGGATAAGGCCTCATGGGGTTAGTAATCCAGTGACAACGATTCTGGGACTTGAACTGCTTTGTTCAAGTCCTCATGGGATTTGGGGGCTTCCGTGGTTGGGTGCTATTTAATCCCCACTCTAAAAATTGTATACCAAATGGGGGAATCTTGAACACATAATCCCAGACTTAAAATTTTTGCACGCAAGGAAATTTATTTCACTTTGACTAATATTGAATTTTTCAGATAGGTTAGGCTCTGGTTGGCAGGAGGTTTGATTAGAACTTAGAAGCATATTTTTGTCACTGCCCTAATACTACAAGAAACCAAACCTATGTTCTGAGGTCAATAATTGAATACACTAGTGGCAGATGCCTCAAAAGAAACACGAGGGATGCCCCTTGTTCTTATTCAAGGAATTCCACAGGTTCCATACTCAGAAACTTTGAATTGTGGCATCATGCCAATCCAGTAAAGGGCTCTGGCAGTGCGATGGATGAGTAGAGATTCCGAAGAGGAGTAGAGGCCGTAGGGCAGGGGATGGACTGCATGGGGTGGACAAGGGCAACCGTCACCAAGTTACTAGGCCATAAGCCTCGACAAGAACGTCGCCTGCTAATTGATTGTGAGTAATCCCACATTGGTGGGATGGTAGTTAGGCGATAAATATATCGATATATGAACTTCCTGTTAAGCAACTCAAAGCTTAAGCTTTTATGTCATGCTGGTAGGTCCCTTTTTTACAGCTTACAACTGGCTTTGGCCTTTGATTAGTTCTCAGAACTACCAAAACCATGAGTTCACAGCTCAATACAAAACCTATTGAGAATGCAGCCTTTTAAGGGAACAGCCCATAGTTGAATTGTAGTCCGTCAACCTATTGCCAACATATGCGGGCTGCACCTTTGTGCTTCCATGGTTGTTGAATTGTAGTTGGTCTATTGCCAACATGTGCGGGCTGTCCCTTTTGTGCTTCCATGACTGCCCTTGAATGTCATCTAACCATACCTTATCTGAAAGATCTGGCTAGGCTAGCTCTACACGGTCGTAAGTTCACATATCAATTACCAAGCCCCTGCTTTCTTTATAGGTTTCTTGATGTGGACCGTCAAACTCGCTTCTATTCGCTCTTTTGCTAAGAAGCACGTGTACGGATAGTGGTACGATATGGTTCGTCGACGTAAATAGACGTGAACTCACCTTCTAGGATCCTTTTCGAACCGTCGTTTCTAGAAGTTGTTGAGGAAAAGTAAAGAAACAATTGTATCATTACAAGGGTAAAAACTATTTTGTTTATTTTTTATTCTTGTTTTTCTCTTTTCCTTCTCCCATGAGAAGCTGTCCAGCGGCCCCATTGTTGTCATTGTTTGGATCTTTCTAGTTTGAAATTCATACCAGGTGTCTTTCATTCATTGAGAGCCAATCAAATCAAAGAATACAAACAAAAGGGTGGATGGCATCTATTGGGTTACTTGGCTATCAGGTAAGATTTTACTGCCAATGAAAAATTGGCAATTAGGTGTGGAGGTCCTATCAGTCTTTTTAATACTACTGTCTTTCTAAACTTTACGTTCTAGTAACTAGAAATAAATACCCGGGGTTTGGCCAAGTGTGTATGAGAAAGTAATAAGTGTTCTCCCATGAGATTACATGTTCCATCTCCACAGAGGCCAAATATTCCAAACCTTATAGCCACTGGAGATTTGCCCGTTGTTAACTTTTTAGGACCCCAGAATTAGTCAAGGTTCACGCAAGCTTCCCAGATATCCAGTTAAAAAAAAGAAAGAAAGAAAAACTATGACGCACAGATAGTACCCTAGTACCAGCTAATTTAAGCATGAAAAATGTTGTTAGATAGCACAAGCTACACAGTACACCACAAAACCACGGCACATGCTAGATCCTTGACTCCTTATACTTGCCAATAGGGGGGGAGAGAGAGCCTCGAGTTCATGGAATCCTCCTCCAATACTAGGATTTGCGATGTCTCTAAAACAACTTGTAATGGGGAAGTTGAGCATGAGGAAACCCATCATCCAGCATCCAAAGGGACTGTCTTAATGTTCCCTCAAGGTAACGGTTTGCCTTGCCCTGAAGATTTTGGCCTTTTCCAATATGAAGGCTTTTGGTATCCCAGTTTCTACTTAAAAGGTGTCAAATTAGCTCAAAAGCAATTCAAACCACAATCTACTGATGTAATCCTCTGCAGTGTTCCAAAATCCGGTACCACATGGCTCAAAGCCCTGGCTTTTGCCATTGTCACCCGTACCAAGTTCGATGTCTCCACAAACCCTTTGCTTGTCAAAGTGCCTCATGACTGTGTTCCAATGTTAGAGGTAGACATAGTAAATAACACGTCCGGTCAGTACCCTGAATTTCCCCTTCTCTCTACACACATGCCATATTCTTCATTGCCTAAGTCTATAGCAGATTCAGGTTGTAGAGTTGTGTATATATGCAGGGACCCAAAGGATGTATTTGTCTCCTTTTGGCATTTCATTTGCAAGGCTAGACCTGAAATTGGATTTCTACCCATAGAAATAATATTTGAGATGTTTTGTAGAGGGGTCTCTTACTATGGACCCTATTGGGACCATGTTTTAGGGTACTGGAAAGCAAGCTTGGAACATCCCGAGAGGGTTTTGTTCCTGAAATATGAAGATATGAAAACAGAGACCTCAGTTTATGTGAAGCGATTAGCCGAGTTCATTGGCCACCCTTTCTCCCCGGCAGAGGAGACAGAAGGGGCGGTGGAGAGAGTAATTGACTTGTGTAGTTTTAAGAACTTGAGCAATTTGGAGGTGAACAAGAAAGGAAGGCATCGGGTGGACACGCCGGTGGCAATTGAGAATAATACGTATTTTAGGAGAGGGAAGGTCGGAGATTGGAAGAATCATCTAACAGCTGAGATGGTTCAGCGTATGGACCAGATCACGGAGCAAAAGCTTGGGAGTTGGGGTTTGATGTTTCAGGGTGATTCGAAAGCGTGAAGTGTCGAGATTGATCACTTGAAGGTGGTGGTTTGCTTAGTTACAAATCATTCTGGTTCGATAAATAAATGGCTTTAATTATATTCGATTTATGTATTTCATTGTCTTGGATTCTTGTGTATGCATGATCATTCTTGTTTTGCTTTTCCATGAATTTGCAGATTTAAATCCTCTCAATTTAACAATGCAATTTCTAAATGTTCAGCTTATATATGATGACAAATGCATCATCTCTTGTGATTGAGACAGAACACCTGAATGGACTTGGGTGCCTAAATTTTAACAATGCTGTGGAGTACGGGTCGGCCCCACTTACGAATTCCAACTCATGTGAGTGTTGTGGGACGCGGGGATGGCTGTTGTGCAAGGGGTGCACAACAGCTGCTGTGCAAGGGCAAAACAGTGCCGATTCGAGGCCCATAACGCGAACAAAAAAAAGAACCAAAACGGCATCGTTTTGGGTCAAATCCCTCAAACTCGTTTTCTCACTCAGAACTAGAGAAAAGGGACAAAGAAGAAGGGTTTCACCCATGGAAACTCCACAGCCGGTACCGACACCCAGGGAAGCTCCATAGCTGCCGACCGCTGTTCCTCCATTGCATCGCCAACCACCACCACCAACGATGATGGCACCACCAACGGTGATTTGTTCAATTTCTAGCAAAATCGAAACACATGCAGGCCCTAAGTTTATAAATCGAACCATAACCTAGTTTCTGTATCGAACCAGAGAGAGAGAGAGAGAGAGAGAGAGAGAGAGAGAGAGAGACCTTGGTCAAAATCACAAGAATTGCGTATCACTGTAGTTAAAAACTAATAACATCATAAAAACTACAAGTCATTACAACAACCCAATAGGTATCACTGATTACCTAATTGAGCTTAGAGAATTCGAGCTTTCTTAACCACAGTTAGAGGACCCCATTAATTTACTCGTGTTCTTGGGGACACAAGGCAATGGCCTATTGGGCCTTATAATGGGGTAGGGGCCACTGGCCTATTTTGAATAAAAAAATTGATCTGAACTTTTCATTTGGTTCGGTTGTCGAGTTGCTTGCCTTTACGAAAAAAGACACGTTATTTGAACATATGTAAAAAAGCGGACGAGACACGTTTTGTCTTGAAATTTGATCTCCAATACTTATCGAGAAACATTTTTGTCAAATTTTGCCTTGAAATAGTACAATCCCTACAATAAATCTGAGGCGAAACTTCAAGACAAGCATACTTGTCTCTACCATGTTTGATCAGTGTGATTGTTTCCACACAATCAACTTAATGAGTAGTTTTTAGCAAAAAATTTCCCACTTTAGATGACCAATTTCAGATGTGGTAAAGTGCCGGGAGTTTCGGGTTTAATACCAATAACGTAGCAACAAATCTAATAATTCGAAGTATAGTACGTGGCGGATTGACCTTTTTCGAAAATGGAGTTGTGCAAGTTGTTTATTTCAAGAATACGCTTAGACCGTACCAGCTATACTTTTTTCTCTTATAGTAATTAGGAAAGAAGGATTGATGATCTGACCAATTACTTCTATATAACTTATTATGATCGAGAGCGGAATCGGAGGATCCTCCCAGAAGATTATGTGACATAGCTTATACAAATTTATTTGAACTCCTATAAATATATACCACAAGTTGCTGGATACATCACAAACAGAATGGAATCCTCCTTCAATACTGAGAGTTGTGATGTCTCTGAAAAGACTTGTGAGGGGGAAGTTGACCATTGAAGAAGCTCATCATCCATCATCCAAAGGGACTGTCTCAATTATCCCCCCAGGTAATGGGTTTGCTCTGCCCTGAAGATTTTGGGCTTTTCCAATATGAAGGCTTTTGGTATCACATTTTCTACTTATTAGAAGGTGTCAAATTAGCTCAAAAGCAATTCAAATCACAATCTACTGATATAATCGTCTGCAGTGCTCCAAAATCCGGTACCGCGTGGCTCAAAGCCCTGGCTTTTGCCATTGTCACCCGAACCGAGTTTGATTTCTCCACAAACCTTTTGCTTGTCAAAGTGTCATAGTAGACTCAGGTTGTAGGATCGTGTATATATGCAGGGAACCAAAGGATGTATTTGTCTGTTTTTGGCATTTCATGCGCAAGGCAAGACCTGAAATTGGATTTATACCTATGGAAGTAGTATTTGAGTTGTTTTGTCAAGGGGTGTCTTACTATGGATCCTATTGGGACCATGTTTTAGGGTACTGGAAAGCAAGCTTGGAAAAACCCGAGAGGGTTTTGTTCTTGAAATATGAAGATATGAACAGAAAGACCACGGTTTATGTCAAGCGATTGGCTGAGTTCATCGGCCACCCTTTCTCCGCCGAGGAGGAGAGAGCAGGGGTGGTGGAGGGAGTAATGGACTTGTGTAGTTTTGAGAAGTTGAGCAATTTGGAGGTGAACAAGAAGGGGAGGCATCGGGAAGACACGCTGATCGCAATTGAGAATAATACGTATTTTAGGAGAGGGAAGGTTGGAGATTGGAAGAATCATCTGACGGCAGAGATGGTGCAGCGTATGGACCGGATCACAGAGCAAAAGCTTGGGAGTTAGGGTTTGATATTTCGCGGTGAATTCGAAGCATGAAAAGTCCAGATGAATCACTTGAAGGTGGTTTGCTTAGTTACAAATTTATTCTGGTTTCGAGAAATAAACAGCCTCCGATTTTATTCAGTTATGTATTTCATTTCATTGGATTCTTGTGTATGTATGATCATTCTTGTTTTGCTTTTCCATATGTTTCAATGAATGAATTCCCACATTAAATCCTTTCTCAATTTGCCAAGGGAATTTCTTAATGTTCAGCGTATTAGTGGATTAGTGAATGACACTGCTATTGTAGTACAGATACAGGTCCGTTATAATCTTCATAAAAGTGTTTGATCGTGCAATACAGGTAGTGCCCTACAGGATCCCGGGTCCCTGAAATCCAAAAACATGCGAATAATATGACATCTTCTTACGCTTGAGTAATAACATCGAAACAAACAGGGCGCAAAGACAAGGAAACCATATTCATCAACATATCAAGAGTGTTTTCCTTCCCATTCTGGACAAACCCATGAGAAGGATACAAAGCAAAATTCAAGAAAACAAATCCAGCTAATACAACAATTAGCTTAGTTTTAACTACAGATGACTTTCTTTCTATTTGCCAATCCTTCGAAACATCCAACATGTCAAATAGGCACAAACCCTCTCTCCAAACTTCGGTGAAAATTCATAAGAGAAGTATCGAGCTTTCTTCATCTCGACGCATCATAAAGTGGGACCTTTTCTTTCTTACTGCCGACTGCAAAGCACAAATATTCCAGAGGCCGAAAGTCAGAAACTAGGAAAACTTGGAATTTTACGCAATTCTCAAACCGAAAATGGAACCTATACTGAGATTAGAACAAAAGAAACTCACGGCACAATGCGGAGAGTTCGGAGCTTTTCAAAACATGCAGCCTTTTCACTGTAGATACAAACATGCTGCAATTGACATTTTAAGAACCCAAATTAGGGGGTCACACCAACAAGCCATTGCAAGTTTAGAAGTTCAACTAAAAGTGCGTGATGCAGCTTATTTAATCAAAAAAATTTATAATCTAAAAGCAACCCTCAAGTCAAATATATTTTCCAAATGACATGCTAGTGCTAAGTTACCAGTTGTCCCAAACGCTTAACCAGTAAGGAAATGAGCCCAACAATGTATATCACACAATCAAACACAATCCTTAAATGCAAGCCCGTCTTGACTCTTGCACATGGAGGCGCACACATCAATACACAACAAAATAAAAGGCCAAGGAGAAAGAAGAATCCCAATAGAAGACAAATGCAATCCGAGCGACTTGAACTCAAACCTCTCCGATACCAAAGCTCTATACTATGATAGTTACCAATAATCCCAAAAGCTTAATCTATAGGGGATTAGGCCCAACAATATATATCCATCTATCCAACATATGGAAGTTGTCGTACTTGGGTTTATTACCAGGTTCGAGGCATGTGTGCTTCAGAAAAGGAATAATTACTGAGAGGTTAGGAATCCTAAGTACATAAGACAAAACACACTTGGTGATAGTCAAGGTTTCATGACAAAATGTTGGAATAAACAATAGGACAGAGAACATGCTAAGACAGCTCTGCAACATATGCCATAGAATAAATTAATAATGCATAAGATCCATAGATATAAGAAGCTTACTGCCATGGCACATCCCCAACAAGTACCCTGTCTCCTTCGTTGTCCTCATAAACAAGGGTATACTCCCCACTTCCATCTAACAACCCTGTAATTGCTTTCTCTCCCTCTTGATTGTTCTGGATTCCGCCAACAGAAGAAGAATCTCTTTGAGCTAAACAATATCAAGAAAAACAAATGGTATGACAACCAAATTTAGAGTTCTGTAATTAATAAGTACATAAATTAATCAATCTGACATGATATTCCACAGGAAATCTAAAATATCCAAATACTCTCACATAATTTTATAGGCATAAAAACCAACCTAACAGTAAAAAACTGATTAGAGAAATTGTGTAAATAACCTGCAAGAAGGCCCCGAAAAAGTTCGTCAACAGAAGAGGCGAGTTTTTCATAGCTGTCATGGGCTTCAAGATCAACTTTCCTTCCTATAGGAACTCCATCCATATTGATCTTCACAAAGAAACCTTTTCTGCAACTTGCAACCGGTTTCTCGCTAGGGACTTTGCTTTGGACAGCATTTTGTGACTCTGGGGTTTGTTTGGATGAACTGCTACTGGCGAGATTCTTCCTAAACGAACGAACTGGAGGCCATCCCACCACAGGAGCTGGAGCAGTTCTTTTTTTTTCAATATTTTCAAGGAACCAGCAAGAAGAATGAGTTGAGGAAACACAAATTAGTTACAATGAGGTAACTATCAAACAGTTATGCAGAAAAACTAGAGAACCAATTTGAAAACATAAATAAAGTTGAAGTCCTGACTGACGAGCAACAACATGAAATAACATAAGTACTCCTAGGTAGCAAAGGATTTGGAAAAGTACGAACAGTGCATGGACTGAAATGAAAAGGAAAAGACGACACATAATTTGTACAAATAGCAAACTACTTGAGCTAAACGCAGGTTCTACTTGTTAAAGCTCGTTTTAGATCGAGTCAAACAAGCTTGATACTATAAAGCAATATAGAAAAAAGAACAAAAATAGCTACTTGCTCAACTCATGTTTGACTCAATTAAAGCTCTTTTGAGATCAAATCGAACAATAAATCAAACTTAAGTACATTAAAAACTTGTGAATTTTCAAACCAAGTTTGAATGACACTACTGGCTTGACAGGGCTCAGCTCGTTTGGAGTTCTAGTCTTTCCTCTACTTTTGCTTGTTTGTCACAAATAGGCCAAATCTATCAATAGGGGGAATTTCGCTCAATGATTCTGTTTTAATGTGATCCCCAAAAAATTAACAGAACCCCATACCCAAGGAGCTCAAGTCTTTCGATGAAGTATTGGTGGTAACCCTTTACAAAAACCAATATGAAACCTTTACCTAGCAAACAAATCTGTGTGGTAAACAATTTATCTTTCATTTGCAAAATCAATTAGTGGGATAGGAGTTACAAATAGTAGGGGAATGGGGATGGGAAGGCCGGGTTCTAATGCATGGGAGCATACAGCCACCACCATGTTCGCCGGCATTCCACTTGCATCTGAAAAAATTTACTCTCTCCGTCCCAAATTGTTCGCGTCCGACGAAGAACCTTGCAATTTCCGAATAAAAAATAAAGCACTTTCTTGCATCATTTTTAGAGTGTCTTTAAATCTAGGCACAAAGAAATTCAAAAATTACAACTTTATTTTTTATCTCAAAATTGCACGAAATAAAGCACTTCCTTGCATCATTTTTGAGTTCCTTTACATCTAGGTGCAAAGAAATTCAAAAACTACAACTTTATTTTTTATCACAAAATTGCACGACTTTTCGTAGGATCCAACAATTTGGAATAGAGGGAGTAAGTATTTTAATTTTACACGAAACTACACTTGCCCATCCAATAAAATTAGCCATATCTCTAATTGGTTTTAGATGAGTTCAGGTAAACAATTTGTTGAACTACTAAGATATCAGAGCTCTAAGGTCATGCAGCATTTTCACAAATAAGTTTTCTAAAAAGAGGTTATACTTTGACAAAGATGCATATAAATCCACGAATAAATAAATATAGCAAAAACAGAAAGGTAGACATATAAATGTAAAGACCATGGACCCCCACATCTACGTGAAATAAATTTGACTGAGAGTGAATATCCTCTGTCCAAAACAAAACACAATAATGGGAAAAAAGAAAAAAGCTGGGGGGTAGAACTGCACCTTTTCTGAGAGCTGTTTGGCAGCACAGCTGTATTTGCAGAAGCCGCTGAAAACCCCTTCTTCTTTTCTGCACCACCCTGTAATAACTCCGCCATTCTAGTGCTACAGGGCTGTGAGGATTCCTTTCCCATAACAGGCAAGATTTCTGAGTTTGATTGCATCTGAAGATATGAACCATTTCTCTGCTGTGAGTTTTCATTCAATTTCATAACCCAACTCTTCTCCCCTGTAAACCCTCTCTTTGCACCAGAAGATAAATGGGTCATGTTCGAGAAATACCCAAGAGAGAGATTGGACTCCTCTCTCTCTCTAGAGTTTTCTTCACCTGGTGGACCAAGCCTTAACTCAAGATTATTGATCTCCTCTGTTGAAGATCCATGGCTTCTCTGTTTATCCCTTTTCAGAAGCCATTCCCTGTCTTTCGGAATTAAATCCAGCAGCTGTGGACAGTCCTCACCCATTTTTGAACATCCCTCCATTTCTTAACCTGGTAACAGAAGAAACCCAGATAGGAAATCATGCTTCTAGTTCAAATTCACATCCAAGAAAATAAAAGGAATCGCACAGGAAAATGGAAACAAGAACAGAAAAGGAACCAATGGAGATAAATACCACATACCTCAAATTTCAATATGTGAACACGCAACTCTACAAAACATCAAAATCCAGCTGATTTGGGCAAAAACTCACCCAGAAGGCAAATAGTTTTAGAAACCTCAGAAGGAATTCAGAACTCAACTCATTAGGTGAAATACCCGAGAAAAGCAAACCAATGAGCAATAAAAGAGGCCAAAGTGAAGGAGAGATAATTATAGTTGTGGGATTACAATATCTAGCTGCTTTTCCCTCCCTCCCTCTCTCTCTCTCTCTCTCTCTCTTGTTTGGCACGCCGAGGGAGAGTGATGAGTGTGGGATCCCCTGGTGCTTTTGTTATAGGGTAGGCCTTTTGGAATGGGAACAGAGAGGAGTGAATAGATTAATGAAGGAGTAGATGGAAAATGGGTAAAAGGGGAATGGAAAAGAGAAGCAGAAGAGATTCGCTTTGCTGAAATGTGTCCCCAAAAAAGGAACGAAATTAGAGCCTGGCGCACGCAACTCAGGCGCCCCAAATATTTTGTCCTTTGCTCTGTTCAGGAAGCAACCCAGCCAGCCAGCCGTGCTACCTTTTCTCTCTCACTCTCTCTTCGGTTAGACTTTCCTGCGGAGTATTATTTGTAGCACACTGCACCAGACATGCCCTCCTCTTTTATCGAGTCTTGTTGAAGAGAGAGAGAGAGGGTCAGAGTCCAGGGAGGGGATAGCTTGTAAACTTGGAAGTCCTTGTAGGCTTTGTTTGGAATTTTGAAAAATTGAAGGAAAAGTTAGGCCTCTTTTGGCTAATAATTTAAGGATTATTGGATTATTCGTTTTCCTTTTATTCAATTTTTTTTTTTTGCATTTGTTAGTTTTGAGTCATGATTTTGTGATTTCTAGATTTATCTTGATGAGACGAATCTAACAAGTACAAAATTATGGTTAAACCAAATATTTTTTTGAATAAAGCCAAAATACTTGGATTATTGGCCAATAATCCAAGTATTTTGGCTTTATTAAAAAAAATTGATTTTTGACTGTAATTTTGTACTTGTTAAATTTGTCTCGTTGAAAGAAGTCCAGAAACAACAAAATCTTGATGTAAACCAACAAATGCAAAAAAAATTGAATAAAGACAAAATGAATAATCCAATAATCTATAATCCGGATTATTAGACATAAGAGGCCTTAAATTTGGTTTTGAAATTTTCATTTTTCATTCTCTAATAACCAAATAACAGAAGGGTAAGCAAATAAGAATGATGCATAATTTCATGAGGGTTAATTATGTGTGAATGTTTAAAAAGTGAGAATGATACGGACAATGATACGGATAAAAATAAGGACATAGATGATTTTAAAATCGATCGATGCACGCTAACCGCACCCAATGCATATGAAACTTCCACACACTGAACTAGTTCAACCACGTTGTATGTGGATTCAATACTTCAATGCGTATTCCTAAGAAACGCATGCAAACTTTTTTACTCTCTTTTTTCCCCGGCCCTTTTCATTGTGAAATGGAAAAAATTAGTGTTTCATATTGTCTTCATGGTAGAAATTACTAGAAAATAACGTATAATGAAATTGAAAAGAGATGCAATAAATGGGAGCAAAATTAATTTTTGAATTTCCAATCGTTCTCTTCAACCAAACAAAAAAACATAACAGTTTTTTACGCGAGCTAAAAAAGTTTAACATAAAAAGTTTAAGGATAATAATAATTTTGAAGACGTAATTACTAAGCTAGTGGCTCTAAGTGGATAGAGGGCTGGGTATGGTCGTTAGATTTGCACATGACATGTAGATTAAACTACAAGAATATATTTGTAAGAATCAATCGAAAAAGCATATTAAAATATGCGGCACACGCACATTTCTTTTTTATTGGGATGTGACACATAATACTTGCAACAACAACAAAAAAAATGTGGGGGTTTTCGGTTGATCCAATTAATGTATTACTATAATAAACATTCGGGATTTTGTCAAGACTCACTTTATCTACCATAGAAATTCACACTATTTTCAGTTTTATCATGCACATTGTCATCTAAAAACTTTCACAGATTTTGATGATAATACAAAAATAAAAAAAAATTGTAATTTATAGTCTGCAATTAAATTAAAAAAAATGGCTGTGGAACATGTCCTAATTTCACGGGATTTGTTGAGTGGTCAAAACTTGAGACTTGGAAGTTTTTCTTCCTAGCTAGTGGGTGGTGGAAATGGGCCCAAATTATAAAATAAAAATAAAAACACGTAAACTGACTCGGACATTAGTTTTTTTTTTAAAAAAAAATCCCCATGTACATACATTTTATTTAGTACTGTACTAACAATATTTTCGTATTTATGACACTAACTTGGGTGAAAATCGGTCGGTTCAATTCGGTTTTTGGGGCGATTTTGCTAGGAACCGATCTTGACCGAAAAAAACAAAGAACCGATCGGTTCGAGGTGGTTTGGTCCAGTCAGATTTTTCGGTCTGGCGTTAAAATTGAGATAGATGGCTGGGATTTGATATTTTTTGCGGTGTCAAGATTGATTTTTGGTCTAAATATGGGTGGTTTCGAGGTAATTCAGTCCAAATCGGCATGATTTTAGAGTATTTCGGTTTGGTTCGGTTTGACAAAAATTTCGGAAAACCGAAACCGAACTGAGATGTATTTCAATTTTTTCGGGTTTTTTTCCAGACTAGACCGACCGAACACATAATTGAATTTTCGGTTTTTTGGTCGGTTTGGTCCCGTCAGTTGTTTTTTTCAACCCTAACACTATCTAACACGATCCTTTTAATATTTTTTGTAGAGAAAAAAAAAGGGGGGGAGGATTTGGATGATTCATATTTGCAGGGATATGGCCATAAAAAACACTCAGGATCCCATGATCTTTGTCTGTTCTGTCATATCCCCATAGTGGTTTGGAGGAATTGATGAACAATGACGCACCCCTACGCAATTAATAAAGAGCTCTCATTCGTAAAGGTCAACTGTGATCCAACGTCTAAAAGACTCTTAATTTCCGTAGGCCTCAGAATTCGGGAGCCAAAAATGATACAACTACACCCAATTACAGTGACAGCTGGCTGCGTGCATGGACAGTATGTGTGCTGACCTCATCCAACTGTCTGTTTTAGCGATTAACGGTGCAGATCAATTCAGTAATGGACGTGCAAATCAGTTTGGGTTCAAGTAGATAGGGGGTAGACACAAGATTTACTATTAGCGGAGTCAAAAATCTAGAGCACTATACTCCCTTCTAATTTTGTTGGTCCCTTACAAAAGTACATTTTTGAGATAAAAAATTAAAGTACTTTTGGATATGCTTTTTCTGAGTTTATTCGTACTAAATTAAAAATCTCAATTTGTTCTTTAGAAAGTTTAGTGAGAAAATTCAAAAATTATGCATTGGATGAAAACTTCTTTTTTTTTTTCTCCGGAAAATTGTGCGTCCTTTCGTGGAGGAATATCAAAGTGTGATGTAGTTAGTACTTTGGAATATTAAACCAAAAGAAATCTATTAACTATGTACAATCAAAAAGTGGTATGTGGTGTCATTCGGAGCAAAGAGAGAGTGAGAGAGAAAGAGGGGCCGGGGTTAAAAAGTAGTTGGAGCACAAAAAAGAAAAAAATTACTCCTATCTGCGCTGCTTTGTTGCATGTGAGGGACGGTGCTAAAAAATGGTACGGCCTAAAAACTAAAAAGATCCGGGGATCAGATTCAGTGAACCATTTAGACGAAATTATAAATATTTCATTTTACTTGTGGCAAAATCTAGAGAATAGCATTACATACTTACAAGTGTGTGGGCCTCTCGAGTCGCACACTAGATGTGTTAATATGTGTGGCTCAAAGACTTGTGAGTAGGGCTGTAAATGAGCCGAATCAAGCCGAGCTTTAAAATATTCAAGTTTTTAAACAAATTCGGGTTGAGCTCGAACTCAATGAAAATTTGACGAGCCGAACACGAGCGGAGCTTGCGGAGGTTTGGATCGAACTCAAACTTGTTCACAAGCCTTAACGTATGAAAAATATTAGATACATATGCTCTCATACATACAGAAAATTATAAACACATGTTAAAATTTAAGTTTATAATACTTTTTTTAAGTTCATACATGTACAAATTATAAAAATTTCATTATGTATTAGAAAGTTTATAAATGTTCAAGGCTATATATGAAATTCTTATGAGATATTCATAAATATTCCAAGTTAGTGAGCCTGTTTGGTTCTTTTACTTCTTTGCAATTGAAAATAATTGTGTGCGAGCGTGCCAGAGAGAGTTTCAATCTCCTCCCTCAGATTAACTTTGGAAAAAACCAAATCTAATCAGGCGATTGTGTTTTATTGGTTCAATTACCTCAATTAAGAGGATTTTTTCAACAAGTGAAGAAATGTAAACCAACAAACTTAGGAAATCGAAGAACAACAAAGAAACAAGACACTTCGATTAATAAATCAAAGATAAACTTACTTCGAAATTGTCTCCAACTTCAAATACAAAACTTCGAACAGGTGATTGTTGCAAGAACAATCGGGATAGGGGTGATTGTTATAAGAACAATCGAGTTAAATCCTAGTCTAAATCCTAATCTACTTCCTAATCTACTTCGAACTGAGTTCGAAATCCTAAACTACTTTGCCAATGAACAAACCAAGCATCAGTTTTTTGATAGCTGTTTGTTGAAGATTTGTCCGGGGGTTTTTACTCTTTGAATTCTTCTATTTATAGATGCTGCTTGTGATTCGAACTTCCCGCTCAATGAATTTGAACATCAGCTTGCTTCGAACTCTAACTTCCACTCCTGGAGTTAGAGTTCATTAACAGCCAACGGGGCTCCAATTAAAGATAGTCTATTATGAATATATATATATATATATATATATATATATATATAATTTTTTTATTTTTTTAAAAATTCATTTTTTATGTATAATTTTTACATCTATTGACATCAAAGTAAAGAACTAAATGAGATGCTCTTTAATTTAGTATCAAGAAATTTTAAAAATTATGCCTGAATTTTACTTATTTTTTTATTTAGAAACCGCTCGACCTTTACTCTAGAAAGTAGGAATGTAAGAAATTTTGACTGCTTGTTGGTTTGGTTGAATTTTTTAATTCAAACAATTTCCTTAACTTTATAGAAAAGACGTAACAGTATTTGTTCTATTTTCAGTATTATTTTCAAGTTGAATAGTCAAAGTTCATTGCCTTGTCAAAAAAAAATACTACTAGTACTAGTAATTAATTTTTTTTGATATTGCAACAACCACCTGGCCCAATATCTCTCCATTTAAGTCACAAGTTCTAACAATATAGACGAAAAGATAATCTTCCAGATCAGAAATTTTGTTTTCTGACCATCATGCCCTCCCATGGATTTTGATTTCAATTGCAAATTGGCCATTTGGTGCGTGGGTCATATATTTCATTCCATAAAAGTCAAAAAATAGAAAAATGCACGGATACACTTGTGCAAAAGTCCAATCCCCAAATGAGGAAACATGAGCTGATTTGCTACCAAACGATGACAAACAATCCTCCCATGGTTTGTAATTAAATTGAAACACGTTATCTTAAAGAAAATGACACTTCGTTCTTTTTAATTGTACTTGTTTTAATCTTAAGTAGCTCCCTGTGAGACATTTTACCGAAATCAATAATTCAACAGGTCTGTGGTTTATCGGCCACCACGTCGAATATATGTCACAATGTCGTGGAAAAGTTTTTTAATCGTCATGTCATCGTCTAACCCGTGTTGCTACCAATTTACGTGTTTATATGATTTGAAACAAATTTTGTAACACTTCGATTTTCGAAAACATAAATTAAGAGAATTAATTAGGATTAATTTAATAAAAAAAGTTTCCATTAGAGTACACGTTGAAAAATGTGAAGTGCAACCCATTACAAAATACTTAGTACGGTTTGAGAAATTAATATTACAGACCCAACATTAATAATAAAGAGGTGAGTTCTACAGATTAAGATTCAACTCTGGATTTCATGGCTTCTCTTAAGCCTGGTCTGCCGAGAAACCCTCGGTTCCGAAATAACCGTTTCCTTCGACACCAACGGTACCTGCTTGATTACAATCTTGCATAATACGTTCGAGTCGTGAAGCAACATCATATTATTATACCAGAGTCACACAAAGTGTAACACCGTGAGCTATCATCACTCAATGGCTACTCTAACCATCCCAACCCTTACTTAACATACAAGTACAACATATATGATTGAAAAACAGTAGTTAAAGGAATAAGCAGATAATTAATCGTAAAGTAGAAAATAAACACATAACTGATTTCTTTACTAGCCATTAACTTACATATTCATCTAAGTTCTCAACCTAGAGAACTTTCCTCTCGGTTAACCACTAAGGACTATGACCAAACTATGATTTACCCCCCCTGCTTGCTCTTTACTTGGGGGCTCCGATGGAAGGTATAAGTTACGTACATAATTCAACCGTCAGTCGCCTCGCAAGGATGAATTTTCCAGGGACGAAACTGTACAACTAAGCTACGTATAACAATTGTCAGGTCCTGTAGGTATATAGCCGAAACTAGTCTATAATACTTCTACCCTTATAATGCCTTAGAATTCAAATGAAGCAAATCACAGAGTGTCACATCCTAGGGTTTCGAAATCAAGGCAGGTTGTCAAACGATCTTCCGAAACAATCACTTAGCGGAACTTCCATTCAACAACAATCTTGGGGTAACTCCCCATCAATCAATTCCAAGTCACTTTTCCATTAACCTCATCGTCTATGTGATATTCGTGTACGACCCAACCCAGGAACCTAGTTGTTCATTCTAACATTCAAAATGTTTATGGAAAGTGCACTTAACTTTAGAAACAAAGCGACAACGATATCATGACGGTCACAACTGAATATCTCGATTCACAAGTTTACGAAATTTGAGTAATCGAAAATCAGGGGTCTAAACGTAATAAATTCAAACTACATGGGCCAAACATAATTTAAAGAAAATAAAGGTCACCAACGTCACTTTAAGTAAGTACAATGGTGTCCAACGTAATTTCATGGCTCTAGGGCCCTTAGTGTAATTTACAAACTCTGAGGTCTTTTTGTAACTAAACATAATACAAGGGCAAAAATGTAATTTTTTCACCGACAAGGGTAAATACGTAAAAATAAATTATTTTAGTTAATAAAATCCTAACTTGTCGCAAAACCCAATTCCTTGATTTTTACTAAGTACAAAACTACCTATTGTGTAATTTAAACACACAAGGGCAAAATGGTCATTTTACATTAGAAGGGAATTTTGGTCATTTTTTTACACTCCTAAATTTCTAGTAGTGACACTTAGTTGAAACAAAATAGATTTCGTAAATAATACACAAGTAAGCACGCCAACATTCACAAAATTACACTTTAAGCCTCTGACTTTAACACAACGATCAAGAATAAGGTTAAACACAATAAATTCATAGAGGAACTCACATAAACACTTAGTAAAGTCTTAAACATGCTTGGAATAGTTAAAAACATGAACCACAATGAATCTAGGGTTTACTAAGCATGAAAACACGATTTGTGGTCAAAAGGGTCACACAAATAGGGGTTTGAGAGCCCAAAACCGGTACCACCTTTTTAGGGGAACCTTACCCAACTCTGACATCCCAGAAATGGTACCACAAAAATTGGAGAACCAATTTTGGCTCCACGGAATGGGGGAAAAAATGGTCCCCGCCTAGGAGAAAATTGTAGTACATCGCGTTTTGGCTCGGGTTTCGTGAAACTCTTGACTTGGGGTTTTAATCCATCAACTCTAAACTACTCCTAGAATATTCTAATAGATACAAAATCTTGGAATAGGTTGGGTACGAGTTTCTACCTCATTTTGCGAAGATTTGACGAAAAACCAATGGAGAGAGCTCTTTGGCTAGCCTTGGGTGGCTTTGGTTGTAAAATGTGGGTACCTTGGAATGTGTTGGATGATCTTGAAATGAAAGATGAGAGGTGGGAGCTTGTGGTTGATGTTTTGAAGTGAAAACCCAAATTTTTTGATTTTTCTCACTCTAGAACTTGAAGGATGGTAATGGGGCTTTGTGTTCTTACTTTTGAGAGTTCTTGGGAGAGTTTGGAGGAGGAAGAGAGTGAAAGAGAGGGGCAATAGAGGGTGTGGACGGATTTGGGGCTTGGGGGAGTATAAAATGGGTTTTGGGTGGAGTTTGGAGTGTAGTATGGATGAAAGAAGTACCATAATGGGTTAGGAAGTGATGTGGGAGGGTGGTGGAGTGTATGACAGTCAAGGGAAGGTCATATTGACTGATTTTGGATGATGGGAGGAGGTAAAGTGCGGTATTGGTGATGGTTGAATAATGTAGGATGATGTATAAAGTACATGTATGCACATATTTGTGTGTATGTGTATTAGTATTGCTTGTGTATATGTATGAACGTGTATAATTACTTATGAAATGAATTTATAAAAATGTAATGATCGCGATTAAAATATAAACATGGCCGAATTTGTAGCAATTTGAAAGTATTATGGTATAAACCATAGTAATTGCTAATCAAGGGCCCTAAGTGTAATTAAAAATTAAATAACGCAATTACAGTAATTAAAAAGAAATTAAATAATCCTAAATTTTATTAAAAATTCCTTATTATTACAAATTTAAGTCTTTCTTGATTTTGACAGGTTATGAAAAGGATATTAAAACCTCTCTAAACTTAATAGTTAATATGCCAATTTCTTTTTTGTTATTGTGTTAATTATTTTTCTTGTTTATTCTAAAAAGAAAATCTAGAATATTTTTATTTTCTGAAATACAGCGAGTGAAATTGTGTTATCAAGTAAAAACTAGATTGGGTGGAATTGGCGCATTTTAAAGATAACGAAGGTTTCCGTAGGAGAAGTGGTCTCCAAATTCATCGACAATGGTCCTTAAATTCGCATCACACTAATTGTATATAAGCAAAATAAAATAGTAAAAAAAAAAACAATTCAGTACATTTTCTACAATTTTTAATATACTTCCTCAAATTTTCAGTTAGTACATTTTCTACACTATTTTAGACATTTAAGCACTTTTCAAACTACGTGGGCAGATCCTAATTAATCTGCATCACTTTCAAAGAAAAGAAATCCGAATTTGCATCAACATAACTCGGCAAGTAAAGGCAGACAGCTTTTGGGATCCACATATTTGGACCGTAAAAGAGAAATTTCTCATGAATCTCATAATTTTGGCATGAATAGCTTGCAATTTTTTACAAGACTGAGAAAAGTAACAGTCGAGGTGCATGTAAGTTGATCCAGACTCTAACCCTCAGAAAAGGGGTAAAAAAGATGGAAGCTTTTTTATTTCAAACATGTGAGCGATGAGCTATGGCCGGTGGTCTATTTTTTTTTTTGGGAAACTTTACTTATACTCACTGTGGTTTGTAGGGATGTCAATTCAACTTGCCCCGCTCTTACTCCGTCCCGATAGGGTAGGGTTTTTTTGTGATTTTTTTGGGTAACAGGTAGGGGCAGGGGTGATTTTGAAAAACTAGCTAGGGTTAGGGTAGGGGTACGGTCACCCCACCGCGATATTACCCGCCCCGACATACATACATATGTATAACTATATTTATACTCTTATATGTATATATCAAATTATATATTCTCACTTATATGCATTAAATTTTATTTATATTCTTATAATTTTACTTTTCCAGCTAAAATACAATATTAGATAGTAGATTTTGGTTAAGTTGTAAAAGTTTTTTTGTGAACTTTTATCATTTGTACTCACTAATTGGAGTTTAAAATATACTTAACTAATGTGTGAAAAATATAGGGGCGAGGCGGGTAAATCCGATACCCAATAGGGGCGGGGGTACCCATAAATTACCCGGTCGGATTAGAGACGGGTTAGAGAATTTTAGGGTCGGAGCAGAGATCATTAATACTCTCCCTGTTGCCGTCTCTAGTGGTTTAGGCAATTAATGGTTACACCTCATGTCGTTTAATTTGTTGCATCTGCATCCATTGTGGTTTTAAAAAGGTGCAGATGAATACACTAAACCGAACAAACGATTCCACCGGTGACAGAAAACACTTAAAGTCCAGTATGCGCTCATCATTTTGTTTGATTCTTACTCTTTTTGTTGGAATTTGTGGCTCATATGAAAAAGTACCAAGAATATCTAATGAAGGCTATATGCCGAGCGGAACGGAGTGAGCTCAGCATTTGGCCCATCACAGGTCCAACTGTTGTTGCTAGTGGGCCGTAAGGCCGACACTCCGTGCGGTACAATACGGAATAATTAGAGTTAGAATAGAGTAGGACTTATAAATAGTCACTATTGTAAAAATCCTGGTTGACTTTATCATAAGAACAAAATCGCTTGCTCCCATGGTGGTACCCGATTTTGGGAAAACCACACAAATTTGTTGCATCCACAACTCTTGCGATTTTTAAAACGTGCAAATCCATGTCAATCGAATATCAATAACTCAGTACAGTAATAAAGTTCCAGTTAAAATGAAAGGCAAATTTAAATTTGAAATTGAGTAAATAACAAATTCTATTCGACTAAGGTGATTTTTTGAAAAAAATGATTTTTCATAATTTTTTATGTGATATATTATAAGAAAATGACTTGTCTCGATTTAAAAAAAAACAGTTTTTTTTTAATGACACCTGAGTTGAGTCTGTTAGTATCTGGTCGTGACGAACACGTGTTGATTCTTTTCTGGTAGTGATGGACACGTGTGAATGTTTCATCTGTTTACGTCTAATAGGCACTGCCGCCCACTGTATCCCCGCGCTGCCACGCCCATAATTCTTGTGGCCTCCGACAACCCAACAAGTTCGAGGCGACATTTTAACGCACTCAGACTGAGTTTTTCAAAAAAAAATTTAACAACTCAGTTGTTAAAATTAATCATAATTATAGTAAATGAATTCACTAGATACTAAAATTATAATCAAATCACGGTCACATCAACCATGATTTTAGCACCCGATAAACTCATTTACTAGAACCAGTCATGATTTTAACAACTGAATTGCTAATTTTTTTTAAAAAACTCAGCCTCAGTAGGATTATACAAGCTGTTGGTTTTGGCATTGTCATTTTAATTGTTTTTCTATTAATTTGCATCAAATTTATCAATTTTTTTGTGATTTTTTCCGAATTTATATCACGCATATTTATCTTATGCCTTATCTTATTGAGCCGAGCGACGAAATGTAAAAAACAATTCAAAGTTTTTGTAGCCCAAAACTCGTTCTAACAATATGAAAATTTTGTGTGTAACACGGACACGGGGTGCATGCTGTCCCCAAAACTCATTCCAACAGCATGTATGTTGTCCAATCTAAGCCATTCGTGCTAGACAATGGATGACTTGGATCACATGTTGTCCAAACACATATGAACCGTCTGCTATCAAACAAATCCGAGTCGTCCATTGCCGACGCGGACAGTCTAGATTGGGACAACATGAATGTGGTCCCTTTAGAGACAGCACGACCAGTGGTGTTGTAGATTCATTACTCTCGCATAAAAAAATAGCTTATTGAAATTTTGAGACTATTGGTCACAATTTTTTACATAATAATTTTTGAATTAATAAGTCGGAAACTAATTTAAGATAGCTTTTGAATGATTTTTTTTTTTTTTAGAGAATGACTTGTTTCGTGAATAAGTCAAAAGAAGTTGACTTGTTTCGTGTCAGAAGAATTTAATTTGAGAATAAGCAAGAATTAGAATAAGGCTCTCCGTTATCTAGGCCAATAATTAATTTAAACAATTTGACGCGACTAGATAAAAATATATAGGAATACGCAAAAGAGATAGTGACGAAATTACCAACCAAGTTTGCCCTGATACGCCTCATAAATGACTTGGATGGTCAATTGCAGTGGTGGATGTAATATTTGTGATTGGCAGAGGCTCAAATCATATGTATTTTTATATTGATAACTAAGAATATACTATATTTCACTAGTATATATTGTTACTTGGGAGGTTTAAGAGATAAACACTTTGTTCACTTTATATTTAAAAAAAAATTTCAAAAAGATTCTTTTCTCATCTCTCAAATTATTAATCACATTTCTCTATCTACTCATACTCCTCTGTCCAATCATTATTCTCATTTCTCTCTATCACTCTCCTATTATTACATCTCTATCTAATTATTACTTTCTTCCAAAAACTCATCCAAATATTATCTCAAAAATATTTCTCAAAAAATTCTTCTCAAAACTCTCGACCAAACACAGCGTTACAGAGACTAGGTCCAAGAGACAAAGAGACTAATGTGTATTGTGTTTGTGGTAAATTGAAATTTTAGTGTTTTTTTTTCTATACAGATTTAAGTTTGCATCTAAAGAATTTTTATTCAGCTTAGGGACTTGCAGGGGTTATTTTTATAGACTTTCTCCAACTTAACTTGAAAAACTATTATAAAATATTTGAATATTTCATGTTGTATGTGCATGGGCCTGGACACTCTGACACCCACCTTGTGTCTGCCACGACTCAAGCACCCCATTCGGCTGCACAGTTTGGATCTAATCCAAGCAATGACTCTCATATAGAGTTGGATTTGATCCGAATAATGCATTTTCGTATTAGATGGCCATATGAGGTATATGACATAGTACATGCCATGCACCTTGTGCACAATGGGGCTCCAAATCAGGCATATGTAGCTCAATAATTGAAGTGTAAGACTAGAGTATCATTCATGCGCCCGAAGGCCCCGAACAACTCATGCTTGCAGTCCAGCCGGAAAAAAAGAAATTGGTGGAATTGGCATTTGAGTCTGATTGTGGGATAGACCTTTTAGAGTCTTTTGTGTAATGATATGCCATGTTGTCGAGATGAGGAATGTCAGTTTGGTAATGGAAGTCAGTCAAGCCGCACTAGTAGTAGTCCCAAATCAAAAAGATGCGAATTAAATCCTACTGTCTACTGTGAATTTCCGCGAGAAATACCGTCTTTCCACTGTGCTTCCACTATGCTAAAAAGATAGTTTAGTTTTTGTTAAATTATTTTTTTGTGATATATATGAGAAAAATGACATGCAAAAAAATACCAAATTTTTTTTTTGAAATACCGAGAATATCGAAAACACCATATTAAAAACTCAGTGCAAAGTATAGCAAACGGCAGTACGCGAGCTGTCTGCCCACTAAATAAGCATATTCAAAAACAAATTATTACAGTAGTAATAAATAAGAAGTTCAAGCTATCTAGGGGTGGTTTGGGTAAATTGAAAAAACTAGTTTTTTCTATTTTTTTGGTTTTGTCCTTATTCAAAAATTTTTTTGTATATTTTATGCAAAACTTTTTAAATTCCTTTCATTGAGACAAACCAAGAAACCACAAAAAATCGACAAAAAACTAACGAATACAAAAAAAATTTGAGTAAGGACAAAACCAAAAAACTAATTTTTTTAATTCACCCAAACCAAGCCTTAAGGTGGCCTGTACCGCAAATTTGAGATCGGTTGGCCAATTCATAACCAGAGACAAATCCAACATCATGTTCGGCATAAATTCGTATAGATAGAAAATGCACACTTATCGATATAATTATTGTATATGTAATATGTATACATGTACACATTTCTTTGCCTTGCTCTTGATATATATATATATATATATATATATATATAGCTGTTGAGTAATCCGTGAATCATTAAATTCAGTTCAATATACCAATCTGCCTTAACTAGCTACCGGCCTCCGCCCCTAATCGCGGCTGGCTCGTTCGACTCGTTTAGGAACCAAGATAACAAACGTCATTTAAAGTGGAAAGATGATCAATTAAGACTGCAGTTTTGACCCCAAATAACCGAGAAACAACCAAAGCCATTCTCCAAAGGCCTGGCTAGCTCGTGCATGCATCTCAATTGTGCTCGTGCATTGTTCTCTCCACATCAAAAAAATCCCTATCTCACTTTTTATCTCTCCAATGGAAGATCTCCCTTTGGGGCATTCTTCGAAGGTGGTTGGACGATGGGGGGCTGGCTTTTTCACTTTGTGTAGTGATAGAGGGCTGCTGCCCCTGCCCCTGCCCATTGAGTTAGAAATTTTTTTCACACGTTTTCAATTAAATCAACCTGTTTAATCCCATCCACGTACCAACAGCAACAAAACAAAAAATTCCCACTATGTATCCTTACTTTCGGTTTGTGGCTAATTATGGCAGGTCCTACCATTATAACATATGATCACAACATTACCATGTACATATATGTATATCGTGATCTTGTTTTAGCTAGCGGGCTAGGTTTAATACCCATCCTTTCTCTCTCTCTCTCTCTCTCTCTCTTGAAATTGAAGATGATAATCGCGTCAAGTTTTGGTACCCCGTTACACAAAATCTTAGTTCGGTCTCTATCGCACCAATCATGTTATCACACCAGTTTTAATTATTAATTTCAAATTGTAAAATCTTATCAGTAAGAAAACTTTGAAATATTTGTTAACTGATATTTGACATTTTGCCCTTATGGGACTTGACTTCTTGATCAAAGCCAGCTTACTTTATGAAGCCCATAAGTGCACAGATTAAGCCATTGAGTTTTCAATGGGAAAAGATAGAGATGATGACTGTGATAATTAGAAGCACATATGGATCTTTGCTGCCCCAAAAGTAAGATTTTGACAACCACCACTTCAAAAGCTTCTTCATGTAGATTAATATTATTGGTTGAGGGTTTTCTCATTAATTAGTTCTGGGTGTGATGCAAGACCAATTATTTCATTGCCTCGGCATCGCCATGTGGTGTCTCAACATCTTTATTCACTACCAGGGACGGAATTAATATTTTATATCTAAGGAGGCCAGCACAAACACCAAGATTTTAAAAATTCAAAGTTCAAGAGTCTGAAATATTTAAATGTCTTAGTAGTACTCAATGTAAACACGATATCTAAGTGCTCTTAATAAACCAAAAGCAACTAGAAAATAAAAAAATAAAATTATCTCAATGTGTTATACCTCAACCATGAATCATAATGGAATGGTACGCTCTTTTAGATCTTGAAAGTCATCTATCATTGAGTCACAATTGATTTTTGAGAAAATTTTCTTCTCGATGAACAAAACAAAATCATCTAGTTTTAATTGTGGGGCCGGGTGGGGCCTCTGAAGTTTTGACTAAAAAAACAAAAAAAAATAGCAGTGAAAATTTGCAATTGGGCAAGGGCCAAGGCCACCTGTAGCAAACTGGTGGCTCCACACGTCTTGGTCGAGCACACATTGTATTGGGTTCTACAAAAATGTAAAGTAAATAAGGATGCTGGAGCACCACGTGACGACCAGTGCCCCAAGATCATGGAATAATTACTGTGCAATTATCAATGCGTTTTCTTTCCCCCAAAAGGGCAGTTTCGGCCAAAAGGAAACCAAAAACATATGATTAGCCTAGTACTAAGTAATTATTAATAAAGTGGTTACGATCTAGTTAATGATGCTGCATGATTAGGTCTTATGTAGTCTTTTTGCTTTGATTAGATGATGACTCCTTTTCCAAGTTCCAACTAGGAAGGTAGTCAAGATTGCATCAACCGAAAGGTTGAATTTAGCTCTAAAGATAAAGAGAGACATATTTTTAATGAAAACATAAGGAAAAAGCTACAATACACACCCCTTATTTGGGTGTGTAAGATACACACCCTTAAAAAAGTTACGATTTTTTGCAAAAAGTTACGAATTTTTTGGAAAAGTTACGAATTTTTTGTAAAGGTTACGAATTGTTTTTGTAAAACTTACGAGACACACCAAAATGTTACGAATCATAGAAAATGTTACGAATCATATTGCTGAAAAGTTACGAAAAACTAAAAAATGTTACGATTGTCGATGAGGTGGCACAATCTAGACCATACAATAGGTGCATATGGTACACCCAAATAACGGGTGTGTATTGTAGCCATTTCCAAAACATAATACTCTCTTCGTTCCATAATATTGGTCCCTTACGAAACTAGATATAATTTTTAAACTAAAAAATAATGTACTTATGAACATAATTTGTTCATCAATATGAATCTTGTTTGATAGATCTCATTGTGAAATTTTAAACGGTGCGGAAAAAATCCAAAAATTATTTTATAGATGGATTATTTTTTAGTTTGAAAATTGCACGTAGTTTCATAGGGGACCAATATTATGGAACGGAAAGAGCTAGTAATTACTAACAACATAACAACATCTACCAATTAACACTTCTTGCATATCTATTTTATAAAAAAAACATAGAAGCCGAAAAACTATCCAAAAGAAACAAAGTACTAAGGAAAAACGGGGGCATGCGGATACATGTCGGCTGCAGTCGCATAATCTCTCATCAATTTTCATTTGGTGGATGGTCAAGTTTGTCTAAACACTCATGATTCACTTCATCAAAAAAAAAAAAAAAAAAAAACCCACTCATGATTCACGGTCAACAATTCTCCGTCGGAAAGATGATTTAGTTCGTCTAGACTCTCGGAAATGTTAGTTTATGGAGATATTTTGAAGGACGCTTTTACCTTCGCATTCTTGCATTCACTCGGGAGAATTGAAAAGGTCAGTAGTCAATAATACGGATAATTGATCGTTGTAATCAATAGTTCAGATTCTCTAAGTACTATTATCGGTCAAAGTGTACTCTTACCGATAAAAGTATAATAACATATCTGAATCATTAATTATTAAAATAGACGGCTGAGAGATGCTTACTACAGGGCTCATCAATCCTCATTCGGGTGCACACACATAGCAATGGCAATATGCAAATGAGGAACCGTTGCTCGCCTATCAAATTTCCATCGGACAAAAAAGTGATGTAAGTAATGACGCAAATGTGATTCTCTTGCGCCGCATATCGAGGTGGGAAGAGGATAATTTTAATAATGTTAAAAAGATTTCGCACATATGTGATGAAAAAGGAATTCGTATTATTGAGTGTGCACTTCCATCAAAGGCTACATTTTTCACCTTTACCAAAAGCCATTATGCACGGAATGCCCTGTCCGATCATAATTTTTTTATCACAAAGATGAGATAAATGCATGTGCCTAGTGGACGATTGAAGTTGTGAATCAGTTTTTTTTTTTTTTCCTTGCCGTGTTTGGATCAGTTTACATGTACTTTAAATATCTCTCTTCGATCCGGTCTAGCTAGGTGATTTTATCCGACTCTAAGTCAAGTCTCAAATGAGCACACGTGAGCGTAAGGGTGAGGTTGTAAACATTTATTTCAAAAATATTTACGTTCAAATTTGCAAATGCTAAAAATAAGAGCATAAGCGTAGAGTGAAAAGTAAGAGTGAAAGTGAAACATCACTCTATGAATATCAATTATTGGTGCGAATTGGGCCAGACAAGCCTACTTCGTTCCACACTTATATGAAAATAGTATATTTGGATTTCATTCATCAACAATTTGATGTGTCATTGACAATCTTAAACAGATAGACATCAAATAAAATAGAGAAGCAACGGCCGGCTATATTTTATTTTCCTAGGGTCCCGTTCCCTTTCTTTCTTCTATATTTTTTACTATCTTTCTAGCTCAAAATGCCTCTTTTCCCTTTTGCTTCGGAAACGTGGGCTATAGTTTAATCAAGACCCTTGGGGCAAGTTGGTTTAATTAAGTTGGAAATATATATATTTACCGAATCAGCTTACACGCACTTCAACTAATTTCCTCTCATATTCGATTAAAGACAGATTATCCATGCTGGCCGAAAATAGTAGATTCACAAGAAATCATTTTTTTACATCCTGATCCTGAAGATCGAATCCTGGTCAATTGTGTAAAAGACAAACTTATCAACCAACAGGAGTACTAACACTCGTGGCTAGTTCAATTGGAACTTTAATGAAACTTTGGGGGAAGGAACAATGAAATCGCTCTCCATCTATCTATCCCCAACTACCCATATACCATGGAAAAAAGGCAAGTTCCCAACATTCCCATCAAATATGACATTCATGTTCTTCTAAGTCGAAAAGTCGTGTTATGGACTCTAAAGCAAAAAGGGAAAAGTCATCCATTACTGGTATGACTATACAAACACAGTCTTACTAAAAAACCAACAAGCACACGACCCTTTACTTTCGTGACAATGTACCACTCATTTCAACTAGTAGAACCGTCTATCGGATTGTTTATGTCTTGTCGACCATCCAAAGTCGTTCCATGCACAAAACCGGTCTATTTTGTAAAAACTGGAAAACCCGACAGTTGGATGAACCATCAAACCGGTCGAACCGGATTAGATTTCATGATCCGATCAGCATACTTCTTTAGTGATATAATCTTTAAACCCCGAGCTATTAAAAAAAAATCTCTTATAAAGCGATATTTATTACATGATAACAATGTCACAATTCAACCAATAGATTTGGTGACCGGTGGCCCATCCATAATAGTAAGGGCTCTAGACTTGCGGACTTTCAAAGAGCCTAAAAAACCATAATAACCACCCTCCAAAAGAAGGCAAGTAACCAGTAGGCATCATGACGGTGGAGTTACAAGTCCGTTTACTTTTGTCTCCATATAGGTGATTGGCTCTCAATAATTTTGAGAGCTAATCACCTGTATCAAGATCTCTCTGGGCAAGTCCTCTATTCCCATGCCATGCAAGATCAGTAGGATCGTATGTCCCTTTTGTGGAATCATGTGGAGTCAAAGGTTCTTGTCTAGGGGTGCAAATGACTCCCTAAAATATTGGTTTGTCCCGAGTTAGATTCGAGCTTCAAAAATTCAGTTACAGTCCGGCTCGTCTAATTTTTTTGAAGTTTGGGCTTCACTCGTTTGAGTTTAACAAATCAAATTGAGCTGAATTCAGGATCAAGTTTATCTTGTTTAAAATTTTTGAAACTTGGGATGAGCGTCAAAGGTGGTTAAAATTAAACAAGCCGTATTTATGGTCAAGTTTGATAATTTTAATGTTATCGCAATATTTCAATATTACATAATAGAAGCCAAAAATTAAAATACTAAAATCCATCAAGAACATGATTAACAAGAACCTCATATGATATTTTGTTACAATTCATACGTACCCCACTAACATATTATCTGCGAATACATATATAGTCCTCCGAAATATGGTTGTTTATATTTTGATCCAAAGTACGCAAGCCTAATTGAACTGAACATTCTTAAATTTAAGCTCAGCTCGTTTATGAAGCGAGCCTATGCAATTTGCGAGCGCTCGGTTAGCCATACCCTTCCCTTACCAACATTTCTTTCGTTATTGCAGAGGGGACATAGTGATGACTGATGAATAAGATCGGTTGACCTTTTGAAAGTACCTTAGTGTTCTTTGTTCAATTTTCCAGTGAAGATTTTAATCACTCTACTTTACTAGCTTACTCTCTTTAACCTTTTTTTTTCCTTCTTCTTTTTCTTTCCAAGCCCAAAGTTGGAAATTGGAATTTTTGGGCCGGATTAGTCTTGGACTTGGATTTTAGAGGAAAAGGCTTGCACGAAATTGTCCACAACCTTATCCAGACCAACCAGTGGCCCAAAATCGGGGTTGGGCTGTCTTAGAGGTGACTCTTACACCAGAGTATAATCGTATCCACTATGGCATAATGACATTATTGTTAGTCCGATTTCTGTAAATGATTTTCATTAGTAAGATATTTCAGTCCCATAATCGGAAATGACAAAAAAAATACAAGGAATACAAAATCTACGGCTTTGTTTGGCTAACTTGGAAAAAATGGTTTATTGGTTTATTTGGTTTTGTCCTTATTCAATTTTATTTTTTTTTACATTTGTTAGTTTTCGGTCGATTTTTTGAATTTTCTTGGCTTTTTGGTTTATTTTTTTGTCTTTATTCACAAAACTTTAAGTTTGGCTAATAATTTTATACTTTTTAGATTCCTCTCGTCGAGACAAGCCAAGAAACCTCAAAAAATCGACTGAAAACTAACAAATGCAAAAAAATTTTTTGAATAAGGACAAAACCAAATAAACCAATAAACCATTTTTTCCAAGTTAGCCAAACAAAGCCTACGTGAAAGTGCCAGTTTTTCTATACCAACGATGAGGGGGGAGAATAACACCAAACACGGAACATCTCTCCACAAACTCTCTTTCTTTTTACTATAAAAAATGTCACGATTGGAGAGTAGAGAATAAAGTTAGAATTCATCGATGCAAAAATGTACACAAATTAGAACTATTTTTTTCTTGTACTTTTTGTTAGACTTAGCATCGGCGAAAGAGAAAAGATAGAGGCACAAATATCTGTATCAATAATTGCAAAATCCTCACATGACATATATGGTTTCGCATATCCATGTGAGGAGGTTTTGCAATTATTCATACAAGTGTTAGTGTCCGTAACAGCAAAACTGTTGGCGAAAATGTCCATTTTGATCGCTATTGAAAACTATGATTACAATTAATGTAAAATTAGAGTTCCAAAAAAAAACTAATGTGAAACTAAAAGGCGAAATTTGTAATAAAATCACAATAATTAGCCAATTAGGCCCGCGTTCCAGAGCCTGAGAGGAAATTCAAATCATACACAGTCCAGTGTGTGTGTGTGTGTGTGTGTGTGAGAGAGAGAGAGAGAGATGCGGAAGAACGAAATCAAAGCGAAGACGACGACGAGGAAGCCATTGAGGGATGTGTCCAATGGCACTGTTAGGTCTTCAAAATCTGAAAACAAAAAAGCCCCTTACAATAACAACGACCAAGTCGTAGAAGATGACGCCCTCGATCGCCTCCTCCTCGTTCACTCTCATATTTCCTCTCTCCTTCACCAGGTATACCTAACTAATTTACTCCGTACTATTTTCTATCAGTAGATGAAGCCCTAGAATTCACTTGAATCATTGTTTATTGTCGATTAGGTTTTGATAATTAGGTTACTCGTTTCACATGTTTTTCGTGGCTGTGTGTCGGAATTGAAATATTTGGTATGTTCCCTTTCGAAAGCACCAAAATTGTTTGATTTTACTTTGCGATTTTTTTATTTTTGTATGTGATTTTACTGTGTATACCAGTGTTATTATCTAGATTTTGGCTCTAGCATGTATGTATGAAGACTTTACCATATCTCCTCGTGTGCGTATGACCTTATGTTTGGGTACCGTTAAGAGTACGTAGTTGACACGAAATTTGAGAGAGAGAGAGAGAGAGAGAGAGAGAGAGAGAGAGAGAGAGAGAGAGAGAGAGAGAGAGAGAGAGAGAGAGAGCCAGAGAGATTATTATTTTCTGTCGGAGGGTGCTTCGGGGAATGAAAACCATTGATTCATTCAAAACATTACCGGGATAAATATTTGGTTCTGGGGTTTAGGTTGCTCATTTAACTGAATGTTTTTCCTGGTTGATTGGGTATATGTGCAGTATATAGTCTTACCTATGACAATTGAGGGCTTATGTCTAGGAACTACCTACCTGTATAGTGGCAATGTTGACATGGTAATACTTGGAACAATTTTCGTTGAGTATTCTTTTGATGCTGGCGTCGTCCTTTGTCCTTTACAAAGTGGTAGAACGGAATCTAAATGATGAAACTGCACTCTTATCTGCGACTTTAAGTGTCTGAAAGTTTAAGTGCATCAGTACCAATGGCTTAAATTTGAGATTCTTGAACCTGATCTCTATTTTCTCCCAGCTCTTGATTTTCCATTCTGGTTATATATATATATATCTGTGTTCTTGGAAGTTTGTGCATGCAACCATGAAATACAGTTAGCCAATTCAACTCTTTTTGTCCTTACTTTATAAGAGAATTACACTAGTGTTTTGTGGGTTCTCTAACAGGTGAACGAATATATAGCTTGGAAACTAGACTGTTCGTCTGTAAAATTGTAGATCATTAACTGTGGCACATAATATTTCTATGCTAAATGAACAGATTTACTGTATCTTTGAAAATTTAGCTGATCTAGTGGGTACGAACATTGTTTGGGGGCAATCTCATGCCCAAGAGGGAAGTCCATTTCTCTAGCAATTCATTCCACGAAAGGAGATAATAATTGGAAAAGTTGACATAACATCCTCTTTAGTTTAGACAAACTTAAGTGCGATGTGTTAAAAAGAGCTGATAAGCACTAGGCAAACTAATAAGAATTGCTCTACCTATGGCATTTTTTTTTTTTTTTCTATTTTTTATTTTCTTGTATGTACTTGAGTCATCAGCGATGTTATGTGATTAGTGTGCATTAGTTCTTTGTTACAAAATATGTATGGTCGTCATTTGAGTTTATAATTTGGCCTGCGACATACTTTTTCATATTGTCCTCTTTTAGTTTTAAGAGTCTGCTAAGTCCACAGCTATTTTGGCTGTAGTGACAGCCCCATCTCTGTCATGGTTTGGACCACCTTCTAAGAGGTCTCCCATCCAAACAGCTGCTTACTCTCTCATTTCATTGAAGTTTTAAGTTTCTCTTATAAGCTCCACATGTTTCATCTTATTTTGAGTCACGATTTACACTTCCTTCTCTTATTTCCTGGCTTCACACATAATCTCGTAATTTTGGTGCATTAGATCTTAGTAGCAGGATCCTTCTAAAATGGGTGCGCTCCCTAGACGGGAGCTCGATTCCGCGCTCCCGAGACGAGAGCTTGATGGGAGCTCGCTCCCATCTAGACAGGAACGCGCTCCTAAATAGGATGGGAGCTTCCACACTAATCTTAAGGACAAAATTCTCACTTCTCTTTCCAAATATATACAAGGAAGAAGGAAAAGAAAAAAAGAAGTAAGAAGGATTTAGGACTGTCTTTCTCATCTCATCTCATATTCTATTACTTATCTACGTGTTTAATCCATATATTTGGCACCAAAGAATCTATTGGGATGCCATTTCTCACTCATGTTTATACATATATAGAATGCTCATGTACGCGCTCCCTTTGCAACTATAAAACATATGTACAATACATATAAATATATTTAAGTTTATTCATCAGTCCACTTCCTATTAGGGCTGCACAAAAAAACCGGTGAACCGTAAATCCAATCCGGACCGAACCGATCCGTGCGTTTTAGATTTTAACCGTGGATTAATGGTCCAGACACGGATTGAAAAAATAGTAAACCGTGACTCACAGTCCGGACACGGATTTTGATTTCGAAACCGTGGATTAACCGATCCGGACCGTGAGATTTTTATTATATATAATTTTTAAAAATATACATATATATACACACACATATAATTTTACACAAACTTCTACTACACAGACTAGGGGGTAAACTGTGATCTCTTTCAAAACTTGAATGTGTATTTTTATTGATGATACATTAGTGTGAGATTCCAACAAAGGCATCTTTTCTAAGTAGCTATGGGAGTTCTTTTTACTTTGATTTTCTATGTTTCAAGTTGATGTGTTAGTTTCAAAATAGGAATTAGCTGTTACGAACTTCTGTGTTTGTGAACTTGTGGTGTCCTTAGTATTTATAGAATTTGAATAATGTACTTTGGGATGCTTCTTGATTTATTTTTATGCCAAATTACGACTACCGTAAATAATAATGTCTTATATAACATGTAATCCGTGGATAAAATCGGAACCGATCCGTGACTCGCGGATCGGATTGGAACCGAATCATGAGACTTTTGGTCCGGACACGGATTGTATTTTCTAAAAACTGTGACTCGCGGATTAGGATTGGATTCATGCCAATCCGATCCGATCCGGACCGTGTACTCCCCTACTTCCTATCCAAACCCAAAATCCGGACCTACCGTCCGGACCTCTACCTTCCCAGTTTTTTTTTGAAAATCCGAACCGTTAGATGTGTTCCAAACGTGATTTTAAGGTCCAACGCGAGGATTTGGAAAAAAAAAAAAACCCGGAAGGGCTTGATCGGAGCAGTTTTTCATAAAAACGCTATAATAGCATTTTTATGAAAAACTGCTCCGATCAAGCCCTTCCGGGTTTTTTTTTTTTTTTTGCCAAATCCTCGCGTTGGACCTTAAAATCACGTTTTAAACACATCTAACGGTTTGGATCGTCAAAATTTGGTCCGAAAAGTGGAGGTCCGTAACTTAACAGGGTCCAGGAGTTTGGACCGGAAGCTTGGTGGTTTATTCATATACATATTTATTTAGTATTAAATATTCCCTCGCCGCTCCCAACCTAGGGAGCTTCTACATACCCTTGCTCCCCCGCCCCCGTCCCCGCTCCCGCTTCGTGCAACTAAGCATTAGATCATTTGCTGACTTGACGTCGAATCATTCTGGGCTATTGTTATATAGGCATCTGTTGATATGATATGTATGAGTTCTTTTCAACTTTTAGCCTTCCGTTATTTGGCAGGACTTTGTTTTTATCCCCCCTTCTTCACAAACTAAGTTGCCATCATTTACTTCAGTTTTGGGTAAACAGTGTGTTGAATATTGCAATCATTGCAGATTGATGAACTTGTTATGCAAGCACTCGAAGTGAAGAGTAATAAGGGAAGAAAAGAAGTTCAATCTTTCGCAGAAGTCTTGTCCGAAATCCAATCTTCCTTGAAGGTTGATGCTATAAGTGATTTCTGCTAATATATTGTTATTTGCACCCGTTTGTTGTACGACTAAGGATATTTTGTTTATTTGAGTGCAGCCATGGGCTCCCAGAATCCAGGAAGCACTCTTCAGTAAATCCATTGGTACTGAGCATAAGGCGGGACAGTCTTTGATGAGTGGAACTGTCCCTATTGTAAAGGAAGATACTAGTGTTGCAGTAAGTCCAGAACACTCCGACTTTGACTCACGGGTCTCTCCTTCGCCACTAGTATCTTGGCGTGCCGATAGTACTATTGAGGGTGGTAGACAACTGTTTCTTCTCACACCTCTGCCAAGACCTAAAGCATTTTCGTCCAAATTTCATTGCCCATCTAAATCGGCTATTCAAAATATTACTTCTAACCCTACTTTTAAGCTACCATCATGTATTGCTATTTCTGAGAATACAAATGACGATCTGCCTGAAGGTATATCGATAAAGCCAACCCCAATTAAAGTTTCTGAGACTCCATTGACTCGAACTGAAACCTCTTTGAAAACCGGGTTAGTTTCTCCCCCAAATTTCTCCAAAAAGGACTGTACTTTGCTTGTTATGACTCCTTGCCTAAAAATGTCACCGCCCAAGTCTTGTATGTTGCTTGAACCCATCTCTGAGTTAGCTCACAAGGATGTTCGTTGCTGTCGAAAATCAACTCCATTCCCTGTTGGCATTCAAGATTTTAGCTCCTCGCAAACTTCGGAATCCTCCAGCAGTGAGGAATCCGAGAATTTGGTTTTGAAATATCCAGAACTATTTGGGATACAGAAACCTCAAAAACTGGGAAATTGGAGGAAGGGGGTAGAAGCCTCACCGGATTGGCTTATGTCACCTCCTAAAACTTGTGTTCTAATGGAACCGCCTGATGAGAAATCTTTGGCTAATGCTACTGGCAAAGATCAGTTCCCAAAAACTGGTTATGTCCAGAATCAGCCAATATGCTTCTCTATTACGGAAGAAAATGATACGCGAAGCAATCATCATTTAAGCAGGAAATTCAACAGTAAAGGTACTTTACATTTCATCCAAATAAACGAGAGAAGTTGCTTTTCCCTGAGATTAATTATACTTAGTTTCTTGTCTTATAGAACATGGAGCTACTTCAGCTCTAGTGGAGAGCACACCCTTGTTGAAGGAGCCCGAAAGCACTTTTCAAACTAGAAAAGGTGCAGGAGAGAATACATTGAAGAAGGAGCTTTGGACGAGGTTTGAAGCAGCATCAACTCATGGGGTACGTTTCAATGTCTCTGTACTCCAAGAAACTGCGAAGAAAGGATTTCTGGACAGATTGGAAGAGGTATGTTGTGACGAGGACAAGTCCAGTGCCTAAGGGTTGGATGGTGAGACGTGATTTAATTGCTAAACTTTTGACCTTTTGGTGGCTGCCCAGCTATTGGTATTCGTGAGTTCGTGCATTCAATTGGAACCGGTTGAAAGACGTGTGTTCTGTGGACTCGAGGGAAATTGTAGCCTTGTTCCTCATTTTTTGCTGGTTATAGATTGTTGCAACGCTCAAGCCAAAGAGGGGCAAAGAAACAGAGTAAAATCTGTAATAGTTATAATTTGCAATGTCTAATCTGAGGATTTGTGAACTTATTATGAAGCAAATTATATGAATCTTTTGGTTCATAGTATGCTTTCTTCATGAGATGTCTCTTTTAAGTTTAGAAGTTCTTTGCATGACTTTTAGGTTGCGTTTTTTGTGAAAGGTTAGAAAATAATGCAAGACAATTACCCATGTAATTCCCAGTCAGTGAATGTTTGGGCAGCGAGGATTGAAGGGAGATGTAACTTTTGATAATATATGCACAAAATGATTATCCTTAGAATTGTTTTGCCATTAAAATAGCAGCCTCCCTATTCTGCCAAAAAAGTGTGTTTTCTAAATAGTTGCGAGCAATTCACTTTGTGCTCACGATGAAGTTATGCTTATTTAATCTTGAAAATTATTACGTGTGTCTGACCTTGTCAACAAGTAGGTACCATCTCAAAAAGGAGTATCATTTTTTTTTTTTATGGGTCTTGCTACTGTATATCCAGCAGGTAACGCAACTAGTGCAAAAAAAAAAAACTCAAATACACTTTTTTACACTTTTCAATGGAGTTATACTTCCTATTTTTATGTACTTTTCACACATTTTAACAAATTTTTTAACTTTAACATGGGGCCATAATTTTCGTTTTTTCATAACTCAATTTTGAATCATATCCTTCCTATTTTTATGTACTTTTCACACATTTTAACAAAATTTTTAACTTTAACATGGGGCCATAATTTTCGTTTTTTCATAACTCAATTTTGAATCATATCCTAGAGCACATATTGTAGGCGACTCACCGTATAATTTTTCCCTTTGGGATTGATTAAATATCCGAAAGGTGGGAGAGAGAGAAACATTACATGTTCACTTGGCTATCTCGACCAAACCGATGGTACCCCAATCGTAACCACTATTTTTTCCTGAACTATAACTGATTTTTTTTCCTGTGAATACAGTTGTGGGTTAAATAGAGGGATAACCCAACAGGTTCTGTTCGGTTCGGTCATGGTTTTACATGTAAACTACATGCCGTTAGCTATTGGACAGTTGTGAACAAAATCAGGATTCTAGGCATATGTATGTGGGACTCCTTAAATGTGCCTCATTCACCCTTTTATTTCATCTTATTTTGATTTTTTTCACAATTCACTTTTTCTTGTAGGCTCTCAACGACTTTAAAAAAGACTGCCAAGTGGCGGAAGGGAAGCTGAGTTTTTATTTCAAGATTTGGTCTACTCTTAGTCGATCTTTTGTTTGTTCTAATTAAAATTGTGATTACCTACCTCTGTTACATATTGAATGCTCGAGGATTATTTTTCGTTACTGTTCAGCTTGCTATGTTGCATTTTAGTTGCTTGAGGATTGTTTATCGTTTCTGGTGATTCACGCTGATTGAATTAGGGATGGCAATTCCGGCCAATCCGATCCGCTCCGTTCGGGTTGGAGTTTCAAGGATTTTATTCAGGGATCGGGTTGGATTTGGAGGAAAAAATAAAATTAAAATCGGGAATCCGGTTGGAGGTAGTTCTACATATCCCCGATCCGTTCCCCGACCCGTCTCCAACCCGTTTTTTATTACTTATCTAATATGTTATTCACATTTAGACCCTTTGAATTATTGTTAACTGGTAGGGTTTCCTCAATATATAGAATACTAGTTTATACATAAATACACTTCATTCTTCACATTCTTAAACACAATCAAACATAATTTAGTTGGTAATTCCAGCCTTCAAGGTTGGAATCCTTGACTATTGTGTGTAATTTTATTTAGTTGGTTAGGATTTTTGGTGGAAAATTAAAAATTGTTACCATGTTTTTCATTATTGGGTGGTTTAGATATCAAATATGATGATAAACTCTAAGGGGTATTTTTCTAGATTTTTTTTTAATATTAATTTGGTAACTTTCGGATTGGGGCGGGGATCCCCAATCCCCGTTAGGAGTTGGGATGGAGGGTGGAGATGATTCCCTGTTCGGCGATCAGGGCGGGGACGAAGGTAGATATGAGGTATGGGGATTGAAAGCGGAGATGACCAAATCCGTCCCCGATCCTCCCCATTGCCATCCCTAGGTTGAATGCACTTGTTTTTTAATTGCACATTGATGTTTTGGTTTGTGTTGTTGAACTAGTATTCTGCATTTTGGTCTAAGAGGCAATGTGTTTTGTTTGGCATTCATCATTTTTAAATACTAGTCGAGCGAGCCAATTGGTGCCTGATTGGTAATTGTTTATAGGATAGTTTTGTGTTGCCTATGTCGCTTTTTCTGTACTATGTGTTTTTTTTTCTAGTTTTTGTGGCTGCCTGGATCTGTCCAGGGTTTTTTTTTTTTTTTTAGTTGTGGAGGACTCCCAAGGCTATCCCCTTGGTCCTTGCTTCTTGGTTGGTGTTCTGTTCTAAATGAATTTACCTTCACCAAAAAAAATAAAAATAAAAATTCAGTGATCTAGGAAATTTGTGCACTTTGCTAGTCTTGCACTTGTGCTAGTGTGTAGTAATAAAAATTCCAGTGCCATTGCAACTGGCCTTGTCCATAGCTTCGATTAGCCGATTTCTTTGGCATTACAAGGATCTGCATTTAAGAAGGGACAAGGGGAAAAAAAACAATTTAAAAACATCTAATGTCTCAATTCTATTAAATTGGCAGCTGTGATTTTACGAATTTCTTTTAACATTGCCAGATTTTTGTGTCGCCAAAAATGGTCAATGGTCAAAGAAATTTTACAAAACGAAAATTAGGGTTAACAAAGTGGAGTGATAGTTCAATTGTAGCACCTTATACTCCCATACATTGGTAAAGGTTCAAACTTCACCCACTCCATCCCCAATTCCTTAGAATAGAGTACACTAAATTTATTACTTCGTACCCACAAAAAACGAAGAAACAAAAGGCATAGTTAAATACTGGGTCGCCAAAGAAATAAATCACTATGTACATCATATTAGGCCGTTGATTGAATGTTGTGCGCCAATCTAATAATTTTTTAGATAGATCTCACGTTAGGGGATCTAGGGGCCTTTTGTCCCGGATGGACGGTACGTAGACCCAGCCAACCTATAGTGCTGCATTTGAGCCGTTCATCTCTATAATCAATGGTTCAAATTTGCATACGAACTAGTATGGCTCGGATTAGAAGTAGGCGGGCCTACAATCCCTCAATAACAATAGAGTCCCCTATTCCCACATTAGGTGGTAGAACATATTTGGTGTGCCAATTTTATCATGTTTTTAGAGAGATTTTAATTAACTTATGACTCATTTGTCCAATTTTCTTTTTTTGAACGGGGAAGAAAAAGATTTTATTGATAGCAACAACGATTACCGGAACCAAAGAGGGCAAAGCGATATAACCGGAAGAAAAGTGATCCCAACTATGTTCTCACCAAAACCCACGACAATCATTTGTTACTTTAGATCCATAAAAAACAAGATTGGCAAGAAGACTACCTAAACAAAAGTAACTACAATAAATTAAACTAATTAAATAAATGGCACAAGCTGTTCAAAATCCCCAAACAAAGATAGGACGTAGGATTGGAGCATCTTCGACCAAGAATTACAAGCATCCCAATTATGTTGGCACCTACCAACCGGAAACACACGCAGTGAGATCGCGAGTGCAAAAAGGGTCACCATATGAATTTGAAACTGATTTTACGACTTTTGTTTTTAACAAACATTTTGTTGAGAGTAGGCAAGGCCTGTAATAAAGATTGACAGCTGAGAGGCTTCTCATCATACCCAACAAACAACGCGATCTTGACATCTTTCACGGAGTGTAACCAGCATGCGACAGAGCAAGAACCGCAACAGTTTTCCCTGTTGTTGTTTCGGCTAAGAAGCTTTTCACACAGTACCTGAAATTAATCAATCGCATATTAAACATATTACGGTTTTTTAAACACAAAATAACAATAAAGTTAAAATTCCTTGTAACATGTACCTTCGCATAAATTATGATAGCTTCCTCATAAAATTTCACCATTATCGAGAGAGTTTCAGGACGACAACACTATAGTAAGCCGTCAAACAGACTCTTCATAGTGTCACCTTTGATCTTTGACTGTGCATCAAGCTTCAAGTGCTTCGCGTGACATGGTGGAGGAAAGGAAATATCTCTCGCATCTTTCCAATTAAATATTGTCTTCACAGTCCATCATAGGTAAAAGGGTCAAGCAAAAAACGAAAACACAAATCAAAAAAAAAAAAAAGGAACTAGGGGTAAAAGTGAGAGAGTGAAAAAGAATTATCCATTGCTATCAACTACTCCAAATTTTTGTAACCATACCTCAAGAGAATATATAGAGCTAGTCACCCTCAAGACTTTGTTCTCGAAGCCAAATTTTGTAAGAAATGCTTTCAGTTGAGAGAACCATAGAGTTGTCACGTGATCAAAATCGAATATCAGGAGCCTAGTTTCACATTGCCTTGAAGTGTCCGTGGTGAATGATGATACACTCGAGAGATTGCCACGAAACTCAAATGAAGATAGAAGGTCAGGTGGGAGTGTTATCATTTGACTATTTCTATATTTACGTGCTGCTGAATGGTCTTCTTTTTCTGCTGCCATTGATGTCTATTAAATAAACCAAATCACCTAGTTTTTTTATTTCTGGTTCTCTTGGTGTTCAAATCACTGCCCACTAATCTTATCTCATGGCTTCTGAACTTATGTTTTTTATTTACTTGTTACTCTAGGGAAAGTGATTGGATCCCCGAAATCTCCGTGGGGATCCCCATTCCCCATTTGGAGCAGGGATGGAGGATAAAAATAAATCTTCGTTGGAGATTGGATAGGGGATGGATATGAGTAAGGGATTTGGGGATTGAGGGTGGAGATAGTAGTCTCCGGCCCCGATCCGTCCCCATGCCCATCTCTACACTTACGCACATTTTAGAGAGATGATTTTTTATGAGTCCCTTGAAAAATCATTCTAAGATAAATGATCAGTTAGATCGTTCGTGTGGAGCCCAAAAATGGATCCCACAAGCCGATTGGTGCAAAGTCAGTACAGGGGCATCGATACCAATAATAGCGTTGGGCGCCCCAAATATATTGTCATTTGCTCTAATTCATGAAGCAACCTGGCCGTGCTACCTACTCTCAAGGCTGCAAATATACCGAATCAAGCCGAGCTTTAAGGTTTTTAGATTTGGTTTGTTAAGTTTTTAAGCAGACTCGAGCCGAGCTCGAACTCTATGAAAATGTGACTAGCTGAGCTTCCCTGAGTTTGAGTCGAACTCGAGCTTGTTCACAAGCCTCTACAAGTCAAAAATATTAGTAGATATTTTTGCTCTCATATAGGTCTAAAACTACAAATATAATTTTTATTTTTACACATAAATATGTTCATACATATACAAAATTACAATAAAAAAACATTAAAATGTTAGTTTATCCTAGTTTTAAAGATTTTTACATGTACAAGCTACAGAATTTTCATAATGTACATGTAAAAGTTTTTATATATTAAATATTATAGGAGAAATTTTATAAGATATATGCATATACTCCTAGTTCGCGAGCCTAACCGAATCGAATAATATCATGTTCAAATACGGCTTGTTTGCAGAACAAGCCTAAAACTAAGCTCCGGTTTGACTTATTAAATAGATGAGTTGAATTAGCATGAGGCGAGAGGAAGTTTTAGAGAGAGAGAGAGAGTGTGTGAGAACGAGAGAGTGTTGGGTGGCAGCCCCTGGCGAGCTCAGCCCCTTCCACCCGCCTACCCAGCTTCCTTCCGCCACCCTGATCTTCTCTACAACTACGCTTCTTTGGCGTTCGGAGACTCCCCGTGGCAGATGTTCCTTTCCACTCTGGCATGGGTGACCACGCCCGATTTTTGGACCCTGGGGAGCCAACTCTGAGGTTCCCAGATCCAGGCTTCTGACGGCGGCAACAATGGATGGGCGACAACTCGAGTGCATGCACCGCCGTCTCTTTTTTATCCTTTTTTTTTTTGGGTTGTTTTTGTTGCCGGCTGTTTTTGGCTGGTGGTTTTGTGGTACCCAGTTTTGGCCGGTAGTTTTGGTTTTGGTTTTACTAATTATTTTCTATCTCTTCACCAAAAAAAAAAAATAGACGAGTCGAATTCGTACGAGTCCTTACCGAACCAAACTTTTCGCCCGTTTCATTTGCAGCCCTACTCTCTCTCCCTGTTCTTTTAGACTTGTAAACTTAGAAGTACTCATAGGCTTTGTTTGGAATTTGTAAAAAGAAAGAAAAATTGGAGGAAAAGTTAAATTTGATCTTGAAATTTTTATTTCATTTATTATTCACCCAAAACCTTACTTGAATGACTAACGGGCCGTGGATGATAGGGATTGGAGATATGAGTGGTGTACTGGTGTGGGGTTTTGAACCACCACCTAATGCATGGGATTACAACTACCACTCCACTTGCTTCCCGATGAGATTTGAAATCCCTATATTAATTTCTATCATCCTAATAAATCCGAAAAGAGCCACAAATTCTCCCCTTGGAAAATAATGGGGCTTTTCAATACAATTGTAGGAATGAACCAAAACCACCAATCGCCAAGACATGCAAATATTTTGGATTATGACGTATCGGAGTGAAACAGTATCGATTGTGTGACTGCCACTAAATAAAGACACTGAGGCCAGGATATTTGCCAACTCCGGCCAGAAAGGTTTCTGGCCGGAGAGAAGTACTGATTTAGCATTGAAACTAGGAGCCGCAATTGAAGCCTCTTAATTATACTCGATAGAAGAACTGAACTAGAAAACGATTGTTATCACGTATAATTTTCTTTCATAACCCGTAGTTGGTGGGTAATGTGAAAAATTATTGATGGTACACAACATTTGGCGAAGCTTAACATGATCTTTACTGACCTAACTACCAGTCCTCGGCATGATTCTATGTATCCAATCACATACTGATGAGTTACAATATTTCACGAGAAAATCCAGAAATTTTCTTCAAAAAATAACGAAAAAATGAAAAAGAAAAGAAAAGGCCAACGAAAGAAGAAATGTGAAAACAGCATCTTGATGAACTCACTCAGAATGAAAAAAAGAAAAAGAAAAGGCGAACGAAAGATGAAAAGATAATCTAGTTTTGGAGTGACCAAAACTAGATTATCTCATTCACCGGTAACTTCTGTAGTTGGGGCTATACATGCAGCTCTCAGCATAAGCGATGAGATCTTTGGGTTGAGGGAGACGAGTAGCCAAACCTACCCAAAATAAATAAACATGACAATATAAACATAATGATCTGGGATTGTTATGTGTGTAATGCTCCTTATGAGATGAAGGCAAAGGAAAGGGTCTCACCAAGTTCGTAGGCTTTGGCAGCAACTTTGGCAGCAATGTGGGCAGAAATCTTTCTGATGTTCGTAAACGGAGGGTATATGAGCCCCTTGTCAAAGTTTTCCTGTGAAACCTCGGCTGCTAGAGTCTCCGCTGTTTCAGAGAAATAAGTATATCACCACATGTAATGACTTACGGAAAGAAAATCAGGAATAAGTTTCGCTACAGTGCAACTCCATTCAGGTAAATTGAAAAGTTATACATTAGATAGAAATTAGTTTGCGATTCACAAAATACTAGAAATACAGTTTTAAGTAACAGTCAAATAACTCTAAACTTGCATTGCGACATAAAAAGCTCGTTTATAGAAAGATGACACTTGTGAGGTGAGGTACTAATTTACAGAAAAGATGAAGAGGGTTTTACCATTAGCCAAAAATAGAATTTAGCCAGATGCTGTTCTGTCAAAATATATTTACTCAGGAACAGAGAGTTCTTTTTTTAAATCTCTTTGGCCTGTTGTCAATAGGAATTTCACTAGCTGGAAACACTTTTAAGATTTAAAAGAAAAGAAGTTCATTGATAAAGGGCCATACAACACAAGTAGAATCCAGATTCAAAACACTCAAACTAGATTGAAGCAAATCCATAACCGTGCCTTCAGGAATTAGATAAGGCGGCTACATGCAAGACTGTCACCATTATTGTGTTATTATTTTAATTACTATTATTTCACGTTCAGGAGAATTCCTTCAATTTTAAAATTTATATGCACTTACAGGCTACCAGAAGCATGTCCTCATGAACACGGATTGCACCAGAGATAATCAACCCCAGACCTAACCCGGGGAAAATGTAAGCATTGTTTGCCTGAATCAAAACAAATTGTCACATCAAAGTTAGTCCTCAACGTTTCGGCTGCAGTCATTTAGACCCAGTAAAAAGAAAAATATTACCTGACCAGACAAATAAATCGTCCCATTGTATTCAACAGGGCCAAATGGGCTCCCGCTTGCAAAAATGGCACGACCCTGAAAGCAACAATAAGAAACAGATAAATAATGAGAAAAGTATAAAATCAGTACGATGTTTTTCCCTTGATGTTTAGACATTCAAAGATCCATATTCGTATTACCTGACTCCATGTATAAGCTTCTTCGGCAGTACATTCAGATTGCGACGTTGGATTGGATAGAGCAAGAATAATGGGTTTCTGCATTTCATTAATACGCAATACTTTCAGGGTTGTCAAGTTTGTATTCAGTTTCAACCTGCAAATAAGCACAAGAGAAATACCTCATTCAAGGATGACATAGCCTCAATTACTTCTTTTGTGAATGTTCTACCCGCTCCTGATGATCCTATCAACACTGTTGGCTTGATTGACTGAAAAAGCACCACAATTTAGCGAAGAAAACAAGAATTATTTGCTCTATAAGTCACATGGCGGGGAGGGAATCACACCTTAACAACATCAACGAGTTCTTTAACAGGTTCATGTTCATGTGCCCAGGGCTTCTTAAAATGTTGAAGTGACTCCGCTCGGGAGCTGACAATCAACCCCTACAACAACAACAACAAACAAAAAAAAAATGATAAAAAGCCAATTTTAGTTTATTTAAAGAAATTGAGAGAGAGAGGAGGGGGTGTTCTACTACCTTTGAGTCAACAAGCCAAACCTTCTTGCGGCTTTCTTCAACCGGGGCTCCGGTCTGCATCAAAATATAACATATAAATCCTTACTGTTCTTTAGTTACCTTTGTAACCTGCGTGCGTTACTTTGTGAGTTTTTACCTGTTTTGACATCTCCAAAGCTATGAGTTCTGCAATGCCAGTGCCAGCCTGCATCAACCAAGTAACAGAAGTGAGAAACCTATGACCCCATTGTTACCGTCTGACTGAATACATAAATGCAAGACATCGTATTCATTTTTTTTTGTTGCACTATGGTACAACTACTAATTTTTCTTAACTATAAGAATCAAGATGTAATGTGTGAATAAGGCTAGTAAGGTAACACCTCTCCTGCTCCAAGGAATAGAAATGTATGCTCAGCTAAGGTTCCCCCAACTAACTTTAGTGATGCCATAAGCCCTGCAAGGACGACAGACGCTGTCCCCTGATACCAAAAAAATACAAGAAATATTAAACCTATTTGCCACACCGATATCCACAACCCACACCCACATAAAACGCTCCAAAACAACCGGAGAATTCCAAACGAAAGAAGAAACCGTAGTACATATTACTCTGCCTCATTTATTACCTGAATGTCATCATTGAAAACAAGATGTGTATTGCTGTACTTTGAAAGCAGATCAAAAGCATTATGGTTCGCGAAGTCTTCAAACTGCATAATGTAAAACAAAGTAGATTACTTGAAAAAAAAAAAAAAAAACACCCAATTACTAGATAACAAACAAAAATTCTTCAATTTATGGGAAGGCAACTAACCTGAATGAGGACTTTCTCCCCATAGTTCTGCTTCACTGCAGTCATAAACTCATGCATAAATTCAGCATATTCCTAAAAAGAAAAAATTAAACGCCCTTCAAACATCGATGAATCATTCTCCATTCCGGAAACTATATTAGAATGTTAGGAACCCAAATCGTGGACCTGTCCGGTAGCCCTCCTTTGTCTTAGACCAATGTAAAACTCATCGTTCAACAATTTTTCATTATTTGTTCCCACATCAATGGTTATTGGCAAGCACTGAAAAGTAACCACATAATTTCATCACTCATTTTCATCATGAAAGAGAAAGAAATGACAACATAACTGACAAATCATACTTACAGCCGACGGACGAATCCCTCCAAGTGCCGTATACAAGGAAAGCTTACCTACCGGTATCCCCATACCCTAATAGTGTTCCACAATTATTAGAAGCAGTCAGTTTAAACCACTCTCACGCACACAGACACACAGAGGCACAAAAGGCAAAAAATACAACACCAATTCAGCTGAACTGTATAGCATCAGAAGATTCAGAAGTAATTTCAAATGATTTATAGAGACAGGATAAGTTAACCAGTTACCTGGCAGCCAAGATCCCCTAGACCCAAAATCCTCTCCCCATCAGTCACAACAATAACCTGAATTTTCCTCTGAGGCCAATTCTTCAGTACCTCAAGGATTCTCCCCCTGCAAAAGAGCTCATCACCAATCAGTACTCATATTTACTCATATTCTCAATCCGTTTCTCCATTTAGGGATGTCCCAACTTTTTAGTATTCTTTGACAAGTCAAGGTATAAAATTTTTAGTTTCCCAAAACTGGCCCTGACAAATATCCAGGAATGCATTCAAAAGTGAGAATAAAGGGGCAATGGTGGAACTAATGCAGGATTGAGTTTGAAAATGCAATTATTATCGCATCGTCTTAAAAAGTAAGAATCCCCAAAAGGGACCAAGAATATGGGACAAATCAAGTACTAAGAGAGCATTGCAATCTCTAAAATGAGGAACTAACTAGGAACAGTGAGGAGACATACTTTTCTTTCAAACTAATAAAAAGACCCTGAGGACGCCTGAAGATGCTCCCATATTTTTGGCATGCCTCCCCAACAGTCGGAGTGTAGACAACTGGGAGCAGCTCCTCAACATTGTCAATCAGAAGCTTGTAGAAAAGCCTTTCATTCATTTCCTGCACAGAAGGACAAGTTCAAAATCCTCATCAAATTTGCTTCTCAGCGATAAAATTCAACGACGATTTGAGGGCTTGGAAAGATTCGGATATTAGTGGTTTATTGGTGGCACGGACGTTCATTAAGTTTAATAGGTGGCATAGGTCTATTAAGAAAGCCAGCATTATTCTGATATTCCAATGCCATCGGCCACAATAACTACAAATTATTATTAAGAGCTTAAAAGGTTAATGAATGCATGAAGGGTCCACCTGAAGGTCCATCATGGCCATGTACTGCTGCAGTGGCACTTGATACTGGCGCATAGTGTGCATCATTTTCTTGACCTGGTCAGTGACGTTGCAGAAGATATATCGAACTTTGTGTAAAATGTGAAAAGACAAACAAAAAAATAATAATTATGGATGATAAAATCTAATGCAATCCATTTTTTCAGAAACCTGAAGATCATGGGAAACAACCACCGGTGGAAGAAGACCCCGCAAAAAATGGGCATCCCTCTCCTTCTCGGAGAAGGCGAGCCCTTTGTTGTGGTGTGGATCCCGCAACAATGAATACCCACTGCAACAACAAGAAGAAGAAAAATACCAACTATTAAGTTCGTAAAACTGTAATACATAGATACAATAATTTTTGACATGGAACCAAAGAATTCAAGGGCAATGCAATCAGGAGATCAGAACTCCCAAAATAGAAGGAAGACAATAATATCTGCAAAACAAAAAGATGTGTTGGGATGAAACCTGTTCTAAAAGCCAAGAGAGAGATCTCTGAAGTTTTGGTCCGGACAGGGTCCCGGGCGGTCCGGACAGAAAATGCAGAAAGCTGTCTGCAGGTTTTTGGTGAATTATTGTTCATCATAGTGAAACACCCCAGCACCCCGTGGAGTACGATTAAGCAATCAGCTTAAGTCGGAACCACGTAAAAATCTCTGTGTCTTGTTCTTTCTTGTTTCTCATTGTTTTCTGTTCTTGGTTTGTTCTTCGATTGTGTGTGTTTGTCTGTGGGTTTCAAGCGCGCGAATCCCCAACAACTGGTATCAGAGCTCCGGGTTAGGAGGTCAAGGGTTACACAATGGCTGAAGACAAAGTCAAGATCGAGAAGTTCAATGGTACGAACTATGCGTTAAGGAAGATGCATGGAGGATATTCTCATCGAGAGGATCTCGTATCTCCCCATCGATGGCAAGAAGCCGTGCACGAGATGAAGCAAGCGGACCGGATGTTCTAGATCGCAAAGCCCTGTGGGATCGTGCGCGATTAAGCCTCAGCTACCGTCGATTCGCCGAACATCGCCAAAGAAAATACTACGGCCAGATTTGTTCAAAGCCTTAGAAAAGATGTAATTAAAGCCTTCGGTGAATAAGGTATATCTTATGAAAAAGTTGTTTAACCTAAAGATGCCTGAAAACTCTATTGTTGCTGAACACTTAAATGAATTCAATACGGTCACGAATCAGTTAGAATCCGTGGGTATTGATTTCGATGATGAGATCAGGGCTCTTGTTCTATTATCTAGTCTGCCAGAAAGTTGGAACGGACTTGTTGTGGCAGTGAGCAATTCCTCCTGGCCCAAAAGATAAAATTGGAGGATGTTGCGGGGGTTGATATTAGGAGAAGAGGCTCTGAGAAGAAAGACGGTGAGGATGTTGCTCGTGTTCAAAGATTGAGTACGAGGAAAGAGGCGGAACTGTGAATAGGGGTGGCAACAACAAAGGCAAAGAAGAAGATCGGGGCCCGTGAATAGGGGCGGAGTAAATCTTGTGGAGGAGATGAGGGTCGCTGGAACTGCGGGTCGGCGGGGCACCGAAGCGAGACCGCAAGGCACCGAGAAAGCAAAGAAATGGGGAACAATCAAGGAGGTAAAAATACCAAGTAATATTTCGATGAGTCGGATAATGATGCTTTGATTTGTTCATTGATTCTCGCAGCGAGTCTTGGATTGTAGACTCGAGCTTCATTCCATGCTACTCCACGCATGGATGTGTTACATAACTATGTGCGTGGAAATTTCGCAAAGTGTATTTGGGCTGATGATGAAGCCCGCAATATAGTCGGGAAAGAGATGTGCGTGATTACCGACGCACGGACCCGTTCTCGGTTCTGAAGGATGTTAGACATGTGCCTAGTCTAACACGGAATCTTATTTCAAAGGGTCGGGCTTGTCGAGGGTGGAGTTGTCACATCGCTTACATCGACGCCAGCATTGAGCAAGCGGGGCCTTGATTCTTGCTCGTGGTAAAAAGGAAGGAACTCTATATGTATCTACGGGTACTTATAGTAGCATCGCTGACAAAGATCGGGATTGATTGCGCTTACGCGGCATCGTAGGGTCGGGTCACATGAGCCGGGTGGGATGAAAGTAATGTTGTCGGGCGGAAATTGCTTAGGGTCAAGTAAGTCACCGGATTTGGACTTCTCGTGAGGATTGTGTTCTCGGAAATGTAAGAAGGTCGACTTTACAAAGATGGCAAGGACCTTGAAAACTTTGGAAGCCGGAGTCGGTTCATACCGATGTGTGGGGTCCATCAAAGGTACCCTCTATTGGTGGCTCAAGTTATTTTGTTACTTTTATTGATGATTCCACTAGAAAATTATGGGTTTATTTTCTTAAAAGCGTAAATCGATGTGTTTGATGTTTTCAAGAATTGGAAAGCATTAGTTGAGAATGAAACAG
>CM040173.1:35043148-35083148 GCA_022606695.1 Vaccinium macrocarpon | reverse complement strand
GATTCTCCCGCTATCCGAGAGGTACTTCCGTGATTCACTTTGTGTTTTGGGGGTTCCGATATTTGTCCGCAGGTTTTGTGGATTCAGATTTAATGGGGACATTGACGTAGCAAAGAAGAGCACTACAGGTATGTGTTTACATTGGGCGCTCGCGGCAAATACTGGGTCTCACGGCTTGAGGAAGATAGTGACTATTTCCACAACAGGGTATATTATGTCGCCCCACGAGGCATGCAAGGAGATGGTATGGTTGAGGAGCTTCATGAAAGAGTTGGGCAAGGAGCAAAGACAATTCCAAATTGTTTAGCGATAGTCGAGTGTTATACATCTGGCGAAGAACGCAGCCTTTCATTCGAGGACCAAGCATATCGATATAAAGTATCACTTTATTCGCTTTTGTTGGAGGATGGGCGTTCACTTTGGAGAAGATTCACACAAGGGATAATCCGCGCACATGTTCCACGAAGGTGGAAAGCTTGTGGAGAAGTCTTGTTCGGGCCGGCGGGGTCTCGGCTTGAAAGGGGAGATCGGGTCTTTGGTGGTGTTGATGATTGATGGTGATGGGTGATCACCATTAATGTTTGGCGGAGTGTCGAGGAAACGCTTTCAAGTGGGAGAATTGTTGGGATGAAACCACGCTTCTAAAAAGCCAAGAGAGAGATCTCAAGTTTTGTCCCGACAGGTCCCGGGCGGTCCGGACGAAAATCGCGAAGTCGTCGCAGTTTTTGGTGAATTATTGTTCATCATAGTGAAACACCCCAAAGACCAGGTAGAGTACGATTAAGTAATCGACTTTAAGTGGAACCACACGAAAAATCTCTCGTCTTGTTCTTTCTTGTTTCTCATTGTTTTCTGTTCTTGGTTTGTTCTTCGATTGTGTGTGTTTGTCTGTGGGTTTCAAGCGCGAATCCCCAACAAGATGTTACAAAGGTTATCTAAAAAAGCCATACGGGCTGAGAGCCTGAGACCATGAAGAAATAGATAAACACAGAGACTGGTGATGCTACGTGACCAGTCCACCACTAGTAGATAACAATTTCCCACCCACCAAATAATTTTTAAATGGGCAGCCCCATCTAGAATGCAAATAGTGCTCCCAAGTGCCAACAATGCCCGCCACCAAGGAAAATAGCCCGGTGGTAAATGGCTCACACCCAAGTGAGGTCCAAGGTTTGAATCGTGCAATTGACACCCCTCAAACTTTATCCAGCTATGATCTGACTAGCCCTTGGTGGAGCGGTAGAAACCTTTGGCGGATCGGTCCCTCAAGGAACCCGCCACGGGTCTAGATTCCTCATGGTCACATGACTCACACCCTCCTCCACCTTTTTAATTAGCCAAAACATAAATTGCCAACGATGCCTTGTGTTGTTCAATGTGTGTCCTAGACTTGTAGTTAAGAAATGAAGACGTATCAATTCACTATTAAATGAACTTTGGTGGAACAGTCCTATATGATTTGACTAAGAAAGCTTTTTTTTATTATAAAACTGTAAACATCAAAATCAACCAAGAAGAAAAATCTTTCACAAGATTTGCTACCTCACATGACACAAATCTCCACACAGTCCAAGACTCCAATACAACTCCCAAACTCTCATTCAACAATATTAAAGAAACAAATTAACTGGGAAAAAAGAAAAAGTGTAGCACATGGATTATAAAAAAAATCAAAAGAACATGTGCCGCTATCATAGAAAATAGAGGTGAATAAATACAGAGAACCTGATGTCACATAAGGCTCGGTTTGGAACATGGGGAAAGGAAGGAAAAAGAAGGGGAAATTAAAATTTCCTTTCATCTATTTGGTTGGTAGGATAAGAAGAGAGAGAAAATAAATACAAGAGAAATACTAATGGAAATGTACAGAAAGTTGGGAAGAAAGTGGAGAGAAAATTTGGAGGTTTATTAAAGTCCTTTTGTTATTTTCCTTCCATTTTCCACTCCGCACCAAACAAGGGCCATTTATTTTCTTTTGCTTTCCTTTCATTTTCCTCGTCAAACCAAACAAAAGAAAATCTTGAACTTTCTTCTAATTTTCATCCAAATTATTTTCTTTTCCTTTCCACTTCTTTCCGGGCTCTGTTTGGAACTTAGAGAAAGAAAGAGAAAAAGAAGGAAAAATAATTAAGAGGGAAAACTGAAGAGCAAATGGGAGAAAAGTTAAAAAGTATAAATTTGAATATTTTTCTTCCTCTTTTTTAGAACCAAACAAAGAAAGGGAAAATTCCAAAATTTTCTCTTCCTTTCTCATCCTTTTCCTGGGATCCAAACAGAGCCCCGAGTGTTATGCAAAATTGTTTCTGAAAACAGCTACCAAACATTTTACGAACGGAGTTTACAATGGGTAAAAGGTCAAACCCTACCTAACATAAAAAAGAAATTATATATAACATAAGAATCATCGATTTCTCACCTAGCAACAGAGATAGTCCAAGGGGTTATAGGCTGGTCTTCCGTGGCTCTATCCTCACCGTACACGTCTTCTTCTCCGCCGCCGACGGTGAATTTGGGCTCCACCTCGACAACCGGAGATGCCTCCCTCATCTCCTTTACGGTGGTCTCCATCACAAGGGTCACATTTCTCTCCCCTGGCCTGTTGTTGTTCGAGTTCAAAGCCGATACAATCACAGGAGCCTGGACCCTTCTCTGTGAATGAGATGAACTCTTGGAAACTCCAGCAATTGAGTTGTTCTGCGTTCAATCAACAATAAAGTTATAAACTACCTCGAAATTTTATTTATTTGTTTTTATTTTGTCGTGGCAATTGGTAAGAAACAATTTTCAAAAAGGCGAAAAATCTTCAGCTAAATTATGTATTTAAGTCTAATAAACAACCAATTGTAACGAGAAGAAGCTAACTAGCTCAGCCTAATCGATAAACCAACCAAAATTTAAATCAAATCTGATTTTGCAAAAAAAATAATGTGGGGTAATTAATATAAAAAAAAAGTCGAACTTTTTTCAAAGCCAAAAGGAAAGAACATTGGACCCAGATATGCAACCCAGATTCAACATTTTTATTGAATCAGGAATTAGGTGTTTCTTGAAATTGAAACTGAAGAAATGGGTTGCCTTGAGCTAATCCGATTCCAAAAATTTGAGGAAATTTTTCGTATTCGATGGAATATAGACAAAAGTGGGGAACCCAGAAATCGAGAGCTGATTTGAGAAATTTGGGCAAATTTAATCAAATGTGCACGAGGGAAACAGAAATTGAAGAAATGGGTTTGGTTTGGTTTTCTGTCTTACCATATAGGTGACTCCATTTAGCGAGATCATGGCGGCTGCACAGATGTGGAATAGAGTTTTTCGCCTAGTGAATGTGAATGGAGAGAGAGAAAAGAGAGGACAGAGAACGAGAAAGAATCTTCAGTTCACACAGTTCTCCCTTTAATGTATCTGTCTGTCTGTCTCTCTCTCTCTCTCTCTTTCCTGGTTGCGTCTACCAGATTGATGAGAAATGGCAGCGAAGGAGCAAAATTGGCAGCTCTCCCTCTCTGTATTTGTTCCTGTTGTTTTACTGAATTGCCCTCGTAATTTTGTAGGGGTGCGGAAGTTTAGCAGTCTTGTTCAATAAATACTGAATTGACCTCGTAATTATGTTTTGGACAAACTTTTTATGGTCTTTTAATTATTTTTCAAAATTTAGTTTCAGTGGAAGACAAGTCGTTTGACTAAGGCTTTCTTTGGGTAAAAAATTAAAAATCAATTTTAAAAAAAAATTATTTTGTCTTTATTCATTTTTTTTTTTTGCATTCGTTAGTTTTGCGTCAAGATTTTGTGGTTTCTGAATTCCTCTCGATGAGACGAATCTAACAAGTATAAATTTATGGTCAAAACTCAAATTTTTTTAAATAAAGCCAAAATATATCCAATAATCTAACTATTTTTCCTTTATTAAAAAAAATTGAGTTTTGACCATAATTTTATACTCGTTAAATTCGTCTCGTCGAGAGGAATCTATAAACCAAAAAATCTTGATGCAAAACTAATGAATGCAAAAAAATAAATTAAATAAGGACAAAAACATTTTTAAAAAAAAACTGGTTTTTGGTTTTTTACCCAAAGGAGGCCTAAATTTGTTGTTTTTAAGTTAAGTTAACATAATCTATTTAAACTTTAGTAAATAGATAATCAAATTATTTTTGTTTTCAAAACGAAACTAACAATTTTTTTGAAACACAGAAATAATTCGATGCTTCCATCAAGTAAGGGTGAGTTTAGCCTAACTTTTTGAAGACTTTTTTACTGTTGTTTTGATCATTTTCTCTTAATTTTTTAGAAATGGAGTATAATTTTTACATCATGTTTCGTAAATATAGATCAAAATCCTAATTTGCCCAGATTTATAGATTTGCTATGTTTTAATATTTTTGTAAAAATTCGCACACTAATAAAAAAGTCAACCAATCACACAACAAAAATCAAACAATCAAAGAACACCAATATATACGTGGAAAACCCTATATTGGTAAAAAAAAAATCACAGGAACGAATAAAAAACACTATATTTAATGTGTAGTTACAAGCAATCCTACCTACGATTAGAATTCTCACAATCAAGCCTAGGATCTACTTGTTGAATCCACGTTCACCACACCCAATGCTTTGACTGTTGCTGTCTTGAATCCACAAGCCTTCCGTTTGCCTCTTGGAATCCGCCGAAGGGCTTTTTCTCAAAGATTGAATATTGATGAAGTAGTTGAAACCTCTTGAAGATGATCAATTAGCTCAAAGATCCCATCGATCATTATAATCCTTCAAGATACATAAGTCTTTGCCCTAAAAGGTATTTGGAAGTGTAAGAACAGAGGTTTAGAAGGGATGGCCGCTCACAATGTGTTTTTTCTGAACCCTAATGTCTTTGTATTTATAGAGCAAATAAAAACGACCCTTTCCCTCGAGCGACTCTAAAACTCGCTCGAGCGAACCTGTCCTTATTGAGCAAATTTCACATCTCCAATTCTTTTGTTTCTTTGAATAAAATGATCATCTCCAATTATGTTGTTTTCCTTATTCCCAATTTCCATTTCCCCAAGATTCTTGCTTTTCCCAAACGCAATAAGTCCATAATTCTTTCCAAGTAAAATCTTCTTAATCTTCTCAAACTTCCTTAGAGACAAAATCTTCTCATAGACAAACTTCTCAATCTTCTCAATAAAATCTTTGGGGAAATGACAAAAACATGGTGCTAAGAGCAAATAATGACCAAAAGGTGGTCATGGTTTGTGAAATTCCAAAGACATGGCAAGGAGAAAATAAATGACAAATACACGGTAACTTTCAATTGCAATGCCCAAAATACCCTGACAATTAATTTTCTCCTGTAAACCTTTCCCTTCCTTCTTTTTTTCTTCATCTTTCTTTGTTCTTTGAAATCCACCGAGTAACCTCCCTCCATCTCTCTCGCTCCCTCCCTGGTGCACTCTATCTTGCTCTCTCGGATAACGTGATGCACTCTCTCTCGCTCTCTTATCTCTCTCCATCGAGTGTCTTACCGGAACACCCAAATAACATCGTTTCCTATTATAGAAGTATTGATGCCGGCACCAATCGATGAGGATCAGAATCAAAGGCACTCGAAACCCTATCGGTTGTCTATATGACCTCACCCACTTCAACGACGCTGAAGGTTATTCCCTTTCCTTTTTCTTTTTCTTGTTATTCAAATTTTTGAGTAAGGGATAAATTATCTTGAGTTTGAATTTTTGCTACGTTTAGGGCTTCTGCGGTTTTGGTATTTTATTGATGACATTGTATTTTTGCTACGTTTAGGGGGCGTCTATTTTGTCAAGCTACTCAGTTCAGTCTTATTGCTTCATTTCACCTGTCGATTTAAAGCTTCGCTTCACCTAGCATCGATCAATTTCTCTTTCAATCAAATTTCCCAACCTTATGAGTTATTTTTTGCGCGTATGATGGGTTTCTAGTCATGTTCTTCTCTTCCCTCTTCAATGCCCTCTACATGATCGATGAATTGCCTAAAAAATGCTGTAATGTACACATAAGCTGTTCCAATTTTAATTTGTGATATTGAAAGATTCGTACGCATTATTTAGTCATTAGATGACGACCACACTGCCACTTCTCGTCTATAGTAAGTTTTGGGAACTAGTATTATTCCTCAAATTTTTAGGAATCTTGTATTCATTCATCCAGATTGCAAGTTTTCAGAGAATTTAGCAAAATTGGGACACATACTTTAAGTCATATCTGGTAGATGACGTTGTCGTAAGTGACACTGGGTTCATATCTTACTTGTGTGAAAGTGCATTTCTATCAATAATACTATCTCAAAGACTGGTATTTGGTTTCTCCACTAGGGAACTTTCAGTTTGGGCCATTATTCTCTCCATAGCTTCTATTACATGACCTTAGATGATTTCTTTTGCTTTCCTTTCTTTTCACTTGAACACTCTGTATCTTTTGTTTTCCGAAATGTTTCTGACTTGCAAAAGAATAGCAAATCGGAAGGGTTGTCTCCCAGTGAACTCACCATACCCAAAACTTGTATAGTTGAACAAGTAGAGTTTAGTACGAGAGGAAGGAATAATTTATCTGGTTGTATATTGAGCTTGAAAGCTATTATTAGAGGAGTTAAAATTATAAGTAGTGTTGCTGATCATTTTCTCATAACATCATGCATGTGCTATTTATTTACTGCAAGCTTGGAAGTTATTTGACTTGGAAAAATATTGTTGCACATGTTTGTGCGTACTGTATACCATGTTTATTGCTAAATAGGAACTGGAAAAGAAGTAACCTCAAAGTTGAGATGTTAAAGCATTAAAAACCTTCTAAGGCTTCTACCTCATAACTTACATGATTTTGTTTCAGAGTTATCATGTAGTGTTAAGGCGATATTTTTGTCATACAATTCTCCTCTTCTTTTCTAGAGGACATGAAAAACTGAAATTATGATCCTATAGGTTGTTGGCTGGAGACTGTTGGACGAACAAGGGGGACTTAAATTACAATGTCTGTGGAAGCTGATAGACTTTAAATGTGGGGTTAAACTCATCAATAGAATAGACGAGGTAGTACAAGTCACAGGTCACTTCCCAAATTTGCACTTGGAACAGCCCAATCAAATTAGAGCTGAACTATGGACTGCTTCCATCGATGAGCTGGCTTTACCATAAAAAAATCAATTGTTTGTTGATTGTTTTACTTGGACTCATGGACCAACCTCTATATTTAAGTTACTGTTGACAACAAATTACTTTGATTTAAGGATTTCTACATGCTAGTATTGGTTGATAAACGAAGTAGAGACCTATGCTCTGGAATCCGGATTCATAAATGCTTAAGCTCCTCCGCCCCCACTAACCCAACCTACAAGAAACCTCGTCTCAGGAAAAAATAAAAAGGCGAAAAGGAAACCTGCAAACAGATTAATGCAGATTGTAGATTACATGTGTCCTTGGGTCTTCTCAAGGCTCCCATCCATTTGTCAATCTGACAATGGGGAGTAAATGGATTACTTTTCCCAGTGCTAACTTGTTTTGTTTTTACAAATTGGAAAATATTGCTTAGATTAAGACAACCACTCGTATGTTAAGACAGACACTCTTATGTTTTATGTATGCTACGCTAGATAATTTTCACCAGTTTTCATTTTGAAATAGGTAAGTTAATCATTTTCTAACTGCTCTAAAAGCTACTCTGTAACTGGCAATGTTCATTGAAGTTTGTTACTCCTAATGTTGTACACGTGAGACAATATAAGATTTCTTTTGATAATTCGTATACCATTCTCATTGGCATGAGTTTGAGGCCTTTTTCATGAACTTGAATATGTGGACATCCCCTCCGACAACTTATCACCATGTTGCTTAAATGCTTGTTTGTAATAGATGGAATTAGTTGCTGCATTGTATAACCTCATAGTCCATATTCTAAGTTATAGTACATAACCTGTATCTTTTTCCCCCTTAAGTGATGGAAAGCAAGAAAATAATTTTACTTGGCAATTTATGGCCGCACCCGTATATACGGTTTCCATACGTTACCTTCACAATAACTGAAATCATAGAACATGTAATTCCTGCTCAGTGTAAATATCACTTTATTTAGACAGAAGTCATTAATTTGGACACCTATGAGATTCGTTGTCCACCCACTGTTCATTTGAACACACACAACAATTGCTAGTTGGACTAAAGTTGGTGCAGTCATTGTCATATAGTGCAAGTACCTTTAAGATAAAGTGTCATTCATGATCAAAGACAGTGCACAATTCACAGCCCACAACCCTTTTCCCAAAAAAAAAATTATAAGATTCTCTATGGTTTGGTATGTCCAAGGGGCATTTGTACACCTAGGAGATTCTATGTCCAAGTACTGTTAATTTGTCCTCACATTTCATTTGCTTGAAAGCCAGTGTAGTGCCATTATGGTAGAGTGCAACTCAAATTTATATACAGTGTTGTTCACATTCAACCAATGTGCAAAATCCCTCCCTAATTCACATTCATTGTATGAGAAAAACAACCTCGCGTCTTATATCTTAAGATGCCTTTGCCAACTCAAGTTCATGCAAGTGTTCAACCAGGAGAGCCGTATGCATTTTATCAATTGCCTAATGTGGATAGTTGCCATATCATACACGTGGACTACAAAGTAGAAACATTTACCGTGACTGTGGGAATGTCATCACAATTGAACCCAGGTTCATATGAAGGACATGAAGTGCGAGCTGACCCATTGGGTAAAAGGGAAGAACGCGAATTTGAAATTCAAAGTATTTTGTAAGTAGATATTGACTGCGACATTCGTACGTTGGTTGGCATGTTGAAGTACATAAACTTCATTGTGGTTGTCGGACCCCGGATACCATCGACCGTCATCAAGAGTACTTAAGTTCATTGGGCTTCACAAGATTTAATGAAGTTCAAGGCCACCCGAGCGGCAATATATGGTTGATCGACCATGGCATCTTGTATGATATAGATATGATCATGAATGAGAATCATGAGGTGTCAAGTGACAATAACCTATAGAAATTTTGACATGAAGATCAACACGTCCTTTGACATGTTCTTTCTAAGTGACCAATAGTTTCAATTGGTCACATTTTGCGCAGCTAAGGTGTAGTACTTGTACTGTTTATGTTGTTTGAGTTAGGAATGTCGTGGTCATTTCGTGAATCTTATTTATTTTAAATGAAATTTCGTGGTTATATTAAATAAAATTTCAGGGAAGAACAATCTGGTGCTTGTTTATTTCATACACAGTACATGACAAGCTATATAAAGAGTGCATTTTTTTTGTTGCTCGGAGCAAGTTTTTCAGTGTCAGTGACAGTACATTGTTTTGCATGTTATAAAAACCGTGCAAGGTCACTCCATTGACAATGGAACGTGGAACGGATGGACTTGTATGCATGGTTCATGCTATCTAAAAACCTAAGGAAATGAGAAATAAATTTCCAGGGAAGAACAGTCAGGTGCTTGTGGTTTCATACACAGTGCAAGTCAAGGTTATATAAAGAGCAAGTTTTGTTCTTGCTCGGAGCAAATTTTTCAATGTCAGTGACTGTACATTGTTTTTCATGTTATAAAAAGAGCGCAAAGGTCACTCCACTGACAATTGAACGTGGAACAAATGGACTTGTATGCATGGTTCATGCCATCTAAGAACAAAGGAAATGAGAAATAAAATTTCTTGAAAGAATAGTCAGGTGCCTAACCTAGATATTTTTGTATTTTTGTACTAATTGAGTTGCCTATTTTTGGTCTTCTTTTATTCACATAATCCTAATTAAGCTTGCTTGTGCATATTTAGTGTGGTTTGGATCATCCTTGACATTTTTCTTTTGTTTCTTGAAATGATTGTAGGTATTGTGGCCTGAACGAAGATGGGTGCACGGAAATCAGTAGTACTTGTGGAACCCATACAAGGAGCAACGTCATAGAATGCGAAAAGCAATTATTATATGGCTTCAAATATGGTCAGAGATGCCAAAGAGACAATGGCTAGACCAATTTCAAGTGGGAAAGAGAGAACCTTTGATGCCTACAACTATGCTTTTGATAGAGAAGATCAAGTAACAAAAAAGACATCGAAGAGAGCAAGTGTGGCCAAACATTCAATGAGCGAAACAATTTTCCATGGAAAGCAGCTTAGTTATTAGACTAGATTAAACAAGGCTACCAATGAACCCAGTTCTATATGAATTCCATTTGTAATTTTTGGGCTTATGAATTTTTTTGTTATTTCGTGGTGAAATTAGTAGGAAAAACCTACCCAGTTATCAAGATTTCCTTTTGGGATCAATGGATGAACAACTTATTTAATCTACTCCTATTTGATATCTTTCTAATCAAATTATATGAAAGGTGATTGTTGTTGTTAATTGTCTAATGAAACGCCGAGACGTCGGGCTAAACAGAAAATATAGGATATTGCTGTCAATTTTTTTTCCAAAACATCTTACTTTTTAAGATACAGATTTCAGACACAATAGAGCCATCACGAGCATAATTATGTAACACAAAGAGCAAGGATTATAGTCACAGTGACAAAAATACATAATTATGTTTCAACTATCATAGATGTCTTAGAAACTTTGAGAAAAGGTCAAGCCTGATGGGACTTATTTGCGAATATAATATCTCTTTATGTGGACAAAAACATTGTTTCGTCCTTAAATTATTTGCATAAAAGACAACAAAATTACTCTTCAAAAACTAAACCAGCATGTTGCTTGTTTTCTGACATAAGGTGCTACTGAGATTCATAAAAGGAGCAACGTCATATAATGCAAAGAGCAAGAATTATATTTTCAGTGATAGAAGCCAGTATTGGCCAACCATATCATTCACATTAGGGCCCCCATGACATTGTATTACACTCCCAATCAAAAGCATTGTGCCCCTGTTAGTCCAGAGTGCATTTTTTTCATGCATGGTGCAAGTATATCAAAGATAGAGTGCAACACGCAAAATTTCTCTCAAAAAGTTTGATTCGACCATACCTTACAAGGCAGGTTGGCCTAACATGGATGCAAACATTTTGAGATATAGTGCAATTTTTTTCATGCATGGTGCAATTATGTTGAATATAGAGTGCAATGTGCAAAATGTTTGGAAAAAAAAGAGCTTGATTTGACAATACTCTGTCAGGGTCAGTTAGCCTAAGATGGATGCAAATATTTTGAGACAGAGTGCAATTTTTTTAATGCATGGTGCAAGTATATCGAAGATAGAGTGCAACATGCAAAATCTCTCACAAAAAGTTTGATTTGACCATACCCCACAAGGTAGGTTGGGCCAACATAGATGCAAATATTTTGAGACAGAGTGCAATTTTTTCATGTATGGTGCAATTATATTGACTTTAGAGTGCAATATGCAAAATGTTTGGAAAAAAAAGTTTGATTTGACAATACTCTGTCAGGGCAAGTTAGCCTAACATGGATGCAAATATTTTGAGACAGAGAGCAATTTTTTTCATGTATGGTGCAAGTATATCGAAGATAGAATGCACACAAAATCTCTCTAAAAAAGTTTGATTTTATTGTCAAATGGTGCCAGCTTTTTTTCACATAAAGTGCAAAATTTGTTCATGCAAGGAGCAAGGGTTGTTCCATAAAAAAATATGGGATACAAACTGCATTCTGGTGCAATGTTATTCTCATAAGGTGCAATGTTATTCTCATAGGGTGCCAAGTAATTCAATCAAGGTGCAACGCTGTCTCAATTAAGGAGCAATGATTATTTTTTTCAAAAAAAAAAATTGGGTTAAGACCCCCTAAGCAACCCATTCGTTCTCATTTGAGTGCATTGTTTGATCAAAACATTACCCCAACGAATTTTTTTGGGACAATTATGGTTCTAGTTTGGAAAAACAAAGAACAACTCATGTTATTACAAGGTGCAATGATTTTTCATATAAGGAGCATGTTATTGATCCGCAAATCAAATCATAACCATTATGGTGTGGTTAGGAAAAATAGAGAGCAAATCATGTTATTGTTTTAATGAATGGTGCAATAACTTCTACTTTTTGGAAAAATTTAGGCAACATCTCCCTTGTTTTTTGTTATAGCCCGACGTCAAGCGTCTCAACAAACAATAAAAATAGCAATAACATAAGCACTAAGCCAAAGCCAGGAAATTCTAATCCTAATTACCATTCACAAACTGGGTCATTTTCATCATAATCATTAAGCACATTTAAATGACAAAGAAAACCGACACATTTATAAAAAAAAAAAAAAAACTTTAGTGAAAAGTAGGTAGTTCTACACTGCAATTGGGCGCAAAAACTTCAATGAAATTGTCTTCTGGTGGGTGACAGTTTAAGGTGTTGTTGGTTGTGCAGTTCCCCTTGCATTTCTCTGCAAGTTGCAAGGCAATGCACCCAAGACCAGGACTTTTGTTGAGTTGTTGAAGCCTTTGGGATGTTTGGTTCTTGTTGATAATGTTGACAAGATCATTAGCAGGGTTTCTTGTGTGGGACAAAACAGATTGTAAATGATATGCATAACACAAATACAAAATCTAGAACTTAACTTTGCACAAATACAAGATTGTCTAACGCTCCACTATCAATACGCCTCTGCCTCATTACCTTGAAAAGCACAATTCATTCACATTAGCCAACAATGTAATTCCTAAGTGTTTTGAAAGTATCAAACTAAGCATACATGTCTTTGCCAATGCATTCATGTTTCTCAAATCTGCAGTTACTGGGCCCATCAAGCAACTAAAATAGACAAAAAGATAAGAGGCATCTATCAGATGGAGCACCTATCATCCATCCTTGCTTGGGCTTCAACATATGACAAGGCTGCACATGAATTGATCATGCTTTTTGTGTATATAGAAGAGACAATCTCTGCCTCAAGTGTCATTTCCTGAAATTTACATATGTAAAAAGAGAAGGTCCAAACCTTAAAGTGCACGATGAGCAATACATATACTTAAGGGCTTAGATCTATGCCAACAATATTTAACATACTCCCATCACTAAGTTGGTGCCATTTTCGACATTGTTCCTCAGACCGATAGAAACCTAATACTGAGAGCTTTTGTTCTAATTCTATTACATGCCAAACTAATTACGGCAATAACATTACAAAAATTTTCTATTTCTAATGATATTGTGTATAAATTTGACCCCTCGACAAACAAAACAATTCAGCTTCATAGCCAACAATGGGAAACCCTAACTCAGTACATAGGTTAACAATAGTGAAAAGCCCTAATTTAAAGGAAATTAAGTAGTAGATTCAACAAATACCTTATATATAAGCAATAGATTCATCATGTGCATGAAAACATCCCGGGAAAATCATATAATCGAAAAACCTAATCAAATGAAGCACCGTCAGATCTTGATAAAATTTCTATGGGTAATTTTTATGGAGAGAGAGAGAGAGAGAGAGAGAGAGAGAGAGAGAGAGAGAGAGGAACCTTGGTAGTGGTGGTCACCGGAGGTGGAGAGCCGTAGGTTGTGCCAGTCGCAGTGGCACTGGTCGGCGGTAGCGATCATCTATTTTTTTTTCTTTCTTTCTTTCTTTCTTTCTTTCTTTCTTCTTTCCCTTCGTCATTTTGAAAGAGTCAGGGAGATGGCCTAGATGGGTGTAAACTGGAGAGTGAAGGGAGGGAAATATTAGGGGTGAGACTATTTTGGACATTTTAGGTAAGACTTACCACTTATTTGGCATTTCTTTTCTCCTTGTCATGGATATGGTTATTTCCAAAAACCTTACCATGTTATTGGAATTAATACTTTTAATAACCATGTTTTTGTCATTTTCCCTAAATCTTTCTGAGTCACAATATTCTCAAACTAGAAAACCACTTGACTTAATGACTACCACATTCAATAGAAATACAAATCAAAATGATTTCTTTCCATACCTATATAGACTCTCTAGAAAATAATAAAAAGAAAATACAAATTGAAAAAATGGGATACATGAAAATTTGTGTTTTGACATGAAATTGCAAACCATAAATGAGCTCAACCTATGGAGCTTACAAGATCAATGTTAATTATATATATATAAGATAACAAAAGACCCAGAAAAAAAAAGTCGGGTCCTTTTGAACTTTTTTGGTCTTTTTGTCGTCTTGTATAGTAATTTTTTTTTGTTAACTTTTGTCTATATTTTTATATTTTTTCGACGATAGGAAATAAGTAATATGATGTAGAAATCTAACTGGAATATACTATTGAGAGAAAATGATGAAAAAACCATGCCAAAAATCCCAAAAAAATATGCCCAAACTCAACTAATTGTGATGGTGATAATAAATTCATCATGTTTGTCGTGTATCATTCCTGCTGCAAATTTTATAAAACGAATGGATTTGTCAAATGTCACAACATAAAAGCATTTGTAAACTACGGTTGACAAAATGTACACAACTTGTTGACACAGAAATCTCCTATTTGCAAATGGGCCGCACAATTATCGTTCGCGGCTTAGAAAAAAGAAAAAATAAGTGACCAAGGGCCTACTTTCGGGGAATGGAGTCCAAGTAGCGCCCTCATCTGATTTATACAGTGTATCAACATATCACATCTGTCTAAAATTATTTTTAATGATTTAGATTTCAAAAAGAAGAGTTTTTTCAATGGTTTTAACCATTGATTGCTAAAATAAATGACTGAAATGAATGTTACATCGTGTAGCACAAAAGGGCACTGCTAGGACCCCGGTTCCTACTTTGGGTGTGCCTAATTGAGACGTGGTTGTGATCTTAGGGCAGGTGGGGTCTGAATATAGCGTTGTTTGGACCACATTAACATTACGATGCTGATAAGGATATGTGCCACCATCCAAGGGTAAGATTGCCTCTGAAAAGCCCCATGGCTCCATGAGCAACTTGCACCAAAGAACAAAATAATTAAAAGGTGAGAATGGGAACTGATTGGGATAGTCTATATGCATTTCATTTCATTTTTTTAACAATTCAAGTGTCCAAGTTAACTTTCGGATATCTCAATTAATTTTGAAAGTCCAATCTCACTATTTACGTGCGAGAAGCTTAGTTATGGTCAGAGCAAAACTCCGAATAAACTGACATTAAAAGAGTTAATAGCTCTAGATACAGAGTTTTTATTTATAAATGTGTTTGAAAAATTGTCAGATATATAGAAATCCTATTAAACGGCGAGGGTTTCACGCGAATCAAAACATTCCAAATTTAGATGTGTTCGGATTCATGCAGTCTATGTTTGTGGGGGATGCTTCACCTATTGCCCTCTTCGTCCTCCTGAGCAAAGACCGCCGGTGAGGGTCGTTTGAGAGGATAGCCGACACTTTGAGAACCACGGAGGGGAGATCGACAGTGGAATAACCACGCTATACTCCAGCCCTGGACGGGCGGTGGTCCTATAAGGCGCTCACTGGCTAAATTTAACGGGAAGAGTTACGAGATCGAGATTTTTAGAGAGAGAGAGTGTAGCCTTCAAAAGCCAAATGTGAGAGAGAGCAGGTGGAGAGAGAGGGTTTAGAGTTTACTTGGCCCTGCCTTGGCTGAGGCGGTGAGAGAGGCTTATTTATAGGCAAGGGCGCGTGCGTCGCGACGCCCTCGGGAGGACTCCACGCCAGCCTGCCGCTATCCCCCGCGCACTCGAAAGTGCATAGATATCCTGGCCTGCCGCACTAGTGGTGCTTTCGCGTACTGTTCCATTCCCGCGCAGTAACCTACTTCTCGATAGTCCTCGCAGAAGCAAGGCCTCCTCGCAGCGTACCGTAGCCATTGATGCTGGCCCGCCACTCTGGCGCAAAGCAAGCTGGGGTGAGCACGCGGGATGGCCGGGACCATTAATGAGCCGCCCGGCCGCCGAGGTGTCTCACTCAGCCCCTCGGCTAACGCCGCAGCAGCGCCGTGAATCCTCACGAACGCCACCACCTGACCTCGATGACGCCAGATCCAACCGAAGCCCCAGGCTCCCGCCTACCGAGACTCGAACAGACTTCGGGTTGACCGCGACGGGTTCCTACCGAGCCCTATAGTTTCCAGCCCCTGGACACGCACGCGGGTCCACCGGCATTTGAGGGGTGGCCCCTGGGCCCCAGCTCACGGCCGCTACAATAGCCCCTCTTACTTCGGGCTAATTTGTGCTTCAATAATCGGGAGTAGACCCAAATGAAGCAGCATAATAAGGACCTCACACCGCGGGGAGGGTTTGCCGAAAGCCCCAATTTTGTATCAGGTAGGCCGCCCGAAAGCACATTTACCGACGCCACATCTCTCTCGAGACCGAAAAGACACATGACGGGACAACCCTGACGTGACGCTGGTCCGGTTCAAGGCCGAGATTCCCCGGACGCGGAATGACGCCGATGCCACCGCGGTCGCCCGGCAAGACAGTCCACGTAACGCCGTGTCCGATTCCCGCCAAAACGCTTTAATGACGCGGACGTGTCGCCCCCTCGACATCAACCGAAGCCGCTACCGCATCGAGGCGACGCGTCGCTTGCCGAGGTGACGCGTCAGATCCCCATTTAATGCATCTACCGACATCCCCTCTCCCACTATAAATAAACCTCAAGGGGAAAATCATTGTTACTCGCCGATTTTGCTTTCCACGGAATCCCATTGCGCCGAAATACCAACCGCTTCTCCTAGATCTCACGTCTCAGCCCCCTTTACCACCAAAACTCGAGGTAAATCACTTTCTTGTGCTTTTTTCCTGCTTTTAAACATCTTTCTCATGCATTTTGGGCCATTTTTTGGCCCGTTTTTGCGTTTTAAACTCTGCCCCTGTTTTGGGTTGAGTTTTCCGGCGAGATTTGCGGCGGCGTACGGCTGCCGGAATCTGGAAATGTTGAGGACTCATCTTGTTCTTCCAAGCACAGCTTGAGTCTTTAACGTGTTCTTCCGAGCGCTCGTCGGATCTGGCCGAGCCCCATGCTGGGGTTTTCCCGAGAGCACACACCGCACCCTAGGTTCCAGCCGAGAGTCGTCCGAGGGGTAGGTCCCCTTGGCTAGCCTTGTGTCCTCACATTCATTCACTTGTTACCCCTATGCACATAGCTGATGGGTTTCTTTCGTGCACTTTGTTAGGTTCTCGGCTGGATGAACAACGAACCGTTCGTCATTTCTAACAGCGACGAAGAGCTCAACGCAGAAGAGGTAGCTTACATCAGGGAGCTCGGTAACAAATATCGCGACCGAGCCCCGACTCCACTCCGCATCCCTCCACTCCAAACCATATACCCAGAGGACTACAGAAGAATGGAGAGAGAGAGAGCCGAAGTCCGTACACGGGCCCCCAACATCACGTAACCCCCCAGCACCAAGAAAACACCGAGGCCCCGGCTCCCGAGGTGGAGTTCTTCGCACCGCCAATCGCGGCCTATACCGGCCGCTTCACCTCAAAGAATCCGGATGACGCCGACCCCAAGGGACGTGCCGAAAACCCAAAACCGAAAGGGCCCGTAAGAAGGGGAGGCACCCTCGTGGCAGTCTCAGGCCCCCGCTTCCTATGGCTTAAAACTCGAGGAGGTGCCTCCCGGCGGGACGCAGGAGTGCCCGTGACGCCAAAGCCTTCGATCCGCATTTCAATTCGGCTTCCCCGGCGGAGTTCAGCGGGCGCCAATGAGGTCCCCGACGACGCGGAGATTGAGCCCTCTCTTCGTGACCGGATTGGGTATAGGGATGACCGTCACGCGGTCCCCATGGCCATCACCGGGGGGGGACTCCGCCCCTTCCCCTTCCGGTGATGGTTCGGCAAACTTACCCCGCGACTACTACGACCTCGCCCCACCAGGTCATGATCCACGCTTACGCGGTCCTCTTCTCCATCCTCAAGCTTGCCGAGCGGTACCGCATCCCGTATTTGTATCACGGCGTGCTCGGGGGTTACTGCGTGGCTCAGGGCCGTGTTCCGCGGTACTACTTTTTCCGTTCGGACCGAAATCACGACCACCTCATCCCCAAACCTCTGCGACAGCGAGGAGCACCAATATAACTATGTGGTGGTGAGGGGGAATTACTCGTGGGCCCCCGAGGAGCCGCACACCTGGCCTCTCAACCATCGCCCGGGGACCCCATAGCAGTTCTTTCGCCTTCGTTTACCTTTCCTTTGCTGCACATCTGTTTAATTGCATTTACTGTTGTCTTTACCGAGGACTAATTGAATCTCTCTCATATTGCGCATCGCAGCGATTGTCAACAAAGAGACTCCTCAGCCTCCTGACGCATCGCGGTGTTATTGAAGCCCTCGCCAAGACGCAAAGATCGTGCCCACACCCTCCCCTTGATTACTACCGAAGCCAGCTGCAGAGGCTTCCTCACCGGTGACAAACCCTCCGAGCAAGCTCACGCCAAGCGGCAGCCAGACCACCCTCCCCGGACGCAGGACTTAGAACAACCTTGGGGAAGGGAGAGGCAAACCGATCTAATATGGCTCTGGCCAACCGAAGACTAACCCTCGCCACTGTGCAAAGAACAATAAAGAAAGAACGCCGCCAAGGCCAAGGACAAGGCGGGACACCAAAGAAGGAACGGAGAACTTCCCCGAAGAGTGAATCCAATTCGGCCTCAAAGAGGCTTCCCCGGAAGAAGCATCTGTCCCTCCAACCTTCTCCTCCCGGTCACCAGTCCCAAAGATCCCCAGGGGTCATGCCGCCACAGGGGCCGTGGCATTGGTTACGACCAACCGGGAAGTTGCCGGGGGGTCGGAGCCAACTCCCCGAAGCTATGGGCCCCCGCCTTCTCGTCATGGGGGTTTCGACCAAATTAGTATGATAAACACCGTTTTACCCGTAAGTCTCCTTAATATTTCATGGCGGGTCGCCCTCCCACCCATATGTCCCCGTGAACGCCAGCTATGACAACTTCACCGAAGCTCCACAAAATTCGCCTGCTTGGTCGATTTTGTTTCTTCAATTTATTCAAAGTTCATTCTTCTTCTCGTAGCTTTCGCACTTATTGATCTTTCATCTTTCATTCTAACAGATAGCCGTGCCCTCGGCCGCGGCATGTATAAGTTGCGGGTATCGGGTTACCGCCTCCGTGGCCGCCGACAAGCCGGCGGAGATGAAGGCCAACAAAAATGAAGGTCGATTGAGGGGCTCAAAGAATAAGCTTTGAAGACCTCAACCCTCGGTAGCAAGGCGCCGGGCGGAGAATCAAAGCCGCCGAGATCGCGTAAGCACGCCGCCGGGCCGATTGCCGCAGGAGCGGGCCAAGGCAGCCGGTGACAAGGCAAAGACGCATTGGATCGGGCAACGGCCGCCGAGGACCGTTCGCGAAAGCTCGCTTCCTGCCATCATGCCGCATCTACCGACGAGAACGGCTACAAACGGGGAGAACAGGAGGCCGGGAAGCAATATCTCCAAGAGTCTTCTGAAATGGAGGTGGCCGCCTTCAAAAAGGGGTACCTCCTTGCCAGCAAGGATCTCTTCCCGAGCGCCTACCTCCGAGGAGTGGATGCTTGCAACGCACCTCCAGACGCCAGCCGCACGCACGCGCCGGAGGCCCCCGGCCCGAGGTTCCGTAAATGCCAACCTGACGCCTTCGACGCAGGCCGGTGAGTCGGACGAGCCGGAGGTTGATGCCGAAGACCCTCAGCCCGAGGCCACAGATGCTCAGACTTAGGTTTTTCTTAGGATTTTCTTTCCTTAGCTCTATTTTGTCGAGACTGGCGCCGAACTGTCTAGGGCACATGCCAGATCTCTATTTTGTAATTAACACAACCGCGGGGGCTGGCACCGAACGATGCACCTCAGCCGAGCCCCCTGTTTGTTTTAATTGCTCGGATGAATGAATTGATTGCTTCTTTCTATGCAATTTTGTTGAGTTTTTCCAACTGAGTAGATGATAGTTTGTACCGAGAACATTACTTAGCCGAACATAATCGTTTTTTTTTTTTTTTTTTTACACGGCACGTAGTGATAGCGAATAATAGCCCCTCTTCGGGAGGGAGTAAAAACACATGTTGCTTCCCTCCCGAACAGAAAGGACTCGTGGCACCCGCGGCGCTTCCATCGGTGGACGGGTGTACCGAAAGCACCCGGAGGAGAAAGCGCCTCTACCACGCTTTGCTGGCTCATGCCTCACGCCGCTTAGCTCGGCATCCCCGGTGCCCGCATCGGGTAGGGGTGGATGATCTTGGATCAAGCAGTTTTTCGTGCGCTCAATCGAGGACGGGTGTTCCGAGATCAGAGGGCTCGGCCTAGGTGGGGACTGGATTGGCTGACCTCCCTCAACGACCTTAGCAGAGGCTCTCTTGAGCGGCCCGGTGACCCCAGAGCCCGTGAAGGGTATGGGGTAGGGGAGTGACAAAGAAGACTGTAGTTCAACCCAAGGCCCGGCAGTTCGCATAACCCGGAACCAATAGGTCTTCTCCGTAAACTCAATCGAGGGCGGGCGCCCGGCAGCGTGAGGGCTCGCCAAGGTGGGGGACTTGGCCGGCCCCGTTTCGACCTTTAGCAGGCCCCCGCAATGTACAGCGGATCAAATGGTCTTCCGTTAAAAGCTCAATCGAGGGCGGGCATTTGACTCAACCGAGGAGAGAGGTCCTCGGAGAACGGCAATCGCGGGGTGGCTCGGGAACGAAATCCAAATATGTTGAGAGATGTGAGAGCAAAAAGTTAATTCATATAAAAACGATCCCCACCGGTATACAAAAAATTCACCAAAAGGCGGGCGATGAGCATGGGGAACTTAAAATACGATAATACTTTTCAGTTTCAAGCGTTCCGGGGTTGCCAACGGTTTGTCGCGGGCCCATCTCGGGTAAAGATTTATAAGCCCCATAAATGCCGCCTTGGCCGTTGATTACGAATGGGCCCCTCCCAGTTAGGGTATGAATTTTTTCTTGTTTTTCTTTTCCGGATGACCTCAGGCGACGCAGGTCATCAACATTGAAAAGGGCGATCCGGACGCTTTTGTTGTAGCCTCAGTTAATTTCTGCCGGTAAACAAAGATACCTAAGATTCGCATCACCGAGGAGATCCTCGGCGTGGGTTATTTCGGAGGCGGCGTGTTCGCTGTTGGTGGCGGTGGAATGCCTCGCGCGCTCCAATCGGCGGCGGCCGTGGGGAGGCGCCTCCCATTCCGTAAGCCATTGAAAAGGCGTTGACCCAATCTGCATGCCAAGCCGTAAAGTATAACCCCAAAAGGACCTTGGGAAGCTCTTCACCCACTTTCCCTCGCTTATTGGTCACCGCCTTTGAGAGGCAGAGATGGATTTGTTGGAGGCCTCCGCCGGGCCGCTCCTCCGGGATAGGCACCGCCGAAGCCATATAGACTCGATGTTCTTCTTTTACACAATGTCTTGATGGCCTCGCCATGAATTGGGTCCCGCTTGTCCGAGACAATAGCATGTGGGACACCGAATCGAAATGATGTTTTTCCAAATGAAGTGCTCCACCTCCGCCGCAGTTGATGTGGATCGTGGGTTCCGCTTCAACCCACTTGGTGAAGTAGTCCGCTGTCGGATAAGGTGCTTAAATCCTCCCGGCAAAGGGGAGTACACCGACGCATGTCAAGCCCCCATCGAAATATTACGGCCACGCTTGGGCTTGGGTTCGGGAAGAGGGTGGGTTGATGTAGAGGGGAGAGTGCCTGCGCGTGACCCCAGCTCTTTACGTAATCTTGGGCGTATTTCCGCATTTTGGGGCCACCAAGCACCTCGGGTCACAAAGACGCCGGGCTAGAGACCGCCCGCCCGAAGTGGCACCCACCGCCTCCCTCGTGAAGCTAGGTGGTAGTACCCCTGGGACCTCCTCCTCATGGAGGCAGCGAGGTGTCCGGGCCAATGTGCGCGCTATAGAGTTGTCCATTGGCTTAAGAAATAGGAGGCCACTTTGGCACCGCGGCGGTGTCGCCTTCTTGTCCCTCTGGAAAGCCGCCCATCTGCGGTAGGCGGCAGTGGAGTCCATCGAGATAGGAACCAGGGCGTGATACTCGCGGCATCCTCACTTGCGGGCACCAGCTGGGGCGAGGATGTAGCCAGGATCCTTGTCCAGAGCCCCGACATGAGAACATGTCGAGCCACAAGCGCGGCGAGAGGCGTCGGCGTCTTTGGCGTTACGTGCGCGACCCGTATGCCCAAGATCCACCTTAGCGAGTCTTTACGTAAAGGACGACGCATTGGCTAAGATATTTCGACATTAGTGGCCGTAGTGGCACATTTAATTAGTTGACTACCAACATCGAATATTTATGGCTTTTGCAGCTCTTCTATGCCGAGGTCACAGAAGGCGGCGGAGCCACTGTGGGAAACCTGCGTATTGGCTGGGTGTTGGTAGGAGAAGCGATGCTTTCATGCAAGCGCGTGCGTGGAGAGGTGCCACCGGGGACACGAGTACTATGCCGACTACGCTCCCCAGGAAGTTAGAGGCAAATGAAGCATAAGCGCAGTGGCTGCGTCTGATTCTTTGCCGTCAGGTGGAATCTTAGAAGCGGGCCACAGTTCCGGCGGTAGCGGGATCATGCGGGACACGGTCTTTCTCACTATTTGCCTCGCGTCTTGATCTGGGGTGAGCACCGACGTAAAGTGATACAGCTTGCCCTTAATTAGATTCGTGGCTTTCGTAGCGGATGTCAAGTTCATTTAATTCCATCGACCACTGCCGGTCATGCGAGAGATGCACGCCTGGGAATACGGCTTTGAGGGGTACTGGTAGCGGCGACAATTGTGTGACATTGGAAGTATGGGACAAGCTTTAGCGGCTTTCTTGGTGGATAGGGCTAATGCTAACTTCTCCAAAGGCAAATATCTTGTCCTCGGCTGGAAGCATGGTCTTCTTTGAATAATAGATGGGTTCTTGGACGGACCCCTCTGTCATTGCGGTCTTGGATCGCATGCTCGTCTTTCATGGGCCTTAAGTGCAGTGTCCCCTCCTCTTCGCGTGGGTGACTAGGAGAGGGCTCTTAAGCCATGTATCGTTTGATCTCGTGAAGGGCCCTCACACTCGGGGAGCTTCCACTGAATGCTTCGTTGCCGGTTTTGATGGACTCAAGAATCGGGGCGCAAGCAGGCATCCGAGAGGACTTGCCGATAAAGTGGTTGAGGGTCACGCTTATCCCGGTGAGTCGCTAGACCTCCACGATGGTGGTTGGGGCCCTAAGGCTGGAGGCGTCACCGTTTTGGGTCCGGCTTGATCCCCTCACAGTGACAAGATGCCACCAGAACTTCCCGAGCCTACCTGGCGCACTTCTCGGCCGCTCAACCGTAATTTGTGCATTTTTAATACGGCAAAAACCTTGCCGAGGTGGTCCTCCGCGAATTTGCTTTTTACCACCATGTCGTCAATATACGCCTCCATGATGTCCCCTAGCTCCCCCTGGAACATCTTGGAGACCATCCTTTGATAGGTGGCCCCGGCATTTTTTAAACCAAAGGCATTACCTGGTAGCAATAAATACCCCTCGGCATGATGAAAGCAGTCTTCTCTACGCCCACACCGGCCCATGGCTATCCGGGTGGTATCCTGCATGCGGTCCATGAAGCTTAGCGGGGCGTGGCCACCGTGGCGCCCACCAACCGGGTCTATCCGGAGGGAGAGGGCGAAGCCTTTGGGCGTGCATCGCTCGATTGGTGTAGTCCACGCGACACCCGCCATTTGCTGTCTTTTTCTTGACCACCACGGTATTGGCCGCCCGGGGTAGTCGCACTTCTAATTGCCTCGGCCTCAATGAGCTTCTGGACCTCCTCAACCACGGCGTCCGAATGAACGGCCGAGGACCGCCTCGGTCGCTATACCACCGGCTTCCTACTCGGGTCGACGTTGAGTTTAATCGTTATAAAATCCGGGCTTACACCCGGCATTTCGTAGGGGAGACCATGCAAATACCTCGATATTGCCTTTGGAAAGCAAATTGATTCGTTCCCTCGATTCGCGGAGCTTAAGTCACCCATAAAGTACTTGCCGCCATCTTCGTCGATGGGTACTTTGAGGAGGTCCTCCGCGGACTTCTCTTCTACCGAGCCCAGCGTGCGTCGAGGGCGGGGGTTGAATGCGCATCTCAACCGACCGAACTTGCCTCGCAACCCACTCTCCTTCCCTTTTTATGCGGGCCGCGTTCTGAGAAACACTTCCCTGAGGCCATCCGTTGCCTTCCGGATGGTCTCCTGCTTGTCCGGAATCGCGCATGAAGTTCGGCGCGACCGATGGAGAGTAGGGAGGCAATTGCCTTCATGGAGTGGAGCCATCCCCCCAAGTATGGCATTATAAGGGCTTCTGGGAGTCCACGGCGCGGAAGTCTACTTCAGACGATCGGCCCCATACCGGGAGGGTGATGCGTTCCCGAGGGGTACACGGGCTCCCAGAATCCCCACCGTGGCGATCCGGCTGTCACCCACTTGTGTCCCTTCCCCATGGCCTTGAAGGCCGGTAAAAGAGGATGTCAGCGGAGCTTCCACGATCGACGGTATTCTCGAGCGTCCATGTGGTCGATCTCGACTTGATAACAAAGGGTAATGCTTCATGGGGGAGTTGCGGAGTCCTTCCAAGTCGGACTTCGGTGAAGGAGGAGGTGTGTGGGGGCACTCGGCTCCTGGAACTTCAGCTTAAGGGATTTTGTCAGCAGCTGCCTGCGGCCGCTGTCTGCATGTCGACTCTTGGTGCATAAGCCGACAAGTCTCTGGCGGCGGGGCCCGTGGATTATAGCGGCGACCCGCCCGGCTCCCTTTGCCCAGCTGCGGCGGCTTCGGTGGGAGGAGGGAGGCAGGCGGGGAGCGCTCAGGGGTAAGGCGTCACAGCGCGATCGATCCACTGCGTCAACCGTCCCTCGGCAACCGGCCCGTTCCAAATGGGCTTTGAGCGGTCTACAATTCCGTAGGTATAGTGCGGCCTCATTGTGGTAGGAACATCGCCCCTCAGGTGGGGTCAGGCCCATCTTTCCCTCGGGCGGGCGAACCACCTTAGCAGGCCAATCTCGTGGAGCGGCTTGTAGATCGGAAGGGTAAATCTGATGGTCACCGACCCGCGTAATCATTAATCGATTCGGGGTGGCCTCGGCCGGCTTACGTTGCCGTTGCCCCTTCCGCCGTCATTTCCCGGCGGGGTTGTCTCGGTAGCCCCGCCGCTACCCCCGCCAGTTGGTTAGTCCTTTCCTCCTTTCTTGACATCGTTGACTGTCTTTTCCCCTCCTTTGGGACGCTCCTGGTGCCATTCCCCTTGGAAGCCTTATTGACAAAGAACTCTTCCAGCTCCGATACCTATCCACGGTATGCATTAGCTCGGTCATATCCTTCGGGGGGTGCACCATGAGGTCTTTGAAGAGGTCCGAGGTGTCCTCCAAGCCGTTTTTTGAAAGAAGTGGTCGCCACCTTTTTGGTCACAATTTTCCACCCCGGGCTATACACCTCCCAAAGAAGCGGGGCGTGTACTCCCTCGGTAGTCTCGGCCCATTCCCCTCTTCATGTTTACAAGTGCGCCGGCGTCCTTTGGTTGTGTCTTTCAGCTTGTCACAAACCGAGGCGATGAACGCCCTTCTAGCTCGCCAAAACTAGCCACCATCCCTGGGCACGGGGCCGTATTTCACACATGGGGCACATGAGGCGGTCGTAGGAGGCTCATGGAGAACGCCTTGCACATGAGAGCGCCACTATGCCCATGAGCTTGGAGACTAGGCGGTATTGGTCGTATGTGCGCATAAGCATCGGTGGTGGGATCAGATTTGTTAAACTGGATTTTAAAACCCCTCGGGGGGACTGCCGCTGCGACCTCGACTACGAAAGGCGATCGCTTGACTCTTTCCAGTCGAGAATCTGAATGGCCGAGGGCGGTCGGGTCGATCTCTACGGTCGGGTACACCCCGCCCGAGGTCGCCAAGCGGAGCCCTCGCGGGTCGCTGCAGTGCCTCATGACGCCAACTTGCAAGTTGCTTTACGTTGAGACAGTGCCTCTTGGCATGGTCTCTCAGCTCGTGTCTTATAGATGCACAGGCGTTATTGTCCCTCCCATCTTGAGGTGAGTATACCCGATGTCCCCACGTCAGAGTATTATTTAGCATTATGCTTAAGATCTGATGGCGAGCTCATACCGTTCCCCACAGTAGGAGGCACAGGTCCGTTAATGGCGTTTGTTTTCGATGGCCCGTTGCTGACCTTGCTCATTTTGCTCCTGCAGTTTGTTTTAGGGGGCGACCGAGCACCATGCTGCGCGTGGAAAGCGGCGAGAATTGGCGAACCTTCTTTCGTCTACAGAACTGCTCTGGCGGCGATCATCCACGTAGTTGGCAGTCTGCTGCCTCCCGGCCCGAGCGTTCGTGAATAAGGCGATTCTTAGGACCACCTGTTGGAGTCCTACAGGCCCCATTTACTTGGCGTCCACATGTACATGAGGGCGCGAGGAGTCATGCCTTCGAGGTTGTAAGCGCTATCCTCAGTGCACTTCGATTCTTCCGGCCTCGAGTTTGTTGGTTTCGAGAGGAACCACGCCCACAGAGGAGTTGGAATCGCCACGCCTTCCCGCCGTGGGGATCTGAAGGCGTTCCTACCGCCAATCTCGGCGATCGCCAAGGACGAAGAGAGAACACACCAGCTCTCTCTCCTTCACCCGCATTGTGGTGGAGGGTCTCACCGTCTTCGGCCCCGCCCCGGGACTTCGAGGTTCTTGGCCGCTCCCTTCGGGCTTGCTTCGTAGCTAACACTTCTTTCCTTGAAGTAACGCTTAACTCGCCTTCCCCGGCATGGTGGCCGGGGAGAAAGCAAATTCTCCCGAGCGGGACGTAGGCTGGCTGTTGGCAAAAGGTGGACGTCCCCCGCTCATGCTAAAAGGACGTTCTTAGCCACGGCCTTCATTGCGGGGCGACAGCGTCAGGATGCCATCAAAACTGGCCCCGTCCCCCGCTGAAAAGGCTCGAGGGGTGAGCGTAAGTCCCACCACTCACTTGGTGGTACCCACTGCGACTGTGAGATGTCACGAAGCCTCTCCTACGCTGAACGCCCACCCCTCAAAGTTGAGATCTGGGCCATCTTCGCAGGTAGTTTCGTGAGGGGCGTAAGGAGGCGCTTGAACAAAAAGTGAAGAACCGGGCCACTCGTAAGAAGAGGCCGGTAGAGCTAAGTCTCATTGCCCTCGCCCCTCACGGAAATGCCAATTGTGGGGATAAGCTTACCTATTGCCCTCTTCGGGCCCCGCCTCGGAAGCAGCACTCCAAGAGGGCCGTTTGAGAGGATAGTCGACACTTTCGGAGAACCACGGAGGGGAGACTGCATTATGGAATAACTACTGCATAGTTCTGCTAGCCCGGACGGTGGTGGTCCGTGGAGGCACTCCATGGCTGCAAGTAGTTAATGGGAAGAGTTACTTAGATCGTAGATTTTGTGAGAGTAGAGAGGAGTGTAAGCAAAAGCCAAATGTAGAGAGAGAGAGAGAGAGAGAGAGAGAGAGAGAGAGAGAGAGGGTTTAGAGTTTAACGGCGGTACTCATTTTCTGAGTGAGGAAAGTATTTATAGAGCAAAAAGGAGTCTTGGCGTGCCCGCCGTCCATAGGAGGACTCCACCCAGCGCCCGTCGCTATCCATAACGCTCGAGAGTGCATAGATATCTGTCTGCTTAGGGGTAGTATTAGTGCTTCCATTACTTTCTGTTCCATTCGAGTAGTAACCTACGCCCGATAGTCCTCGCGCGGTGCTAGTCCTGCTAACGGTAGCTGTGGAGTTGATATTTCTTGGCTTTAGCATAAGCAGTGGGGTGGCTGCGTGGGATGGTCAAGACCATTAATGAACGCCCATTTGTCGAGAGGAATTAATACCGGCGACCCCCTGCCCCCGACACCGGCCTTCCGAATCCCCCGAGCAACGCTACCACGGGACTCCCCCGATGACGCCGCTGGATCCAACCGAGCCCCAGTGCTCGCCTACCGAGACTCGACGAGACTTCGGTTGGATCATGGACGGTGGTTTCCTACCGAAACCCTATAAGCGAGCCCGACACGAAAGTGCACGGGTCCACCAGATGCGGGAGGGGTGGCCCCTTTGGGCCCCAGTTCATTGGCCGCTACAATGTTCATAACACTATTCATGAAAATGAGGATGGGAAATTCTGAGGTGTGGATTCTCTCTTGGTGAAATGTGGGGCTTGCTGACTCATTATTTGCACCCAAATCTGCCCTCTTGAAACATTTCTATTGATTGCTTCAACTCCGTTCGATTGCTTCACTTCTCTCGTTCTACTCTGCTTTGCATCTGGCCCTTTTACTCAAATTTCTCGGTATCTTTCTATGTGAGCCACAAGTTTCAACAAAAAGTATTAATAACATCGCTAACTTTTTCTTTAAATTCGACCTGTCAATCTAATTACGTTATTAAATGACTCTGTCTGGTATATGGAAGTTGCTAAAAACTATTTCAAATCCTATATAGCTTTAAGTTTAACATCAATCTTCGTACTATAATTTTGAAGTCAAATAATGTTGGTGCCAGATAATTCTTTCGCAATGTTTAATAATATATATTTAAATTAGTAAAGGTTCAATAAAAGAGGTCGAAAAATATGAAAGGGGTATGTAGTATAACTACCCAATCATCCCAAAGTATATCGATCGAGAACAAATTTCTACTAGTAATTACTACTACATGCTAAAGTATTTCATGCAGGGCCGGATTGGGGATGCGGGAGGGGTCTTTGGTCCCTCACAATCTTCTTCGTATTTAGAGTACATTTTTGGATTTTGTTGTAAAATTACTGAAGAGTGGTCCCACAGACCAGTTCAGATTCGTAATCCTGCACCTGTCACTGATTTCATGGAGTAGTATTCTTGAAAACGAAAATAGGCTCCAAGTTTTCCAAATGATAAAATCTAACATTTGATTTTATCAATGAGGAAGACACGTGATTAAATCAAAGAAATCAATTTGGGAAATCAATTGCTAGATTTGATCAAATGTAAATTTTATCATTTGAAAAACTTGAACTCCAAAATCAAAAAACTAATTAAACTAGTAGTATTAGTTTTTAAAAAATGCAACTAGAAGTCTCATCAGATTCTTTATTAGGTGAGCAATGACCTAGCTACGAGATTCCCTCAACTCTCCTATTAGAAATAAAATAAATGTAGATGGAGTTAGATTATTGCGTTATTATATATTGAATTTGTTATTTTCATATTTTTATGAAATAATTATACTAAAATCTAGCAGTTTAAGGGAATGCTCCGCTAAGGATGTTTTTAGGATAAACTGGTTTTTCACAGGTTTTTTATGTGATGTGTTGTAAAAGAATGATCTATCTTGATTTTTGAAAAAAAACTATTTTTTGTTAATGGAACACCCCCAAAGTTTTGAGTGAATACCATAATTATGAAGTAAGAGATTTATCCTCCAGGCTCGGAAGTTCAAATTTTATTTATTGCCATAAAAAAATGAAGATCACTAGAGGTTTATCTGTTTCTTAATTTCGAGACACTCGGGCCTGAGATAGTTGAATTACATGTAAACTGGTTTAGGTGGGAACGGCGTTGGTGTTGGTGTTGTGCACTATCCGAGCCATCCATTCGTCAATCTAATAGACCAGATTTCATCTTGCAATTGAACGGCTCGGATGTCACACGATTGAGATTAAATCTTAAATCGCCAAACAGACAACTCAAATGATGTATAGCATGCATGTTGCACATCCCTTCACAACACCAACACCGGACCCGGTCTGGGCAATAGAAAAATAAACTAGATTAAGTAGAGACGTGTTGGCCTCCATCCACTAAGAGAATTTTCTTTTAAAACTGCCTTAATTTTTGTATTTACACATTTTTATTTGATGTACTGTGAGAGAATGATTTATTTTAGTTTTTGAGAAAATTTAGTTTTAATCCTTGTTCTTGAATGAATTTTATGAGATAAAATCTAATTTTGATAAAATGTACTTTTATTTATAAGTGTGATAAAATGACATTATTTTTCAAATGGATTAAATGTAGGGTTAATAAAGTTGTTTTGTAAATGATTTTGTATCATAAAATCTAGTGTTGATAAAATTTAATTTTACTAAAATTCGTTGAGAATATTAAATTTTATGAGATAAAATCTATTAAATAACAAAGACTTAGAAAAACATTAGTTAGTGTAACACCTTAATTTACCACGCATGATGAACGTGCGATGCAAACTTAGAAATGGAATTGAAAAGGGCACAGTGAGGTTGAAGAGTGGCCCACAAAACGTATGAAACAGTGACATCCCACGGCACACATATTGTAGGAACCGTCGAGTTTTACCAATTTTTCTTAGTAGTGCAGGGCTACTTCAGTAACTTCACTCATCAGCCTTGTTCATTTACTTGCCTGCCCTCAGTCAGCCTTCATTTTTCATCACTGGATCTTAGACACGAGACGTGTCAATTTTTGGCCTTTTCATCATGAAGTGAGAGCGTGCTTATGGTCCAACGCTACCGCCTACATGCATAGATTTCTCCGTCCCAAATTAATTGTTTGGTCCGCAAAATGAGTACTTTAAAATAAGTACAAATCTTTAAGAAAAATTCAATATCTTTTTTAACAATTTACTAGATATCAACGATAACTATTAACTTATGAAAAAAGTTTAAAATTTTTATTTTAAGAGACTTATTATTTTTAGATACTCATTTCACAGACTGGACAAAAACAATTTGTGATGGAGGAGGAAGTATGAATTATTACTTTATAAAAACATGAATATAAATGTATCCAAAATTACCCAATATTTATGTACGTAGACCTTCCATTATCTAGGCGGTCAACTTTTTCTTTTTTCTTTTTTTTTTCATTTGCATTTTTTATCTATAAGGTGAGAGATAAAGAACGATATTCTATCCTGGGATGCAATGTAGAACATTCAAAAGCTCTACCGCATGAGTTAGCCACCATTTGTGTGGTTGACTCTTATCAAATAATTTTAAACACATTTTTATTTGAATTTGTATTCATAAATCAGTATCTACCAAGTTTCTCTCATGAGAATCCCAATGGGTTCTGGCCAATTGGTAATGAGAAAATAATAAATGCTCCTACGAACTCACATGTTCTATTCCCACGGAGATCAAACATTCTAAATCTTAGGGCCACTATAAATTTTTTCGGTTAATAACTTTAATACCTCAAAATTAATTGAGATACGTACAAGTTGACTCTAGACATCTTATTATTAAAAACTAAATGTTTCTCTCACGAGTCCTTAGATTAGCGCAACATGCAAGTAACGACGGAGGAGTTTCCCATACAAGGTAGGTGGCATATGCCATTTCCCACTGGAACAATGATAGGTATACATCCTTTCAACTGCTCTCCATTACACCCTCTTTCACATGTGTGGTGAGGTCCACTGAAACCCATTGGGTGAGTTCCACCACATATGTGAGAGAATGTGGTTGAGAGAGTGTGTATCTATTATTTTTGTTCCCACTGTGATAAATAAATGTGGTAGTTGAGAGGCCACGAGGTTCAAACAAGTGAACAAGTACGACCAACCCCCCACCCTAAATTATGAAATTTTTTTGGGTGCGTGTAGGGCAGGATACACGTGGTGCTTTTTCGCCATATCAGATCCGGCCGTCCTAAAAATCAGACGGATGAATTCCATCAAACCTATTTTTCATTTTCTTTTTAAACTGCTTTTTAAATCCAATTCGTGCCTTTCGTCCGGCCCGGTCCGTTTTTTTAGCCGGCCAGATGCGAAAGGGTAAGGCACCACGTGGTACCCCATTTGCACCCAAAATCTTCTCCTAAATTATACTCACTCCATCCCAATTTAATTGTCTCTTTTGGGAGTTTGTGCCACTTTTCAATTAATTATATATCGTAATTTATATTGCTTTACGTGATTTTGAAAATATTGTCTTATAAAATTAATTGAGATCTATCAAACAAGATCCATATTGAATATGAAATTCATTACTGATTTCAAGTTATAAGTAATTTTTTATCCGGTTAAAATAGAACGAGAGACTATTAAATTGGAATAGAGGGAGTAGTGACAATATAAATTCTTGTACCATCGCAATTGGCCTTTTACTATATAGCTTTAATTAGCCGCTTTTTTAGCCAAGGATTTTGCATTATAAAAAACAACATGAACATCTAAGAATGTCACAGTTGTGTACTTGTATTTGAATTTTATTTTAGGGAATGGCTACAATATATACATAATAAATGTGTGTATTATATGCAAATATCGTATGATTCATATTGTGTCACTTTATTAGCAGTTGTGACACTTTTTAGTTTTCGTAACTTTTCAGCAATGTGATTCATAACATTTTTTATAATTCATAACATTTTGGCGTGTCTTGTAACTTTTCTTGCACTTCTAACCGTACGATTGAGCTGATTTTTGATGGGGCCCCTCAAAAAAATATTTTAAAAACAATGAACGGTTCGAATCACTTATGTGGGACCAAAAAACAGGCTCCCGAAAGCGCAAGGTACCCTAGGTTTTCCATGTGTGAAAAAGTTTTTCTCCAAAGAGAACTTTCCTGAATTCCCCAGCAAGTTTAACCAACACGTGTCATTTTTGTTTTTAATTGGAGTATAAGGCCATGTTCCACTGACAAAAAACTAGTTTTGTTTTAAATAAAAAACTACTTCATTCCACTAAAAAAATCCCCACAAAAAACCAACAAAAAAATCACTTCATTCCACTAACCTAAAAAAAATCAAATCATTGCACAATCAAGTACATGTACTTTAATCATGTAAAATTACGAATCTGCCCCCTTTAAAAAAAGAGCAATAGTTGTTTGGGTAGAAGGGTAGATTTGTAATTTCATAACATAACTAAAAAAACCAAAAAACCAAAAACTTGTTAGTAGAACTAGTTGGTTTATTTGAAAAACTAAAGATAAAAAAAAAATCAAAAAACTAAAAAACCAATTAGTGGAACACTCCTAAGTTAACGATGCTCGCCGTAGAGAATCCAGACTTTACTTGACATCGAATGATTATCGAGTGCTCTTGCAGCATGACCAGGTGTCACTCCAAAGCTAATCTCTACCCCAGAACCATAAATGATTCTACGGTGATCAGAGGCGCTGGAGCGCGACTCAGACATGCTCCACATGCTACTAATAATTTTTCATTGATATCTCTCTTTCCGACAGAAAAACCCTGCGAATAAACTCTCTCTCTCTCTCTCTCTCTCTCTCTCTCTCTCTTCTCATGTGGAAGAAAATGGAAGGGTTTGAGTCAACAGAAATGGAGGATGCAGTACCTGAGTTTACACTGAAAGAGGTAAGCTGTGGTCCCTTCAATTTCATCACACTTTAATCTGCTTCAAATTTCCCAATTTTGTTTCGATTAGTAGCTCTGGAAACTGTGCCATTTCATACCATTTTTTATCATTGGATTATCCGGTGAAAAATGCCCTGTGGGTTTTTATTTCCCTTTCATGTGATAGTTACGCACTGCGTCTTTTTCCTTTTTTTGATCGATGAGTTAATAAGCTTAACTATATGTTTTTTCCTTCTAATGGATTGCTTTTGGAGTGAAGATATTGGTCCAGCAACAGATATAACAGAAATTTGCAGACAGAAAAAGAGAGAAAGATTGAGTGTCAATCTTAAGGGATATTTTGTGTGAATGTTATGTGTGGAATGTTGTGAAGATAAGTAATGCTGAAAATGTTGTCATTTTGTGGTGAATGTTACAATGATATGGTGGAAATGTTATGCTTTCTTTTGGTAAATGTATTGACAATATTCTAATTACCAAGTTAACTCCCGCTCCGTTCTCACTCAACCTAACTAACGTGCAGCTAATGAGTTACAAAAGTCTAGGAACACAACTCCGGACGCAACTGAGCCCATATGCATCGAACGACTCAAGATACAATTGTGCCCACAGTTTGTGTTTTTAAGTTGCGTTTCTAGCATTGCTCCACAATTCTCTATAAGAAGTAGAAACTATCGATGATAAAAAATGTTGTTGTATATTGAGTGCTATCATAAGGTTGAAGGAAGGGATGTTCTAGATGTGGTCAGGGAATTTGATGGAGACACAAAACAAAAAATAAAGAAATGAGTCGACATTCAGAGGGCTTCAACTTAGAACGCACAGGGTCACAGGGTGTTCATTTTAAAATACTGACAATAAGAAATGTATGTCGAAATTGTTTCTGATATGCACAGTGGTCATTTTTTATTGGTCGGAAAACTAAGGGAGGGATATATACACCCCGGGACCCGGGTGAGTGATCCCACCAGTTCATCCACCAGACTTACTGTGAGGGAATTACGATTGGTCAATATCCAATGTATTGCATCTACCATGGTTTGTTAGATTGGTTGTCTAACATATATGTAATTCCTCCACTAATAGTTGCCTTCAAACATTGAAAACTAGTTCCTACCGGAATTCGTAATCAATCTTAGGTATCATCTGGCCAATCAGGACCTTGTTTGGTTTGGTTTTTGGGTAATAATTGGAGGGAGAAATGAGGGTAATGATTGGAAATAGGAGGTAATGATTGGAGAGGGATAGAGAGAGAGAAATGAGAATAATAATTAAAAATAGGAGTAATAATTTGAGAGAAATGTGAGTAATGATTGAGTAATATTTGAAAAAACTGGTCTCAAATATTAGCCTATTTTTGAAAAATAGGCCCTAAATGTTTCCTCTAGCAGACCAATGGTGAAGGCTTCCTTTCTTGTAGCATGACTTATATTTTTTTGGTGCTTCGGAAATAATGCATTGCATTCTCTCTTGCAATCAGATCAGCCAATTTTTGTATATCCTTCACATTTTGTGGCAAAAATACTGATGTTTGCATTCTTGATAGATTATTGCCATGGAAAGATTATTCAAGGACGTGGGTGAAAAATCTCTGGGCCAGGAGTTTTGTCAAGAACTTGTGGACAATTTTAGGTAAATCAAGTCTAGCTTTTTCTTATTCAGAAATAAGAAGTTGGTGGTGTATCAGGAAAAACTTGTCTAACTGTTAACTTTGTTTGTACTTGTCATGCCCCATTTTCTGCAGTCAATCAAAATATCGAGCTGAAAAACCTGCTATAAAATGGGAACAGGTTCTTCTCTCTCTACTTCTTTTGGTTTGCTACCGAGTTATTTGTCTTATTTTTATTTGAACCCTTGATCCCTTTAACTTGTCTTCATCTTGATGTAGGTGCAAAGTTGGTTCCAAGATAAACAGAAACAAATTGCTGCTAAAGTCTCTACCCCTAAAGAATTTAATCCGCCTTCAGATTGGGCCTTAACAATTAGTGTGCCTGAAAGTCTTAGAAAGACTAAAGGTTCTCTTTGTTTTTCACGCATTATTTCTAATTTCAGTTCGGTCATTCAAAACCTTCAAATATTTTATACAAAAAGCATTTATTTCTTCTCCTGGGCCCTCCCATAAAAATTTCTGTGTGTTCAACTCTTCAGCTGTGATTCCATGAAGAGTTTAGTTCGGGCAGTGTCCTGCTATGGAAGTCACATGAAAGCTTACCTCAGCCTATCTAAAGATTTTTTCACATTTGGGCTGATCTATAATGCACATGTTCTCTTGTTTCAAGCAGCCATATGAATTATGAACTTTCTAAGAACTTAGCCTGATATAACTTTTGAATGAATACGTATAAAAAAAAAAAAGGGGGAGGAATCTTTATACCAGTCTATTATTGAAAATTTTCTATGCCCTACTCTTACTTCTTTATTTCTTTCCAGCGGAGAGGGTTGCAGGTCTTTCAGAATTGGCATTTGAAGCTAAATCATTCAAGGATTTTGCTTGGTGAGATTTCATGTAGAACTCGGTGAACAAAAGTAATTTACACTTACTATGTAGTCAGAAACGGTAACCTGTTTTTTGAAGCACCTATGTAATGCTTTTCATTGAATTTGAAGTGATTTATTCCCACAATACTTGAGACAAAATTTGCAAATAAAGTGGCTAGACCATCTAAATCCTGCGCCACCATTTTGTTCTGTACTAACACAGTTATGGTTAAGCTAGAATATCTTACTCCTATTTCCAATCCAGTCATTAGAGTACCATTTCCAATCTAGTCACTAGAGTACCAATCCATTGGAATAGTTCCGTATATGTCTTGACTAAGGTTTATGTATCCCCCATTGATATCTTTCTTCAAGTGCCGTGTACCCAAAACCCAGTACTATCCGTGACAACATTGTGAATTGAGAGTTGGTAAATATGCTAAAAAGTAAAAATCACATTCTTTGGGCTGTTAGACCCTCGTCTTCATGTTAGAATCATTATTTTTTGTCTTGAGTGTTTTATCAGGCTAGCTTCCATTGTTGGCCCTATTCGACTACTCATTACCTTCAAAAAGACATCTTGTCGTGGCATTATCTCGGATATAAAGAGGGCAAACGGGAAGCATCAACTATGGCAAGTAGTTCAGGATTTTCTATTTTTTTCAGAAGGGATGCCCACTAATTGCTATCCCTCGTTGGTGAATAACAAACCCAATCATTGAATTGTTAACCTGACTTTAATAGAACTATTGCAAGGTGGCTAAGTGATACGAATGTAAACTTAGGGGCCATGGATAACTTGAGATTAATATGTGTTATTTGCAGATGGAGAAACTTTATGGGATCCCAAAAATGGGTATTAGTTTGTATTTTGATGAGGTTTTATAGCATCTGGGAGAATGAATTGCAGTCACTGTTAGTATGGGAGAAAGGTTGTAGACACTGTTAGGACGAGTGACATATTTTGACAGAGTATCTGGATATCAAACTTGTAAATCATTCTATTTGACTGTGAGATTTAGCAAATAGTGTATGTAAAAACTTGAGCTACCATGAAAATATTTGAGAACAGACTAGTTTGGGATCATCCTTATTGCCTAATTCTTCATTATGGAATGGATGTCTACCATGTTTCGGAAAGTGTATTCCAATATGTAAATCGCTAAGTACGTTGACAATTTCTTGTCACAGTAGAATAGAACATTGTAATTTTTGGCTTCATGTTGGTATTTCTCCTTGCAATTACCCTTCATATGTCAAAGACTTAACTAAGTACCGGAAAAGGAAAAAAAAAGACACCTTAACATCACTCGATTAAGCTCTTGGTAATTTTTGAAAGAGTTGAATTTCAAGTTTTACAAATTGCCGTACCTTATTGAGAATATTACGATACAACAACAACAACAATAACATAACCCATTTAGTTCCTAATAATTGGGGGTATGGGCGGGGGATGGATAGGAGACAGACCTAACCTTTGGCAATAAATGCACAAAGTGGCTGCTCCTAGAATACCACTGAAACAGATGGATTGGAGACAGACCTAACCTTTGGCAATAAATGCACAAAGTGGCTGCTCACAAAATATCACTGAAACAGTGGTCCCCCTAAACCGTCTCGTTTTCTGCGGAATCATGCCCTCAAATCAAAGCCAAAAGGCATCAGAGTGGGCAGACCCAAGAATCATTTTGATTACGATAATGATCCATATTCATTTGTGAGAAGTGGCGGGGTAAGTTTTGCACATAAGCGCTTACAGACATCAAGTGAAAATTGTCTCTGATATTAATTGTTGTAAAACTTACTTCGATGCTAACTTTATTGGACTTTCAGGTACGACGTTGCTGCATTCCTCAACTACAGAGTTGTTCATACGGGCGAACTTGTAATACATTTATATTCATTCTAGGATTAGATTAATGCTTTGGACAGAATTTCTTTACATATAATTTTGTTGCCAGGATAAAGAGTTTAATGAAATCTCATAGAATGATTGTTCCACTACTTCCACTCATCTTTATTGAGGATGTTTTCTTACTTTTTCTTCTGTTTGACCCAAACAAAACATTCTCAATGTTGGGTGTATGTACTCACATGATGGAACATGTCACATGATCTCCCCTTCCATCACAAGCAACTAAGGGGTAGTTTTTCATTTGCTAAAATGAAAATTTGCTAAAATCAACCACTTGATTTTAGCAAATTCCCATTTTAGCAAATGGAAAACTACCCCTAAGAAAACTGCGTTTCTAGTATCCTATGAGCAAAGTTGTACTATGTACTAATTGAAGTGGACACTACAGGAAGTTCGCGTACGGTTTTCTGGATTTAGTTATGATCAAGATGAATGGGTCAATGTGAAAAGGGGAGTCCGTGAGCGTTCTATTCCCTTGGAACCATCAGAGTGCCATCGCGTCAAGGTTGGAGATCCTGTGCTGTGCTTCAGGGTATGATTTTCCCGTTGTGATAAATTATGACCTTGAAAGTGATAAGCAAAGCCTGGTGAAAGTATATTTCCTTCTTTTGTAAAGTAACGTTCACTAGTTTCTTCTATTTTTTCACTTTCAGGAAACTGATGTTCGCGCAATTTACTGCGATGCATTCATTCTTGATATCCAAAGGAGCACACATGATACTCTGGACTGCACATGCCAATTTTTGGTTCGTTATACCTATGATCATGCTGAGGTAACTCCTTGAAATATGAAGCTAGAACTCTCTCTCTGTGATATGTGAATTTAGCAGGAGATGCATTTAGTCTCCTTTACCGAAAGGGGGACTACAACTCGATGATAATGTGACCATCACCATAAACTCGTACTTAAGACAATTAGGAAATGTAACAGTATGAAATCTACATTATTCTCTGCTGATCTTCTACTCTCTCTTATGCCAGGCTAAAGTTCCGTTGTCGAGTGTATGTTGCAGGCCAACATGATGGTGTTTTCTGGTCTCCTGGAATTCGGAGTGCTAGTGGGATGAGGAAGCTAAAATAAATTTTATTTTCGTGCTTCATTTGAAATGAATTTGAATTGAGCTGTACAAAGAAAATATTGCCTGTTGTCTGTTAATCTCCGGGAAATGAGATTGTGGTAAGGGTGTTCTTTACTCACCCAGGATTTGTCATTGTATTCGACCGGATATTTGAGTTATCAAGAAAAAACTGGAGTGCTTATTCGCTTGACCTTTTTATTGTATTTAATCAAAGCAATCCTGTTCAGTACCAACTACCAGCATTTAATGGATCCTGCTTCAAATCCACAGAATGCAGGAATCCCTCAATTTAATGGATGCCTTATTCTGGGAAAATCCCTTCTTTTCTTTTCAGGATCAGCATCTGGATAGAATCGCTTCATTTATTTTGCCTTCAAATCCGTTCTATTGTCGAATCCGTTTTATTGTCAAATCTGGTCGGAACTTATTGATCTAGTGAAACTGCGCCATCATAAAGCTCCTGGGTGCAAGGCCAGTTTGGGAGCAGAATTTTAGTTTGCTAAGTTCTTCCGAGTAATTAAATTTCTTTCGAAGGACGAGGAAAAGGAAATGAAATTTGTCTAATTATTCAGTTGGTTAGTCCTAGAAAGAAGCAAACATAGAGTTATCTTTCCCTTGCTTCAAGGGCCTCAGATATGCGAAACCATTAAATCTAGCCAGATATCCAAGACTTGTCAATTTATCTGGTAAATTGCTAGCGACAGACAGAGAATTGTCATATCATACTTGATCATTTTCTCCTTACTTTCCATGGTAACCAAACAAGTAATAACAGTTTCCTGGACTTCTAATCACAATTAGATTCCTGAACCAAATACTGCTTACAACATTGTATCCTTTATCCATACACCCTGCATTCTGATCTGCCCATCCCCAACCAAACACTTAAAACAGAAAAATAAACAAACAAATTAGCAAAGTAAGTTTCGTTAAGAGGGAAGTATTAGTGCGGGGAATTTGACACACGACAATAATTTTTATCTTTACTGAAAGGAAACAAGCAGATTAGAGCAAGCAAGAGCCAGGCAAAAGCACAAGCCTTAAACCAGGACCTTGTTATTGTTTGAGAAAGCTATACACCCAAATGGTACTCATAATAAGTAAAGACCCATAATCCTTTTAGGCTCTAGTGATTAATAGATACCCATTTAAAGGAGAATATCCACACAACTTAACAGACAACAAAAGATAGTCCTATATCTTCCTTACTATGCACTAATACAATTTGAAATTATTGAAGTTCGGATTCATCAAAATTTCACTAGCTGGAATGCCACTACAGAAAACCAGGGTTGGTAGCTTCCCAGCAAGATGTCTTGTTGGGAAGAGTTGAGACGGTTTCTAAAATGGCATCGAGCGACTCCCCAGCAAAGATTTGGCCATTTTAAGAAA